>QEPC01005157.1:1928-34331 GCA_003113815.1 Sphenodon punctatus
TCCATCTCCCGGCGGAGGTCGTTTACCAAGGCCACCAAAGCCGTCTCGGTGCCATAGCCGGTGGCTTGGCTTCTCTTGCTTCTCAGGGAACCACATGCATAGGCAACCGATAACTGTCGATAGTGCGGGATCCTGTCCATGGTGGGGGCTAGCTGGGGCTGTGATTCGGAACGTTCCTGAGTCCCAGCCCACACTAGCTGCCACCACGGCTGGGATCCGACTACTTGACCGGGAGTAAAGCCGGCTTTCACATTTGAAAGCCCACTTTACCTAACCTGGTTGGGGTTCCCCCCCAGTGCCGGACATCATGGTGGCCTTCATTGGCTGCCATGGCTGCCTGTCACGGGGTGGGAGGTGGGCCACTGCATGCAGCACGGGGATGGGCAGCTGCCCATCTGCCTGACTCCCTGCCCATCGTGTTGACCAGAGCCCGTCATGTTAGTTCGGTGGCCTGGCCAGATCCAGAGGGGTAAGTTCATGGCGGCACTTTGACGCCGTCACATCTGAAGACACACAGTGTGGGTCCCGAGCTACCATTTGCCCACCTCTGCCTTATACTCTGCCAACTCTCTCCTCACCGTAATTCAGTGGGAATCCAAATCTGAGCAAGGGCCAAGCAGGTGAGTTGCAGAGAGTGGCCTTTGTTCTCTGCTTTCTTTAGTCTAGGCTGTAAAAATCTTGTTCATGAAGAATGGAGCTGAGCCAACCTTAAAATTTGTGGAGCTCAGGTTGAAGATAAAATGTGAAGCCCTTTTGGTCCCATTCCATTGGGGGCATCCTTTGCAGGTCCTAAAGGTGGTGTGCTTGGGCTGTTGCTGGGAGGAAGGGGGGTCCCATGCCCTGGAGAAAACAGGGGCCACTCTGGGACCCCTGGAAAGATCAGGGCCTCTGGTAAGGCCAGATCTGACAGAGAGTAATAGTGGAGTAATTTCATCCTCTAGTCATTTCATCTTCTGCTGAAGGGAAACCACCTACAAACCTTGCAGCTGTTTTAAACAGTGTAAAACAACTCTACATACTCTGCTTAGAAGAGGAAGTGTAAAACAATGCTATACCCAATTGAAAATGAGTAGGCAATATAAGTAAGCAGAATATAATTATTCAAATTGGATTCTGCCAAGAAGGAATTTGGGATTCTTGGGGATGAACTTATGAAACAGGTAAAATAAGTTATGCTTAGTGTGTTTTCAATTGGTCTACCTGGAAATAGGATTTTTCTATTAATTTAACCCTGCTTCGATTCAGAAAGACCAAAAAGCTTTCCGAAAGAGTTCATGCCCTTGTGTAAACAATCTCAAGGTTTGTTCCCGCAAGCTTCCTCAATCAATATTAGTTTATCCAGAATAACTAACATGCTTGAACCATGCTTCTGGTGAGTGATGCAAATCCCCCCTTTAACTACACGTTAACAACTATAACTGCTAAATGTTAGTGGATAAGTGTTAGTGCCTTATGACTCTGGAAGAGAGGATCATAACAACACACCTCACTGATTTCTGACATGAGTTAAGTAAGGGCTTGTAGTATCATCAAGCACTATGTAAATCCCATTGGTCATAAATTACACAAGGTTATGGGGGGCAAATTCATGATTGTGCACCATACAGATGCTTAGGAGAGCAATATACTAAAGCTAATTATGCAAATGTATTATCAAAGAAATTTAGTACACATTTATATAACAATAATCAGGTACTGGGGAAATAGTTTTCTTAACTTTATCTCAACTTTTATACTCATCCTTTGCAGAATGTTTACATGATCACCAAGGTAAGAAAGGCACAGCAAATAGTTTAAGGACTGGTTTCAATGGCAATAGGAAAAGTAAATATAGGTTTAACTTTTTGCTTTGTTATAATTCAGATTGAAAGTTTTACCTGCAAGAAAACTTAAGTGAATGGATTATTTTTCATGTTCTAATGTTAGATACAAAGCAGGATGGATAAGAATGGATTGTTGATTTTTGAAGCAGGATTGCTTGCTCACATTTTGTGCTCATAGTGTGTATTCCTATTTTTGCCATTGCAACGTGAACAATGTCAGAGCTCTGTAATTGGATATAGGTGGTTTTCACAAATTATGAGGCATCAACTATATAATCAAACAATGTTATTTCCTTATTTACAGTTTATCATCTTGCAGAAATCTAATTTGTTCTCATTGCTTAATAAACCACTATTAAAACCAATAAGAGACATCTCTAGTTTTGTGGATGGATGGATTTATAAAGGACCATCTCTGATCTCTGTTGATTTGAGAGATCTTAAATCCAATGAATAGTATTTTATGTGTAAACAGTAGTATCTTGGCTTTTCCACTTCAATATAACTAGTTGATAGAGGTTTTAAATCAGAGGTGTTTAAAGTCTATGTATAGTTCAGAGTGGAAGGCTGTTCACTTACTTTAACTGATAATTTTAGAGGTGGACTTTGAGAGTTGAGAAGTTAACAGAAAACTTGTTTGGTTGGTATATGCTATGTTATGCAGTGCAGAAGCTTCTTCTGTAGCTTCCTCCGATTATGCCAATTCCTAGACTGTTTTTAAAGGGAATTTTAAACCTTAGCACCTGTAGATAACCTGGCTTATCATTCTGTATTACAGGCCTCTCCCCTGCTCTGTGCTCAGGCAGGTGTGCGGGGGTGGGGGGCATCCATGTAAATGGCCAGTGGTGGGTGGGGGGATGGGTGTCCGCTCGGTGTTCGCCCGTGTGAATGTTGAGTGGGATGGGTGGAGGTTGGTGGGGGGTTGTGTTGGATCGTGTAAAGGGACACACACACCTCCACCCACTGCGCCAAAACACCCATCCCTCCCACCCCCCTTGTCCCTGTAAAAACGGCAGTAGTTTATGGCCATAGATGGTTCTACCGCCCTCAAGGGCTTGCTTGGAAAGGAAATGATGCACACCTAGAGATTCATTCATTTTTGTGAAGTAAATGCAACAAGTAATTTACATTTTTGTATTTCCATGGCTACTCCTCTCTCCATGGGGAGAGCGGAGTAAGAGTGTCATAGTACTAAATGAATGGTTATGAAATACGTTTCAGTTCACTGTAAATATTCGTTAACTGTTAGCTCCCTGATCCAGATCATGCCTTGCTTGGACAGAGCTAAATCATCTTTCCGTCTCCTCTCCCTCACTCCAGCGCAAAGTCGAAGCCATGAAACATCAAACACTTAAGAGCGGTGGGGACACACTGAAGGACGTTTACAAAGCTTTGACAAAGCAGCCTTGCCGCTGCCTTGCTAGCCTGCACGCCGCTGTTTACCAGCCTACAGCAGAATCCTCTAGTTTGTTTTCAGAAGCAAGCCAAGCTCACCCAAGTTTCAATTACAAACACTTCTCTCAAGACGTGCACGCTTAGCAGAGAGGAGATTGTCCTTGAAAACCGCCTGCCAACAATTCATTCAGAGCGAGGGTTGCATAAGCTACTTTGTGTTAACTGGTTTCCCGCTAGCTGAAAAGTTTTTTCTCTCTCACTCAGTAGCATGGAGGGCCCCCTCCTCCCCACCTCGTGCAGGAATCTCTTACCTATAATGATGGCACAAGCACTGATAAGTCCGATTTCCTTCTTTAGAGTCACCCGCTCTGAACTGCTGCTCACGTTGTTGTTGGCACTTGCGTTCCCTACTTGCTGGATTGGCGCTGCGGGCTGCTGAGCCGCGATGCTCTTCCTGAGAGTCTGGTGCTGATTTTCCCCAGCCATCTCTCCCCAGCCACTTAACCGTCCCCACTGAATCCCTTCCACTCAGCTCAGCTCAGCTCAGCCAGAGACCAGCTGGAGAGCTCTCCGGGAGAAGCGCATGCGCCGCCCGCTGCTTTCCAAACGGGAATACCAAGGACTTGAGCAGATAGGGTTGCAAAACTGCTAGAGTGGGGGACTGTGCATTTCTGCCTCGGCCGGGGGCATCTTGCGGTGCCCCAAGTTCTCTCCAGGAAACGCAATCGCATAAGCTCTCATGCTTCAGGACCTGCTGTTTTCCCTCCCTCTTCTGCACATGGTCAGTTTCAGGGGAAAATGTGATAAACTTGTGCACATGCCTACTTGGAGAATGAAGCTGCTGCTGCCAACCTTTGCCCTGGGCTTCACTGAGGACTTTCTCAAAGTTCTCCTTGGGATACAGGAGCAAGATGCAGGGAAAGTAACAAAGGAGTATAAAGATACTGATAGGTATTAAAATGCTGATCTTGATTTAAATGGAGGAAGGGGGGGGGGGGAATCTAGAACAACCCATGTCAAAACTAAGTTAGCAGGGTAGCCCAGCCTTACAATTTGATCCCAAATCTCACAATTGCAAGTTGTTTCTCAGGGCCTGAAATGGTAAGTTCCATCTTATTTCAACAAATAACAGGACAATCTTCACCATTCAACATCCAAGGAAGGATGAGTAGATATTTTCCATTCCCCCCCCCATACACCAATGATGTATAGTAAAGTATCTTAATTTCCAGTGACTTTCAAATTAGAATATTTAATTTCTCTCTCTTGATACTTCTTGTCTAATTTTGAGGGCTTATTTATTATTTTACTTTATTTTTAGAGGGAGGGGATAGATTTTTCAGTCATAAAGGAATCTAACGTCTGCTGGCTTTCTGTGGATGACAGGTACAGTTTTTGCCTATGAAAACTCCCCCTTTCTCTCTAATTATTGATGCCAGAAATCTGCCATCATTTCTAAATATCAGTGAAGCCTTTTGTTGTAGAACAGAGGTGACTCTGTGTTGCTCACTTCTGGGATTCACAGATATACATCAGGCTTCTGAGAAGAGCTTGCCTCTCTCTGTAGCAGTGGAACTTCATGTCAGAACAATCTAGAAGGTCTTACCCACCTCTCTTATCTCCATGAGGAGACCGCAAACTTCCCAAGAGGAAATGGAGGCTATGAGGAGGAGGTGGGGCCTCTATCACTTTAGTTTCTTCTAGCTGCACAGGTGAAGCCAAGGAACTACTTTGCTTTCTCTTCAACATTTCCCTCACTCTAAAAATAAATAAATGGCTAACTATTATTACTTTGCAGTGGTACTTAGTATAGTTTAAGTACCAGTGTCCTGAACTATGGTAATGCCAGCAAAGAAGGAAGATTTCAAACACTGTCCTACCTGTCTCACCTTGTTTTCTGCCACAGACCAGTGCCTGGTTTGCCTTGGAGAGGCACACAGCAAAATCAATTGTGTTGCGTGTGCAGCTCTGACTGAGACCTCCCTAGAGGACCATAAGGTGAGTCTCCAACATCCCCATACCCAGAAAGCCCTTGAGGAGGAGAAGAGCATCCCATTTTAAAGACCCAGAATTTGCCTGCTTTGATTCCTCTCACTAAGGAATAAAGTCGTTCACAGTTGAAATGACAGATGGAAACAGTAAACGTTTTGCTACCTGAGAGGGGAGTTGAAGAAAATTAGTTTTCAGATACTACAGCTAGTGAGATCAGGGAGACATATAATGGCCCAAATAGATAGACATGGGGATTCAAATTCCCTCTAATATATGATCTGTTGACGTGTGAATATTAACAGTCTGAAGCTCAATACAGGAGTCCTACTGTCTTGAAGAGTTATTGCATTCAGAAAGGGGCAATCTTTAGGGATGGGCAAACAGAACGCAGTTCGGATGTTCGGACGTTCAGTCCAAAATCCGAGTTCAGGTTTGGCTGTTCGGTTCGGCCGAACTTGACCGAACAACCGAAAATAGTGCTATCGATACCGAAACCAAATTAAATTTTTTGTTATGTTTGATCCTGAAACCACCCCTGGTCTCCACCTCTGATGCCAGGAAGTCTGCTCCTCAGCTGCCTCCCACTTCCAGTCACATTTTCCCCGCCTTCCAGTCATGTTTTTCCCACCCCTGAACTCATCTGAACTTTTACAAACTGTTCGGCCATTCGAGCGTTCGGTTTGGACGTTCGGTTCGGTCATCCGAACAGGCCGAGTTCGGCCCGAACTCTGAACTTCTGAACCGCGGCCCGTCCCTAGCAATCTTCTCTATGAAGTAAGTGGACAGTCATTCATAGCAAGTACAAAAAAATACAGCTAGGCATGATTTATCACCATGAGAAGCAAAAGAACAAAGATCTGAGACTGTAACATCTTTGTGGAGCATGAATGCAAGCAGGGCTGGTCTTTGGCCAAGGCAACCTAGACAACCTAGGCAGTTGCATAGGGTGGCGATTTCTAGGTGGGTGGAAATTTTGGGGACCCTGCCTGCCCCCGCCCCCAGCACTGCCACAGGACTACCACTCGCCTGCAAGCAGCCTCCAGAAAACAGGTCATGCGCATGCACGCAGACTGCAACCAGAGCCAGCCTCTATGGAGCATGAGGGGAAATGTAATCCCAGCAGCTCTGAGAGGCTGAGCTATTGCATTTACGCATGCATGCCCAGACGGGTCCTCTGACTCCTCTCCAGCTCCTCCTCTGCTTAGCTTCTCCACATGCTTGCTGGCACCGGCCGCCTGAAGCAGCAATATCTCTAGCCAAAGAGACTCGCACGCAGTTCCTGAAACCAGGTAAGGGCTACCCTCTAGCTGATCAAAATACGTTTACCCTCCCCCCCTTTCCTTCTATTTTTTTGGGGTAGAGTAGGCTACCTCCATTTTCTGTGGCTTCCAGTCAGTCCAGAGTCCCTGGCTGCTGGCTGGATTGATTAATGTGCACTTGTTGCATTGCTGTGTCTGGTCTGTGTGCCACCTGTGCACTCTTAATTTTCAAAATATGACTGCTTTCTGATTTCAAAAACATCTGGTGCTGTTGTTTCATTGTCTCCTACATGCTTTGGGGTGGGGTAGGTTACCTCCGTTTTCTGTGGCTCCCAGAAACCTCTAGTAAGTAGTGTGCTAAGGACTGACATAGGAGCAGCAGCACTTGATGACCTAATATTTTATTTTGTGGCTGAGGGGATGGGGTGGGGAGGCAGCAGCCTGAAAAGCACCGTAGCGTAGCAGACATCCTAAGTCCAGTCCTGAATGTAAGGAGTTTTTGCACTGAAGTTTACACTGTTTCTGCTTTCATTTTGTATCACAAAACTGGCCTAAAAACTGACACATCATTTTAGTCCGTTAACTTACTATTTTTTACTGAAGATTATAGAGTAATTGCAAACTGTTTTATATTTCCTTTTTGGAGTATCTGAGTAATTAGATGCTGGTTTTGACCTATAAAGGAGGAACCCGAGTTTACTGTGTTTTCCCCGTTGGTGGCAATGGGGAAAATGCAGTGAGTATACTATAAAGTAACTAGGTGCTAGTTTTGACCTATAAAGTCCTGAACGGCTTGGGCCACAGGTATCTGAAAGACTGCCTCTTCAAGGGCATGCAGAGAGGTGCTCTCGGTAGCTGCTCCATAATGATGGAATTCCCTTATAACTTTGTAAGACTCCCTGAGCCTTTGTGGGGAAGCGTGGGGTAAAAAAGTGAATCAATAAAATTATACAAGTGAAGTTGTGCTGCATTTTCCAAAGCCAAGTTGAGTGTTACAGCTGATCTAGGCAAAGTTGTAACTTTCATATGAATGGCTACAGCAAGTACTTATACAAACTTCCTGGAATATCTCTGCCTATGGAGTTGTTATAGTATCTGGGTAACTGTTGTTCTGCAGACATAATTTCTCTGAAGTATATTAATAAATATTACTATCCTCATTTGCAGATGGAGGGGATCTTAAGATTTAATTATTCAGAAATGGCCTTTAAATTTGGATTTCACAATTTTAGTTGCCCAACAACCTCTGGCTTTTGATCTTTAGAGATACTGAGCTCTGCACCTGACAGCAACCTATATGATGAGAGCTCAGCACCTGTTGAAAATCAGATGGAGGAAGAGGCTGCTTTTTAATATTTGTGTTTAACTGACTTACCAAGGCCATATTAAAAATCAGTGTTCAGAGTAGAATTAGAATTTAGAAGCCCCTGTCTCCCAGATTTATGCACAGACCACGGGTCTCAAGGCTGCTTTTACAAATGACAAAAATGGGTTCTTATAAGTGCTTGAGATAATACCAGGTGTTATAAATGCTGGAGTTTTGTAATGTGTAAATGCACTATTGTACAGCGAGATCTCATAGCCTTGTAAGACCCACCAGATGTGACTCTTCGGCCGCTTTCCCACAAGCCATTTCGCGACGGGAGGAGCTTGCACTAGTGAAATCTAGTGCAGCTGCCGGCTCATGGGAAGTGTGGCAGTATAGTGACTCTCATGCTGGCAGGTTTGCGCAAAGGACAGGGTAGGATTTTCTACCCTGTCCCATGAGCTTCCTGGTGTGAGAGTCACCATACTGCTGCACTTCCTCATTTCCCATGAGGGAATATTAAATATTTAAAAAATTTAAATTTTTTTTATATTGGATTTTATTTTATAGTTCTGATGTTTTTATTTTATATTTATTTTACATATTTTTAATGTCCTGTAAGCTGTCCTGGGCCCTCAGGGTAGGGTGGGATATAAATGTAAAAAAAATAAAAATTAAGAGATGATTTTAGATAAATTGAAGAAGGTGATGGAAGAAGGCCACTGTGAGTTATGGCAAATAACTTCCCAAGAAAGCCAGGACAAGCAACGCTCTGAAGATAAGACACATTCACTTTCTGAAGGGAAAGATACTTAAGACTACAAAATTAAATATAAGTTACTAGGCCTTCATTCTTTTACATTGTTTTGGGAGTCCTTTTTATTTTAAAACCTATTTTATGCTAACTGGCATCATGGCAGCGACTGTTCTGACACAGATTAGAAAAGATGTGGCATTTATTTATTTTGATTTAATGTGAGGCATTTATTCCTACTGCAGGCACTTTTTCAGCATTTAAAAATGTACAACAATCACGCAGAATACAAATTTGATTACGGACTGTTGATTTAACAAAGGGCAGGGCATTTTCAGACAAGACACTCCCCACCCACCTCCCACCCACTACACATGTTATAGGGCACCCACAGGACAACACTGCAGCCTTGCAACATGTAGAGTGGGTGGGTGGGGGTGGGTCGTGGGTGGAGAGTATTTTGTCTGAAAACGCCCAAAGACATGGAGGTTCCGCACAACAGATCAACTGCAGCTTGTCGGCTGTTAACACTGAACTACAAATTAATAATAAATACAGTGAGTCAAATTCTCTTCCCTTAGTTTTCAACTTTTGCATCCCCATTCATTTAGGGGGGAGGGAAATAAATCTACTAAATCGGATGGGACTCAAAACCAGGCATCAGATCATCAGTCTGACTAAGGTGCCACCCCCGCTGCATACATGTGCAGGTGGTGGTGGTGGTGGGCGTCCGTAGGAACGCCATGGGTCGCTGCTGGTGGTGGGGGATGCCTGTGGGAACACTGTGCATACTCCTGCGCTCCACCCAACTCTACCCATCACCCACGCATGGAGCAACCAGCAGCAATGCTGGTTGCTCCATGCGTGGATATGGGTGTACACCCATGGGAATGGGCATACACCTACCTTCACCCGCCGCCGATGCACACCCATCCCTCCCTCCCACCCACTGTGGCCCGCTTGCAAAGGACCGTAGACTATTTTGCAGTATTCCTTGTTGCAATGCATCACACCAACCACAATTCTGAACCTATGACATGTAGTCTGCCCAAGATAGATGAAGCTGTCCTACTCCAAATTAAACTAATTTTGAGTAGCTTGAGATATTTCCATAAGGGAATAAAGTAATGTAGAATAAGTTTAAAAATTGGCTAAGGAAGGTAAATATCCAATCAGAGGTGTCCTTAGGAATTGCAGGCTTCTTTGCAAAGATCCTGATGCGGTTCCCTCTTTTGTGAGGTCTATTGCAGATTAGTGCACTCTGAAACCCGGATGGGTCCATCCAGCACTGAGACCTGTGTAGCCACATTGGTTATATTATTTATTTATTTATTTATTTATTTAAATGTATATGCTGCCCTTCCCACAGTGGCTCAGGATGGTTTACAATCCATGGAAACAATAATGACAATAAAACAATAAAACGAATACAATAAAAACTTCCACCCTCACCCCCAAAAGCTCTCCCACCAGCCCTCAGACAACCTCTATCCCCACCCGCCAAATGCTTTTTCAAATAAGAAGTTTTGCGCCGCCTCCAGAAGATGCTTAGGCCCAGGCTCAAATGAACCCTCTGGGGAAGGGAGTTCCACAGAACTGGGGCAGCATCCGAGAACGCCTTCCCATACACTTGCCTTCCCATAGGAACGCCTTCCTATGGACAAGTGTAGCAGAGGGAACCTGCAAGAGGGTGCACCTGACTGAGCATAGGGGCCGCAGTGAAACATGGTAGGACAGGTGGTCTTTCAGATATATGGGACCCAGATTTTTTAGGGCTTTAAAGGTCAAAACCAGGTCTTCAAATTGTGCCTGGAAAGCTGTAGGTAGCCAGTGCAGACTTTGGAGCACAAATGTAATGTACTCCTGGTAGCTTGTCCCCGAAAGGAGCTGAGCTGCCACGTTCTGCACCAGCTGCAGCTTCTGAACAGTCATCAAGGGCAGTCCCATGTAGAGTGCATTGCAGTAGTCTAGCCTCAAGGGGATGAAAGCATGGATGACAGTGGCCAGATCCGAGTCAGAGAGAAAAAGCTGCAGCCTCCTCACCAGATGGAGTTGGTGAAAAGTGCTCCTGACCACCACTGCCACCCGGTGCAGTGAGGGATCCAAAAGCACTCCAAGGCTGCAAACTGGATTGACCAGAGGGGGCCGGAACCCATCAATCACAGGAGTCCCAATCCCCTCCAAGTCATAGGACCGGCCAACCATCATCACTTCAGTCTTGTCAAGATTCAGCTTCAATTGGCTTACCCTCATCCAGTTCCCAACTGCAGCCAGGCATTGGGTAAACACCAAAACTTCAAGACCTGGGTCGGATGAAAAAGAGAGGTAATAGGTCGTAGAGCTGAGTGTCATTGGAATATTGATGATACCTCACCCTAAACCTCCGAATGTCCTCAGATACAGGTTGAACACATATGTCTAAAGATGCGGTGCCCCTGAAACCAGCTACCATTGAATCCCTTCTTCTTCTCTGATTAATTATGAGTCTGCTCATTGGACCAACAGCTTATCCTGTTCAAATCGTTTTTTACAGAATCTCATGAAATTTAAGATCAATTAACTTGCAGTCCTTTACACGCAGAGCTGCTTAGCTAATGCATTGTGTTCAGTTTCTTCTTTTGTTGATAATGTTGGTGTTTGTGGTAGATAGAAATCCTGTTCAGCACTTTTGTGCGCATTACTATGGAACAGTGCACTGCCATGTTAAAAAAATAAATGCATTTTTAGAAACTCTTTTGTGTCAGCTAAATTTATCCAAAGCTGGTTTGTGAAAACAGCGTGAATGCCTGTTCTTTGTGTTGGGGTCACTACTAGGTGAAGGGATGTAGGTACGTAACTGCAGGCTTCAATCTCTGATGTGTAGGTCATGTCCCAGAATCCCCCACCAGCCTGTGCTGTGTCACAGAGAACCTTCCGGAAAGGACTTTTTTTGTTCACTTAGTTAATTGTGGCTCCATCTGAGTTGGTTTTATAGCTTTTATATTTTATGGTTTATATTTTGGTTGTTAGTATGTTTTGTGTATTTATGTGTTTTAGTTCCCCGACTCCTTGCTCCCCTCACCTAACTCCTGCTGATACCTTCCATCCAGTACAATCTGTTACCTGAGGTCTGTGTACTCATATCCTCACCACACGGACCAGCCAGCCATCATTCTCGATGTAACCAAGCCAAGAGTGTGCACCTGAGACCTCGCATCTTTGTGAATGTTACACTCCTTGTCTCTCCCTCTATTCCCCTTCCTTTGTCTCCCCCCCCGCCCCTCCATCTTTCAGATTGTAAACCCTAGGGCAGGAACTGTGTCTATTCCATTACTTTGTAAAGCACCCGGTACATTGCTTGTGCCATATACATGCTTTTTAATAATAATAATAATAATAATAATAATAATAATTACAATTAATAATAGTTTTGTTGTACACTGCCCCAAGCTACTGTGGTAGGAGGGGGTGGCTAAGAAATTGACTATAATAAATAAATAAAATAAATTGATAATAAGAAATGAAGTAACAGAAAAATAGGAATGCCCCTTTGTAGGGTATTAGTTTCATTTCATTTCATTTCATTTCATAATGTACTAGCCAACTGGCCATGACATAAGTGTTAGTTAATCAACCCTCAATTCACAGTCAGTGTAGTCAGATCCCAAACATCATTCTAAGCGCCCTCCCTCCTTCCCATACATGTTTCGCATATGGTACATGTGAAACGAGAGGACTGAAATTTGCAAACTATCTGTGAAAGAGCCCTTGAGTTAGTTATCTGTCACCCTCTAGCACCTCTCCCTTGAAGGAGAAGAACACAAGTGTATAGATTTCATACCACATGAAACAATAATGTCTCAAGCTCAAGTGGTATCAAAGGCTAATCTCAAGTCATAAATGATCAGCATGGGCACTTAGTCTTTCTCCATCCCTAAGAGGAAATCCATATTCCATCTTATCAGGAAGCTAGATTGAAAGAGGTCAGGGCACCAGAGTTGCTATGCTTAGAATCTACCAGTCACTTTTGACTTCATAAGCACCGAGCTGGATATTGGAAAGGTAATGCTAAGGTCATCATCAACATTAGAGAAAGAGTTTGGGGCACAGACCTAAATGTTAATTTGAGAGATGATAGCTCCATGTCTTGGGGAATTAAGATAGAGATGTCCAATTTCTGCCCTGTGGCTGGATACAAGTTTTCCAGTGACATCCATATGCAATGCTCGATATGCATGTGCAAATCCATGATTTGTAGAAAATAAGCTCATAAGTTTAGCTTGGTTGCTACGTAGTTATTTTAACAGGGTAGGCAAGCAACCCCATCCACACCAAAGTGGAATATCACAGGCTTGTTCTAATCTTGAACGTTGAGCTTAGAACTCCCTTTACATGTCTAAGGGTGTTAACAAGACGGTAGCTCACACCAGGTGAGTGTTCACCTGCCTGTTTATTAGGTGTTTCCCCCCCCCCCCACCAGCCATGTGGCCACCACCTACTGGACATGCAGCCCCCACTCATGGCGGGGTCTGGGAGCATATGGAGCCTTGCATGTGGGCTAACGTGCACCCACGTGTCTGTATCCAGTCAATTAGGTTGTGTGCAGCATTGTGCACATACAGGTCTGTCAGCACCATAGAGTTGTGGACAAAAAGCCTAGAGCATGTCGAGGAGCGTCCACTCCCTGCCATTCTCTCCACGCTTGCTCTTCCTGGTGTGCATGTAACATTTGCCTTAAAAGCCTGCCTGCGCCATTTTCAAACATGCGTTCACTCAGCTCCTCCTAGTTGGCAGTACGTGCCCAATGACGCTGGCTGTTTCCCAGCCTCTTGCAGAGAATTACCATCCCTGTGGCCATGACTAATACTACCGAAAGCCAGGCAACAACAAGCGCAGCTCCTACTGCCTACAAATCCACCCTGTGTTCCCTGAACTGAGAAAGAAACCAAGGCCTTCATTGCTCTGTGGGGAGAACAGAAGCTCCAGTATGCATTGGTAAAGTGCTATATGAATAAGGTGGTGTTCCAGGAAATCTCCAAACAAATGGCAAAATGGGGCTACACTCGGGACATGAACCAGTGCTGTCAGCAGTCCAAGGCCTTGAGGCACGGGTACAAAGAAATCAGGGACAACTTCGCCTCCAGCCACGAGAGGCAATCATCGCCTTACTACGAGCTCCTAGACTGGGTCCTCTGTGTGAATGGAAGCCATCATGGCATCCCACCTGTATGGCTCTACCTTTGCCAGGTGCTAGAATTGGGTAGATATGGCCCCCCCACTGCCCACTCTTGCTGCAATTGTTCATGTTCCAACCTCTCCCACTCCCCCCATGGAACCCGCAACTGCTAGTGGAGATCCCTCCATGCCTGCCCCCAACCCGGAGCCAGCACAGGTCGATGCAGACACCGACACCTTGACTCTTGCAGTGTATCCCCTTGAGCTCGATAGCCAGTTCTCGTTCGCAGAGCCACCGGAGGTTCTGGTCAAGGGCCCGGAGGACCCAGATGCCACCTCTACTGAGAAGGTGGTGGAGGAAAATGGTAAAGTCTTCCATTTATTATCTAATTCTGTGTTGCTGTTGTTTTCTTTACTGTGTTAACAGGGATCCAAGAGAGTATGGAGGAGCAGCAGCAGCAAAGTTCCCTTGAAGCAGGAATGGTAGGTGTGGGAAGTGGCTGACAAGGCACTATGGCAGGACAACAGGCTGGCAGGGTGTGGAATCCAATTGCATGTGGGGATGGGGGAAGAGGGGAAAGCTGTGAGTGGTGGGGCTTGATTTCTGTACATTCATTCCACCACAGTGGCTGTAGGAGGAGAAGTGTGTGGCACTGAGAGTGCTCATCCCTACTTCCCTTCAGGAGGTCGGAGGGCTGAAAACTGGGCAGCAACAGGCAGGATGGCTGGTAACTTGGGTGGGGAAACCAGGGCAGGTGGGCAGGTTCCAAGGGCTATGATGCCTGTCCCATAGCAACCATGTTGCTATAAAGAAAACACTGGGATGAGAGGTGGGTGGGGCAGTCTGAACTAATGGCTTTTCTTGTTGCCTTGCTCCAGGTCTGCCAGTGCAGTGGGTGCAGAGTGAAGCCCCAGCCACAAGTGCCCAGTGGAACCAGGACCTGTGGATCTGCAACCAGTGGTGCAGGGAGGATTTGGCAAGGGAGCTGCTTTGGGAGACAATGCAGCGGGTGGACGAGATCCGGGATGCCATTAATGGCATGGCCAGGGAGCATAGACTGCTGTTGTGGCAGAACGCTGCAGAATGCAAGGCCTTTGCTTCCAAGGCCTACCTGGATTGCCAGTGGGAGGACAAACACTGGGCCTGTCTCATGCTGCAGTTTGAGCAGTCCGGCAGCTTGATCAAGTGGTCAAGCAAGGAGATTAATGAGATGTGGGCACAGACTCAAAGTAGCCTGGCCCAATTCATTCAGCTCCAGCGCTCCCTGCTTGAGCATGTAGCCGCTGCCTGCGACTGCAACCATTGTTGCTATGGGGCAGGCGCGACATCCCTTGGAACCTGCCTACCTGCTCTGGTTTCCCCAGCACTAGGGATGGGCGAACAGAACCGAGTTCTGAAATTCGGTTCGGTTCTGAAATTCGGTTTGGTTGACCGAACTATTTGAGTTTGGTCCAAACTTCCGAACAAAGGTTGGAAATTAAAACCCCATTGAACTAAATGGAATATTATCTTTTAGGGATGGCTGAACAGAGTCGAGTTCGGAAATTTGGTTCAGTTCGGTTCGAAAATCGAGTTCGGTTAGGAAGTTCGGTTCGGTCGACCGAACTGGTCGAGTTTGGTCTGAACTCCGAACAGCGTTCGCTCATCCCTGTCCAGCACCAGGGAAAGCACCGGAACCCTCTCCATGCTGCACTCACACCTATCAACAGTCCCTGGGCCAGGCACGTCATCCTCCCACCACGCCAGTCATTCCAGCATGCATCCCACTAACACTCTTCCATAGGATCCGTGAGAGGAGGATGGGGAAAATGTCCCCCCTCCAGTCCTGCTTCCCAAGCGAGCATACTTAATTGCCCCCCAAAGAAATAAAGAAAATTATTTTTAAAATTTAAAATTAAAGAGTTATTTAAAAATTACTTGTTAAATAAAGTTTTTTAGTTTTTCATAATCCATGGTTTCCGTGCTTCTTCTGGGAAAGGAAGGAAGTTTGGGAGAGGAGGGGAATGGAGAATGGCGGTATTGCATAGCAATAAGCCCCTTGGGGCTGGGCTTGGAAGGGAAAGGAAGGAGGGGTGGGCAGGTGCACAGAAAACAGATAAGTCTTCTATCCATGCATTTGCATGTGAAGGTGGAGGCACATGGGGTGTCATGGAAAATGGACGTATGGCATAGCAATAAGCTGCTTTGGGGTTGAAGGCAAGTTCCAAGCTCAGCAGAATGCAAGAGTGGGATCCCTGGACGAAATGAGCGAATGGGATGCTGATCAAGATGGTGACTTTTCTGGACATTTGTGCACTGCCAGAAGTAAGGACGTCGCTAACAGAGGCTGGACCTTTCCTGTCATTTTTCCTCATCACTGCCCTGATAGTGAAAGGATACCCGGGGGCCACCAGGAGTGCCCAACTGGATGGTGGAGCTGAATCTCTTTGAGGAAACAAGTGACTCTGGGTACAGTGAATGTGAACCCACTGATGGAGAGTTTCTTGTCCTATATGCAGTTTGGACAAGCAGGGAAGTGCAGAATGCCCTGGTGAGATGGGATGTTTTCCGCCCTCACTGTATGGTAATGCAAAAGATGCTAGAGCTGCATGTTTGACTGTTTTTTTTTATGTGAACTGATAGGGATTTCCAACACTACAGTGGGTGAGAACCCAATAAAACGGTGCGCTGCTACCTGCCAGTACATCTCTCTAAGCCATGGATGCAAGAAACAGGGCTGACAATATGCAAAGGCTGATTGCCTTTGCTTTCAATTTTTACTTTTGCTTTCAATATTCATTATAGGTGCTCGATAAAGTATGTGATTTGCTCAATAGACTCATGGTTCTGTGCATAGCAAAGGTTATTTCCAGCTGCCAAGTGGGGGCAGGTATATACCCAGGTATGAACCACAGTGGGTGGGGAGGGATACCACGTGCTAGACTGCCTCTCCAAGTCATAATAGCCCAGAAGAAAGAAACAGCTGGTGCGGCTTCTTGGTCCCATGGCTTGCTGCAGTTGGGAGACCTGACAAGGCAGGATACTGGGGGAGGGGGCTGGTGGCCATAGTACGTCATGGAAGAATGAATGCTCATCTGTTAGGTTTTTCATGTTAAACCTGTGAGTTGGGGGTGGATGGAGACTGACCGAACACACAAGAAAAACACTCAGGGTGTTGCTTGTTTATTAGGGCCTCTGCACGAAATATTTGAGATGGGGCTACACAGACTGAACCCAGACTCCAGCGGGCTATCATCTTGTTTGTTAAACAACACCCTAAGAAAGCTCTATATAGACATGGTTAATTTGGGAACTTAATCTTGTTTGTTCAGAAAAGACTGTTCTGTGAACTGCAATAGGAAGTAACCATGTTGCTTGCCTTTTTGTGTCTTTTGCCAAAGTGTTTATAAACAATGATTTCTCCTTCCAAATTTTAGGAATGTTTTTCCTACTGGTAATGCTGGAGGAGCAGGCAGGTGGCAGTTCATGACATGAGCTTTTGATATGCACAGTGAAACACAAGAACAAAAAAGCAATGGGCCCAAAAACCTGCCGTAAAAGGTGGCAGTGACAAAGGCATAGAAAGGATTACCCACACTAGCTGCCAAAAAAATGTTCCTTATTTTTTTTGTTGTAGGCTGAGTACTTGCTTGCTTCACTGTTCATTTTTTTCTTTTTGCATTAGGATGAAGTGTTCATTTGTTACTTTTTTTACTTCGGTCGCACATCTAGCTAAAAGCTAATATAGTTATAAAAATGTGTAATTCAAAAGGCACTCACACGTCTAATTAATAGTTATCCAAGGAAGTTCTTAGGAGCAAAGACTTCTTTTAGGAAGTTGGATCTGAACATACTGTATCTACTTGAATGACGAAATGTTAGTAAGCAAAAAAGCCAAAGTTCTTTGTAGAAAGGCAATTGCTGCATAGCAACTGAACAGAGAGGATGCAGTGAAGCTTGCATGGCTTCCTTTTTGTTACTATTTTTGTCCTGATTTTTCTCAATGCTTTGAAATGTAAGGAAATTATTAAAGTCATTGGGAAAAGTTATTTTTCCAATTGTACTTTCCATCAGTTAAAAAAAATACATGTAGTATCAGTTTAATTATTACACTTTCATAAAAATATTTATATTGTGTGAAACATTCAGCATGCTGTGGAATTATGCCATTAGTTTCAAAATAAATATAAACTCAAAACATAAAAAAATGTGTGAGGTCTGAGCAAGAATAAAGTTAGGTAAAAGAACTGCTAAAGGAACTCGTCAAGGTCAATAGACCCAAAGTTGGATCTGTTCCTCTTTTTCCGTATCTGACTGCAAATACTCTGAAGTTCTTTCTTTACCTCTCTTCCCCTCTCTTCAACACGAATGCCAAAAAAAACCCAACTCCTAACAAATGCCAGCATTCATGAGCAACCCTACAAAAACTATCCCATGTGCACCTGTTGGAGGAGGACTATTTTGTAAGGAAACATAAACTTCCAGATTGTTATAATCAGCAGTGAGTAAACAATGGTTTTGAAATGATGAAAAATAAACTCGCAGTAGACTTTTTAGACCAAGTAGCAAAACTGCTGACACTTGCAATAGTTCAATTGTTTGCAAGCCGGTATGATTCATGTCAACCTTAAATAAATCAAGTTGTTATTTTTATCCACAGCACTTATGGAAGGTGAACACTGTAAAAGTCAGAGGGCAAATAAAATAAATATTTTTTAAAATCTCCTGAGTTTTAGCAAGTCTTGTGATTTTTCAGTGTCTGGGTTTGGCAAAACTGAGTACATGTTTAAGTGCTCTGAATAACAACCTAAAACCAGGGGGTGAAGGGGCTGGTCAGTTTGGCCTCTCTCCACCTGGAACTGGATCCTTCCAGTGCTCGCTGTGACTTTTATCAACTATTTCACGGGTAAAATTGCTAAGATCCACCACGACTTTCATGCTGCACTTAATGCAGTTGATATATGTCAAGCTATGAATGCCCCATCTGGTCCGGTTTTGTGGAATCGATTTCAGCAGGTATCATCCACTGATGCAGTGAAGTTGCTGGGAGCTGTAAGGGACATGACTTGTGAACTCGACCCTTGCCCATCCTGGCTGGTGAAAGCCAGCTGGGGGATGCTAGGACCATTGCTGGTGCCATTGCTGGTGGGGGTTGTCAGTGCCTCCTTTATGAAGGGCAGAGTTACAGGGTGCCTTAAGGAGGCTGTGGTACAACCCTTGCTCAAGAAGCCATCTCTTGACATTGCTGCCTTTGCCAGCTATTGGCCAGTCTCTAACCTTCCCTTTTTAGGGAAGTTTATTGAACAGGCAGTGGTCCAGCAGCTCCAGAGGCAGCTGAATCGCATTGGATTCCTTGACCTCTTGCAGTCCAGCTTTCATTCAGGCCATGGCACTGAGACAGTGCTTGTGGCTTTGGTCGATGATCTATGCTGGGAGCTGGATTGAGGTTGGTCTCCTCTTCTGATTTTGTTAGATCTTTTAGTGGTGTTTGACATGGTTGACCAGTGACCACAAGATGTTGGTGACTCGCTTGCGGGACTGTGCCAGGGTGGGCGAGACTGTTCTTGAATGGTTCTGCTTGTTCCTGGCCGGGAGAACTCCATGTGTGGTACTGGGGGTGGGGGGGGGGAGTGTACATCGTACCCCCACTGTTACCCCAAGTCCTCCCTAGGGGGTATGGATCATTTTAATTGTCACCCCAAAAGTTTTTAGTAATGATGCCTCCTTTTTATAGATATAGGTGCACAAAAATTCCACAAGACCACTTACTATGCATGTAACAGTTTCTTTATTTTCCTGTCTCTAAATTAGCTCACAATTTAATATATGAAATAGCAAAACAGAATTTCCCACCCTGTCTGTCTCTGCCTCAAACTTTCAATCTATGCGAAGTAGCAAAGCAGTTTTTCTCACCCTGTTGATGGAATACAGCAAAACCCAGAGGAATGGCCAGTTCCTCTTTAGTAGAGCTGTGGACCCTCACTTCTCTCTCTCAAGATGGTGTTGGTCGGGGGGTTGAGTCCAAAGAAGGGTCTATTCTTTCCAGTTTTAAAACTTTTTAGCTGCTCATGGCCTCCCCTTTTAAATCATTCTCAACCAGTTTGATCCTTTATTTCCAGTCAGTCAAGCAATCAGTATTTCCCCCCCAATTTTATTTTCAGTCAACCGAGTGATCATGTTTTCAACATCTTATCTGTTAGTAGGAATGGTCTCCTTTGGGTTTGCCATTTATCGGAGGGCTCCCCTGTGGCCAGCTACTGACAGGCGGGTTCTCCTTTTTGTTATCTATTTACTGGGTCAGGGGTTGCTTAGGAAAGCTAGTATTTTTCCAGAGTTAAACCTTTTGCATATTCTGGTTAACTCTTGCATGGCCAGGTCATTGCTATGTGTAAAAAACATTTTCAAAGAGCCCTGTGCTAGGGTGTCTTTGCCATCAGCCTGAATTTTTTCTTTAATCCTAACACTGGGACCTCACGTCTGGAGTCCTGCAGGGATCTATTTTGTCCCTTCTCCTGTTCAAGGTCTACATGCAGGTTTTGGAGGAGATCGTGAGAGGGTTTGAAGGTTGGTGTCATCAGTATGTGGACGACGCCCAAATGTACCTCTCTTTCTCATTGGACCCAGGCTCAGCAGTCTTGGTGTTTGCCCAGTGTTTGGCTGCGGTGGGGGATTGGATGAGGGCAAGCCACCTGAAGCTGAATCCCGACAAGACGGAGGTGATGCTGGTGGGTAAGGGCGAAGGCATGGAGGCCCCCATCATTAATGGGGTGCGTCCCTCCTTGGTCCCTCAGGTTTGGAGTCTGGGAGTTCTCCTTGATTCACAACTCAGTCTGGACACTTAGGTGGCAGCTGTGGCGAGGAGTGCATTTGGTAAATTACATCTGGTTTGATGTCTTTGGACGTATATATGACTTGGATCTTGCCACATCATCCATGCATTCATCATTTTGAGATTAGATTACTGCAACACATTCTATGTGGGGCTACCCTTGGTGATGACCTGGAGACTGCAGCTGGTGCAGAATGTGGCGGCTCGTCTCCTTGTGGGGGCAGGCCACCGGGAACACACAACACCGGTGCTCCATTCTCTGCACTGGCTGCCTATAGTCTTTCAGGCCCAATTCAAAGTGTTGGTTATTACCTTTAAAGTCTTATGCGGCCTGGGCCCCGCATACCTCAGAGATCGCCTCACTCTCCTGTGTTCTGGATCAACCACTGCGGTTATCTGGGGATGCCCTCTTGGTCATCCCCTGTGGCGACATTCGAGAGGGCGTTCTTTGTGGCCGCGCTGCAGTTATGGAACTTCCTCCCAGAGGACATCCACCTCTCTCTGGATCTCCCCTCCTTTTGTAGACAATGTAAGACCTAGCTGTTCCACTAGGCATTTGGTGAGGGGGATGGGTAGTGGATTGGAGTTTTTTCTGTTCTTTTTAGGGTAAGGGTTTTTACTTTTCTCAGGGCCTGTTATTTATGGGTAATGTAAGATTTTATATTGATTTTATATTATAGTTTTGTATTTTTGCATTTTATATTTTGGATTTTTATATATTGTTGTTCATCGCCCTGAACTGCCATGTGGCAGGAGGGGGAAGTATGTAAATAATTCAATAAATAAATAAATAAATAAATAAATAAATAAAAGAGGTCTAAATAAGCTTCTCTAAGTCAGCTTCTCTAAGCAGTCAGATTTTCCAGGAGACACCATGTTCTTCCCATTAGAATTTATTTAGATAATGGGTGTTTTCAGATGGATGTGGAGGCAGCCTGCTCCAGAGCCGCTCTGGGGGTGCACCCCTGTCCAGACTTATGTGGGTCAGGCTCAGATGGACTCCATGGGTTCCCTGACCCACAGTCCACTCACATGGTGTCTCCCCCACACCCCTGCACTATAGAGTTGCAGCCGATCAGCCGACGCTCTAGGCTGGTGCCCTCAACTCTATGATATTGCCTAGGGCAATGGTCAGCTGGAAGCAGAGAAGCAGCATGGGCCCACACATCATCTGAACAGCTGATCCACTTCAGGCTGGTGCCCTGGGTTTGGCCGGCCTGCTCTGCCGCAGGCACTCGAGGATATTCCAGAGCGCTGGTGGTGGGGATGCACCAGAGCAGGCACAGCCAGGTCCACTTCAACTTCTAGCAGGGTGCCTTTAGACAGATGGGTCACCCGTGGAAAAGCAAGATGGATGGCCATCACTGGGTAGCTCATCCATCTGAAAACAAAACACCCATTGTGGAAAGGCTGTGATTTAGGAGAACTAGGGTATTCCTAGATTCTAAAGACCATAGAATTGGAGCTGTGATACTGTACCCTGCTGTGGTCACCACTTTGTTGCCAGCATTAGATAGAAGCTGCCAGCATCAGAAATTAGCCTGACCACAGGGCACTGTCCTGTCTAGGGAACGGAGCTGTGAGTGACAAAGGGTAATTTCAGATGTTACGAGACCACGGTCAACCACAATCCTTTGGTGGCCGTTTGTCCTGTAACGTCTGATGTGAGCTCCGCCAGATTTTCACCACAGTGAACCTCTGGTGGGAATTGCATTGACCACGATTCTGGACCTCTGGCTGCCTGGAGGTCCAGAACATGGTTAACTGGATCACGATCTGGGATCGGCCAAACGTAATGTCTGTTACGTTGGCCCATCCCGGATCGTGGCCCAGACCATGATGCGTGATCGTGCGCAGCGGCCATATTGGCTGTTGCGCCCGCCCGTCTCCTGGAGGGTGGGTGGCCGGGGGAGCGCGAGGGAGTGGGGCTGTGCGGTCTCACCACGCAGCCCCGCCACCTTCCCGATCCCCTGTAGGAATCAGGCTGGCACATCTAAAGGATGGCTGGACTGATTCCTGTCCAGGATCCGAAATGGATCCCAGACTGTGGTTCAGTGTGGCAGGCTGAACAGCTCGTCATGTCTGAAATTACCCAAAGCTTCAAGGAGTTGTCAAAGTTATCTAACCAGGTAGATGTCAGAACCAGCCAGAGTGGAGCAGTAGTTTTCAGCTTTGTCAGTCTTAGGTTCTGAAAAGCAGGACATTAGATTTATTTGTGTGATAAAGTCATTGAAAATGCATAAGATATGCATACTAAATAATTAAAATTAAATATCCACTTAAATTCTACAGCTTTCTGCACCTTTGCCCTCTAACAAGTTTGAGCATGTTACCCATGTATGCAAATGTTAAGACCTTTTTCTCTACTGGGACCATTTAGGAAGATGTTAAGAGGAATTTCTACATGACCATATTGATGAAGTTTTTAAATTTGTGGTCAGGGATGGAATAATCTCAGGTCTAATCCATGTGACTAAGGTGGGTTTTAATGTGTAATTGGGATTTAGGGGATAAATTCACTTGAAAAGAGGTTAATTTTCAAGGGGTCAGATAAACCCACTATATTATAGTTTACCAAACCAACGTCTGGTGGGCATGGTACTTACTATACAGATTAGTGCAGATGTTATTCAATATAAAGTTTGAGGCCCATTAAAAATATTGTAATAGTTTCAGTCTCTGCAGCCCTGAATATATTAGATGGTTTTCAGAAAGTTGGTTTTTAAAAAAAAATAAAAAATAAAAAGTAGTTTCAGCTCCTGCTGTAATAAATTCTTCCATTTGTGATACAACTATAATAGTTTTAGATTAAGGTATTAAAGAAGGATAGTATTAAGCAGACTGGCTTTGTTCTTGCTTTGATCTTTTAAATTGCTTAAATCGATTGTCATTTAATAGTTGTTACAGGGTCACATGTTTAGGGCATGGTCCTCCGGCTTCTTGGTATCAGTGCTATCCCTTAGTACCTGCCTGAGTCCCACTGAAGTAGATGCAACTCATGCTTCTATAACCAGAGGATCATTTTGCCTGACATCTGCTGTTAGATAAGACACATTTTTACATCCTATGATGCTACTGAGTTAAAGCTATAAGGATGGTGAAAGAGAAAATGTTGATCTGTTTTTAAGGATTTTTTTTTAAAATCTCCAAAGAGATAGCAACTTGCATTTGATTGATTTATATTGGGTGCATCCACACGAGATGCCTTGGGCAGGCTACCATGCCTTGGGTAGCCTGGACCCACTCTGTGCAGCTAGACCATGTGATGCAGTGCATTGTATGGCCAGCCGCCGCCAAATGTCCCCTGCACCACAGGGTGGGGTGAGCAGCTGGCCATGATGTGACCTCGGAAAAAGGCCAAGGACGCGTCACATAGCAGCCTTACCCACACTGGGGGAAGGCTGCCCAAAGCATGGTAGCCCATGTGCCTGGGACCCTTCTGCCCTGCATTGTGGTGAGCTCCATGGCAGGACTTTGAGTGGTGGGTGCTGTTGCATGTGGCGACATCACAGCCGGGGGCAGGATTTTGGTCATGTCGGAAGGAGGGAGGCAGGGCAGGGCTGAGCACCTGTTCCTGTGGCCGGTGCCTCAGCCCACCCTGGCTGTAGCAGGATGTCATGTACCCCATATAATAAGCATATATTTTTGGCCCTCTGTGTTTCAATGTATTAAAAATTAGAATTAACCTCTGTATGGTGAACTTTTGTTGAACTGTTTGTATAATGACCTCTCAGTGAACTCTTGACTATACACTGGGAGAGAAATTTAAATTGTTAAAATGTCCTTCTGACTTGTTTTAGAACTGGGATCTTATCAAGTCTGTGTTTCAGTAATTAATGGCTCCATGCACAAGTATCTCCGAGGTAAAGTTTTAGCTTTAATTTGGCCAGCAGCTGGATTCAACTAATTGCTCAGCAGCTAATGTTAAAGGAAACCTGACTGAAACTCCGTGATGTCATCTGCCTGAGCTTCTCAAGCTAGAAGTTTACTATAAGGGTCAGAGCAGTTCTTTGATTCTTCAGAAAGGATTCTAAATTGACATGAGAGTCTTTTCTCACCTAGATGGCAGAACTGGGCACAGAACTGGGTAATATGGAAGTATATTATTTTGATACCTTTGAGCCAATGAATTGAGCATATGTTAGCTTTTAAAGCTGTTTCTTTAAACAGGAATGTTTATTTAGATCATGTACTTGTAACTGACTGATTCTCTTTTGTGTAACATATTGATAATTTCCATTTGAATTTAAGAAAACTATGCTTTATATTTATAACATTCTTTGTCTCATGGCCTCATTTATAAATAATATTGTATTTAGAATACTGTGCTGAGCTGGTTGGCTTTTAGCATAGTGTAAACTAAGTTTCCACAAGTTGGAAAAGAGCCACTCCATATCCAGTTCAAGATTATGTCTGGCTGGATCACTAAGCACATTTTCCTTTTGAGGAAACTGAGGCACAACATTACAAGGAGATCTGAGAGCATCCTGCCTACCTGGCTGCCCCGCAGAAGTGCCGACCATCTGCCCAGCTCCCTGAGCAGACCCCGCAGTGTGGTGGCTGCGCTTGCTTGCTATGGGGCCACGTGGGAATCGGGCCCTTCACAGCTCATGTGGCTGAAGCTTACGTTTAGTGTATTAAGGAACTGGAGTCATCTATATTTAGAATGGGTGAGTTAACATCTTCAAAAGACCTATCTTATCGATGCAATTGACAAACATTCAAGATAACGTGGACAGTTTCCTGGAAATTAATAATAATCTTAGTACAAAAGGGGAAATCAGAGATCTGTAGTTTTTATTTTTTTGCTTTCTTGTTCATTTCCTGCTTTCTAGCCTTTTTCATTTGCTCTTGGATTTGATTGTTTTGATCACAAAGGTGAAGGAGAGTGTGAAATGAGTACATAAATCTGAGAGAAAGATTTGCTGCTAAACATCCCATGGAAAAGAAGGCCCCAAGAGATTGCAAGGTTATAATAATGCAGTATAATCAGATATTGTTTCCATGAGAAGGAGACGGAAAGCTGGATCTCTTCTTGTTTGATAGGGTTGCCAGAATCACTTTCTTGTGATGTTTCATGGCCTTAGGGGTTTATAACACCTAAAGTTTTATTTAAAAGCAAAGTAAGGCTCTAGCTCTCATTGTTTTGATGAATACTTGAAAATAAAATTGTAGAAAGGATAAGCCTCAGAAACCAAATGACAAATAATGAATCCAAATTGTATTTGTATTTTTTTAAAAAAAACCAAAGCAAACTCACAATTTTAAAGCTAATCCTAAAAAAAACAAAACAAAAAAAACACAAAGGTCCAGAGGGACCAAACTTATGATTTTTGAACTATTGGTGTTGGCCGCCTTTGCTGTATATATTGCATATCTAAGGTTCTCCCGCCAAAATAGATGGCAAAAAATTAAAAATGTAGTAAACCATCTCATAGATTTGTGGGGGTCCGCCTCTGATTTCTTGAATACTTGGTAGTGGTCAACCTGTAAACACCGATGGTGAGTCATCTGTGACCTTGCTAAAGCAGTTGGGAAGGGATTCTAAACTGCTGTGGCAGTTTATGGGAGCTGGAAAATTCCCAGACCCAGTACAGGAGAATCCCAATTCACAGAAGGTGAGTAATATAGCTGCAATCTTTATAATGAGACCTGCTTTGTGAACTCCTTTGTAGCGGGTGTGCTGGGACAGGGTAATAGATGAAAATGCTATTGTAGTTCTGGGTGGCTTTGCTTCCCATAAATACTGCTTAGTTTGGGTTCCCCGAGGCTGTTTAAGTTTATTTAAAAATGTTTATACCCCGCCCCTCCTGCCACAGGAAGCCCGGGGTGACTGACAACATTAATAAAATATACGATATATATACAATCTTATAAAACAGAATAAAACAGAGTGGAACATCAATAACTATAAAAGAAAAGAAAAAGAAACCGCACCCCAGACAATCTTCCCCCCCCCCGCCTACCAACCCTTTCCCCTCTCCCTCGCCAAACGCCTGACGGAACAGCCAGGTCTTACAGTTCCTACGAAAGACTGTGAGGTCCCGGGCCAGATGGGCCCCTGCCGGGAGGGAATTCCAAAGACGCAGCGTGGCCACCGAGAATGCCCGATCCTGTGTGGTCCCCTGGAAAACCCGGGGGACCTCCTACATGGCACCCCCGGATGACTGCAGGGGCCGGTCAAGAACCTGGGGTGTGAGGCGGTCTCACTAGTTATACTAGTTATGCTAGTGTAGAGACAGTAAGGTTGCCATGTTGGTCCCTAATATAGGTAATAGAGACAAAGTAGTACAGTGATATCTTTTATTGGACCAACTACAGTTGGTGGAGGTATGCCAGCTTTTGAACCTCACAGGGTCCTTCCTCAGGCAGCTCAGGAGTTAGAACTATAGACTGAGCAAAGCAGTGTAGATATATACAATGACTGGAAACAATGGCATTGTTTCCAGTGTTTCCAATGGTTGCCATTACGTTTTCCAAACACTGGAAACAATGCCATTGTTTCCAATCACTGTATATATCTACACTGCTTTGCTCAGTCTATAGTTCTAACTCCTGAGCTGCCTGATGAAGACTGCCGTGAGGTCCAAAAGCTTGCATATCTCCACCAACTGTTAGTTGGTCCAATAAAAGATATTATTATACTACTTTGTCTAAGGCTGCTTTCACACATTACACAATGGGCTATTATAATAACTGGAGATAATACTGGGTAATTCCACACTTTTTGTAATGTGTGAATGCACTATTCCCCTTTTATGCTGCAAAATATCAGGTTGTTGTAAGAGTCACCAACTGTGGCTTTTACAATGACCGGAGATCTTGCAGCATAAAAAGGGAACAGTGCATTCACACATTACAAAAATTGTGGAATTATAATACACAGTATCTCCAGTTATCGTAATAGCCCATTGTGTAATGTGTGAAAGCAGCCTTTAAGTTACGCTAGACACCATAGGGGACAAGTGGGCATTGAAAGCTGGGGCCCAGATAAGGCGGTCTGAATGGTCCGAGTGCATCTGCCAGAAAATCTGGTGGTAGAACAAGGGCTTCCTTGTCCCTCCCCCACACATTTCCTGTGCTGGCACTGGTTTGGAAGCTGCAGCAGCACAGAATTGACAAAATGCAAAGGTACCATAGTTTTTTCTCCCTCTGAGTTTTGTTTCTCAAAGAGGTGCAGATCAAAATTTCACCTTTTGTACCCAGGTTATTTGCACAAACTGACCTGTCTAGTTCAACAGCCTTATGACATGTATAGCTCACCAATTTGAGCTATCTGAGAAATATCAAAAACCACTTTTGACATCTATAGATAGAGCTTTTCTTTGAGAAAAATGTATATCAATGAAAAACCAATCAAGTGAGAGTATTATTTTAAGATTATCTGTGTGTGACTCTATGGACCAGATGCAGACATGGAGTTAGTAGGCAAGTCACAGCTGTGAAAGAGTGAAATTTGTATCGTTAAATATATGTTCATACTCTCAGTCCCTACCCAATTTTGTCATCTTCTTTTGCTATAAAGCACTGGCTGCTGAATATTAAAGAGATTCATTCATGCATCTTGAAGTCCCATTTAAAATTGCAGTCACCGTGTCTCTTATACGCACAGATAAAACACAGCCTAATCAAATATTTATCCTAGGTCATACTGAAATGCACATGTTCACTTTGTTTTAATTAACTGGCCATATATTTTTAAATAAACTGGCCATACATTGTTATTATTTATTAATTCAATTATTATCCCACCCTTGAAGGCTCAGTGCGGTGTACAAAAATATATAAAATACATAAACATAAAGCATATAACACATATATAAAAGAAACACATAAAAGCAATTAAAAGAAAGCCAAACCCTTTCCCTAACCCCTCTACCCCATCCCACCCTACCCTATCCCAGTCACCAAACACCTGACCAAACAAAAAGGTCTTACACCTCTTCTGAAAGCCTTGTGCTTTGGCGGATCTTCAAGGGTGTTTTGTAAACAAGAGCAGCAAGAGGTGGGTGGTCCATGGCTGGTGCATGGGGCAACAGCAGGGCCCCCACGGATGTGAAGAGCATGTGGGCAGCTTCAAATGAGTGGCTCCCAGCATGGCCACCCCGTTCATGGAGGTGGCCACTCTGGCCCTCATGGGGCACTCCAGGTTTTTCAGGAGTGTTCCGTGCATGGCCATGGGTGGCCGATGTGTGGGTCATGGGAGTGCACCTTGCACACACCAATTCAAATGAGTGGTTGGATGTGTGGATGGTGGAGGGCCATGCACGGATGCATCTTATTTAAAAACACCCCAAGGGGAGAGAGTTACATTAGTGTGCAGCAGCCACCGAGAATGCCTCTCTGAATGACCTTGTTGAATGAATATTTTATTAAGACTCTGGCTTTCGCCATGGTCAGAAAGCAATAACAATGGTCATAACAAGCATAATAAAATGCAAATAACAATAATAATAAAGATTACGATTACAATGAAAATAATAAAATAATTTTAAGAAAACAATTAAAACAGAGAATCCAACCATAAAATATCCCAAACCAATAAAATTGCATTAGTTTCCAAACTAAATCCTACTGTAAGCGACTTATTTAAATTTGGCACCATTGCACCTATACAGCCTTATTACGGCTTGGTATTGGACAGGCACCAGGTAGGTCTAGTCAGCCGTCCACCAATTCCACCCATATTTTCATAGCTAACAGGGCAAAGGTGGCTACCCACCCCATTTCTATTGCCGATTGAGTGGATAATAGTTTTTTAATCCTTTGGGCGGGAGTCATATAAACATTCCCCTTCAGAAGTGGCATAATCCATATCTCCCTTATATCCATATAAAATATGTAATTGAACAGAACATGCGAGAGATCTTCTATATCTATATCATTGCATGGACAGGTACGGCGGGAGTGCGGCAAACTCTTAAAGCGACCCAAAGTGACAGCAGAACGAAATAACTGAAAGTGCAGTAGCGTAAAACACCTGCGTAAGCTCGGGTTTCTGATCTCGTCTAAATAACCCTCAAATCTATTAACTTCTTTCAGTAAAGCGTACCCTGGGGCGGCCTTCCAAGAGGCTACTCCCACTAAATTCTCTTGGCCGGCTATATCTGCTGTTCTTGAGATAATTAAACTCCTTTGCTGGGTTATATCCTTCCCCCCAAAACAGGAGAAAGACAACCCCATAGCCCTGAAATGAGCAGATATCCCAAAGTGCCATGGGTACTGCCTCACCCCCTCATTAGACAGTTCCTCAACCAGACATTGCCCAGCCAAAGTAGAGCCACTCTGAGTACACAGCTTTAACCAGTAACAGAGGGATGAACGCCTACCAATACACGCCACCGGGAGAGTGCCTGTTTCGGCTCTTACCAACGCACCTGGCGCACCCTGCAATACCCTCAACAAGCTCCGTAAGAACTTGTTTTGCACAACCGACAGTTCTGAGTAATTAATAGCTGGAATTACTGCTGTCCCATAGGATAGAATAGATTGGACCTTGCTCCTAAAAATTTTCAAGACATGAGATGTCCTAACCAGTAAAAGTCTGGATACCAAACTTAATATCCCTCTGGCTGCCACAGAATCTTTTAACGCTATTTGTTTCCAATGTCTGGCCCACATTCTATTACTACTAAAGGTGATGCCCAGGTACCCATAGGAATCTGTTTGCATAAATATTCTTCCGTTTATCTTCCAATTGTATTTCGGCCTTCTAGACCCCCCAAAAAAACATGACTTGTGATTTGTCAAAGTTAATATCTAATTTGTTCAGGGTACAAAAATCCATCAGGTTTCGCAGCTGATTTTGCAACTCCTTTCCAGACTTGCACGGACACCTTTCCAGACTGGCACGGGCCTTGATACATCCTAATTCTAGTAGCATTTCCAGTGTGGATCTGGACTAAAAGATCTAAAAGATCTCTATTGATTCCGAGCGGATGTAATTTTTTTCCATAAGATAGCCCTTGGGATTGAGTCAAAGGCCTTCTTCAAATCTATGAAAGCAGGAAAAAGGCTCCCAGACCTTATCCTGGTGTACTTGGTTATGATGTGGGAGAGAATAAAACAGTTGTCCGTTATGGACCTTTTCCTACGAAACCCATTTTGTTCATCAGGGATCAGATCCTGGCCATAAGCCCAACCCTCTAAGTGTCCCAATAGAATTTTGGCATACACTTTCCCTATAATTGGTAGCAAGCTTATTGGTCTGTAACAGGTTGGATCGCTTATGCAACCCTTTTAAAATAAAGGGATCAAAATACTTAAACCCCATTCCCTTGGGACCATCTTAGTTTTATTAACCAAGGAAAAATAATTGGCCAATAGTAGTGCCCACCATTCTTGGCAAACCCGGAGTGCCTCAGCAATCCTATAATCGAATCCTGGAGCTTTGTTGCGCCTCAAAGAGACTATAGCCTCTACTACCTCACTCTCACTAACATAAGGGTCAAAATCAGAATTGTTGGAAGGTTCGGCCAAAACCATAAGGGAACTTCCTTCCACTGACTTAACGTTGACCCCTTGTGAATTATAGAGGTCCTCAAAAAAGACTATCCACGTTTCTTCACTTATCAGGGGTACTGAATAGGATGTGATCGAGTTCAACCTACCTTTCACTATCTGCCAAAATTGACCGGAGTCTTTCAGGGCAACTGCCACTTCTAACTTAGCCCAAGTCAAAGATGCATGGTGTCATTTTCAGGTTTGAATTAATTTCCTATAGTTACTTCTTTCTACCAGAAATGAAACCCACGCCTCTCTGTCAGCACTTCGCACCCAATAATTCTTAGCACGGACAAGCTTTCGTTTAGCAGCTCTACGTTCATTATTGAACCATATATTGGGCTGTGTTGGCTTAACTTTGGTTTCCTACGATAAAACTCCTACTCCCAATAAAGATACTATCGTATCAAGATCTCTACGTAGATAATCTATGTCTGCTTCCCTGCCCCCAATTAAGCCCTGTCTAAGGGTAAGAAATTGCTGAGACCATAACAAGTCCAGAGTAGCAACTAGCTGATGTGTCATCCATTTAACATGGGATCTCCTTGTAATGACACTCCCCTCACCTTGAAGATGGTTTGATTCGGGACCACCTGGTACCCTAAGTAGTAAGTACAACACTCATAGCTAGATGATCACTTTCTGGACGTGCAAAAATCTGAAAAGAATCATAAAAATCCCAATGGTATGAAAAAGTTACCATGTAATCTATAACACTCCTTCCCATATGATTAACAAAAGTAAATTCCCCCTCTCGATCATCCCCTCTCCCGTTCAGTACCACCAACCCTCCAGATAGTAGTAGATCCTGCATAAGCTTCCCCACCTCGTTCTTAACCTTGTCTTTACATTTCCTATCGAGGATCCTAAATAGATTGTTGGCAATGGGACTGACACATTCTACGCCCTCTATACCCATTTTGGCGTTCCAGTCACCTGCCACAAGTAACACCGCCCTTGGGAACTGCCTCTCCAATTGCCCAAACAGTTCATCCAAAACCTGCCAGATATCTGCCCTATAGTACTTAGATAAACTAGGAGGTATTTATATATTTAATAAAATAATCTGTTTCATCAACTGAAACTCTTGTCTATCTACCCTTAATGTATGGTCCATATTGGTAAAGTCTTCTGAAATCAAAATTGAGAATGTGCCAGACACACAACCCCTACTTTTATTACTACAACCTGAAAGGGAGTGAACCCTAAATCCATGGACCTCAAGCACTTTATTATTATTATTATTTATTAACAAACATTTATATAGCACCAGCAGTGTACCTGGCACTTTACAAAGTAATAAAATAGACACGGTCCCTGCCCCTAGGACTTACAATCTGAGAGACAGGAGCTGGGGGAGAGACTTAGGAAGGGGAACAGAGGGAGAGACAAGGGGTCTAACATTCAT
>QEPC01005157.1:48393-72894 GCA_003113815.1 Sphenodon punctatus
TCCCTCTGTTCCCCTTCCTAAGTCTCTCCCCCAGCTCCTGTCTCTCAGATTGTAAGCCCTAGGGGCAGGGACCGTGTCTATTTTATTACTTTGTAAAGTGCCAGGTACACTGCTTGCGCTATATAAATGTTTGTTAATAATAATAATAATAATAATAATAATATACAGCAACATATAACGTATTTTCTTCCAGCGGTAGCTGAAAGAAACTTAAATGTACTACCACTCTCCATTATAAACATGGGACTGCTGAAGCTCCAATTTTGAGGAAACCGCTTGAGCTACATTTCTGAAAATTTATCCATGGCTATAAGTTGTGAGGACCATCATATGCACAAACTTTGAAGAAGATCCATCAGGAAAATAAAATGTTATGACTGTTTAAAAGTTAATTGTGTGTGGTCAAAATGCAGACATCCTCACAATTTTGAATCATCAATATCTCCTCCCCCAGGATGAGTTGAGCCCCCAAACGTCACAGGCGTGGAGCATGAGATCAATAACAACTGCTTATGTAATATGATATTGATTAGTGCAGCCAAAACCAAGTTATTAATGATTTAAAAATTGGCTCTGCAGGCTTGCACATGCTCAGTTGAGGGCAAAAAACACAGCTCAGTTCTGCAGGCTCACACATGCTCAGTTGAGCAGCTGCTGACCTGAAAGGTACGTGACTCTACTTTTAAAAATCACGCAACTTCCCATCAAAGACTTTAATTTCAGCTCTAGTCAGTTTCATGTCAGTTACACAGCACCCCGCTTCCCCGGCTCTGGAGAGGGAAGAGGAGCAGAGCCAGGAAGTGGGACGCTGTGTAACTGATATGAAACTGACTAGAGCTGAAATTAAAGTCTTTGATGGGAAGTTGCGTGAAACTGACTGGAGTGTAAAGTGTGTGTGACGGAGCTGGCTTCTGAAAAATACGTGATTTTTAATAGTAGGATTCTTTACATGTATACAAATTGTATACACTTCATACAATGAACTTAACAATGTGACAGTAGAGAACATTATAGAATTCGTTGTACAGAATGCAGTTATGTAGAAACAGACTTAATGCACTCTTAAAAAATTGTTCATTGTCGAATGATGATGATAAATTAAAGTTTAATAATGAAAAAATGTGAAAGTTTACTTATTGATAAAAATGAATAAAAGTATGTATGATAAGGATTAAATACATATATTAGATTTATGTTGATGAGGATAAAATATTAAATATTTGTCAAATTCTGAAATAATTTCCATGCTTTTCGGTGTTTATGACTTGTTGCAGTGTATGGAGTTGAATGTTTTCTAAATTGTAATTGTACTCATTTGTATGTTTTTTGGAGTTTAAGCTAGAGTCAAAATGATTTTGGGTATTTTCAGCTGTGATGGGCCTCCGTTTTGACACGGCCCGTGGTCACGTCTACACCCCCGAGCGGAATCAGGCCAGCCAAGCAACAGACGTGCGGGCCTGATTCCGCTCGGGGATCGGGGAGGGGGCAGGGCTGGGGGGGCGCAACATGCAGCTGCATGACTCCGCCCCCCCACGCTCCCCCGGCTGCCCGCCCTCCTGGAGACAGGCGGGCGCAGCGGCCAATCTGGCCGCTGCGCCCGATCCCGGCTGGGAAGCAGCAGCCGGGACCACGGCTGGGAAGCAGCAGCGGTAACCGATGTTACCAGTCGCCGATTCCCAGCCATGATCAGAGTAACCACGGTTCCGGGGTTGAGGCCGGCCTCACATCCAGAACCGTGGTTCAGGGGATTCCTGCTGGGTGTTCACTGTGGTGAACATCTGGCGTGACCCCCTTCAGACGTTACAGGCTCTCTGCCACGACGGGTGGTTCACCGTGTCAAAACAGAGGCCCGTAATGTCTGAAAATACCCATTGTGATGTTTACGAAGAGGAAAGGTTTTAGTTTTAAAAACTGTTGTGCATTTAAGTTTTTTTTAAACTGTAAAGTTTTCTCTTTTGGTGATAAACATAAAGATACAATCTAACATTCAGCAAACTCTAATACATTGCCAGTCAATCATCAAAGACATAATCTAAGACAGTTTCCCTAAAGCCTTATGTCTACAAATCGCAAGGGCATGCATCAAGTTTTCAGCTTTTTAAATTAAAGATTCCTGAGTGTTTGGCAAGAGATAATTGACCTTATATTCTGGATCCCAATGTTCTTTGTCTATCAATAATGGTTCAAGAAATTTGTCTCACACCTCGGAGGAGTGAAAACATCTGAATAAACAATGCAACAAGTCTTCGGGCTCACCACTCCTACAAGAGAAAAGTCTCAGGTGAATTGGGATTTGATCATATCTTCCCTCCAAAATGCTTGATGGCATTTGTTGAAATTGAGCCAACATTAGGGTCCTTCGTATAGTAAAATTAGAAATTATACTAAGATAAGGCTCAAAGCTATGGGACAACTTAAATTTAGCATACCAAGGTGCAATCTTTACTCTGGCCAAATCAGTTTGTTTTACAGAATCACTTAACCAGAATTTGATTTAGTTACCATGTAATCTATAACACTCCTTCCCATATGATTAAAAAAAGTAAATTCCCCCTCTCGATCATCCCCTCTCCCGTTCAGTACCACCAACCCTCCAGATAGTAGTAGATCCTGCATAAGCTTCCCCACCTCGTTCTTAACCTTGTCTTTACATTTCCTATCGAGGATCCTAAATAGATTGTTGGCAATGGGACTGACACATTCTACGCCCTCTATACCCATTTTGGCGTTCCAGTCACCTGCCACAAGTAACACCGCCCTTGGGAACTGCCTCTCCAATTGCCCAAACAGTTCATCCAAAACCTGCCAGATATCTGCCCTATAGTACTTAGATAAACTAGGAGGTATTTATATATTTAATAAAATAATCTGTTTCATCAACTGAAACTCTTGTCTATCTACCCTTAATGTATGGTCCATATTGGTAAAGTCTTCTGAAATCAAAATTGAGAATGCGCCAGACACACAACCCCTACTTTTATTACTACAACCTGAAAGGGAGTGAACCCTAAATCCATGGACCTCAAGCACTTTATTATTATTATTATTATTATTAACAAACATTTATATAGCGCCAGCAGTGTACCTGGCACTTTACAAAGTAATAAAATAGACACGGTCCCTGCCCCTAGGGCTTACAATCTGAGAGACAGGAGCTGGGGGAGAGACTTAGGAAGGGGAACAGAGGGAGAGACAAGGGGTCTAACATTCATGAAGATGCGAGGTCTCAAGTGCACGTACTTGGCTTGGTTACGATGAGAATGACAGCAGGCAGGTCCATGTTGCAAGGATAAGGGTAAACAGATCGTAGGTATAGGAATAGTGGCTCAGCAGGATAAAGAGTCAGACAGAGCAGAGCGAAAGAGGTGAGTTTTAAGGAGAGATTTGAAGGTATGAAGGGAGGGGGCAAGGCGGATGTGGACAGGGAGGGAGTTCCAGGCATGGGGGGCAGCAAGTGAGAAGGGACGAAGGCGCTTAGGGGAGCAGGGAAGGCATGGAAGGGTGAGAGAAGGGACAGAGGAGGAGCGAAGTGCACGGGCTGGAGTACGGAGGGCGATAAGTGCAGAGAGGTAGGGGGGAGCAAGGTTGTGAAGAGCAAGGTTGTGAAGATTTAAAATTTTGCTTGATTATTAGAACTATTTGCAAAAAACTCAGGTGAATAACCAGCATATTGCAACATTTTATGTAAGTTCTTATACCAAAAATAAACTTGTGATCTGGACAATTGTTTCAAATAACAACCTGGAAGGAAAAAGATTCCCCACCCCTGAGTCTATGAGACTATAAGTAGGGTGGCCACACCTCCCCTTTAAAAGAGTACACTTATGAAAAATACATGTTTCGGGGTTGCATTGGTTCCAGTGTAGCCCTGCACCAAGTATTTTTCATAAGCGTCCGCTTTTAAAGGGGAGGTATGGCCACCCTAACTATAAGCATATTATCGACTCATCCTGGAATAAGCCAAGGACAAATCATGTGGGTTTTTAATGGCCACACCGTTTATTCCGAATTGAGTTAAGCTAGGTGGGGTAATTGCCATATCTTGGGCCCAGTACAACAAGCTCCAGTACAACAGGTCCAAATGTAATTGTTAGGGAACGGACCTTGCTGTATCCTCAAGTACCAGCCCCAATTTCTTAATGTCTTTGCCTCCAGCCTGTGCCACTGTCCGTGGGTGAGGGGGACAATGTCCTTTCTGGACAGGAGTCAGGTGCTTGAAGGCTTAGGATCATACCTGTCCTTTGACGCCATCCCTCCCTCCCAAGTATGCTACCCCAGCGCTTGCCGTACCCTGCTTCTGCACCAGGTCTCACTCCCCCATCTCTTAAGGAGACGACTCCCAATCTATCTAGATCTATAGCTAAGAGTAGCATAACGGCACTGGACCACCGCAAGAATGTGTCCGATTTTTATTATAAGCAATGACAACAACCCGTTCACAGGAAAAAAGGCGAATTAATTCCAGATTACTTTATACTATGAGGAAGGTGCAAATCAGGAATCCCTTGGCCAGTCTGGGGTTCCCATAAAAATTCCTTCCTGGCCCCAAACAGGCGACTGGCTTACACCCACAGTGCCACAATGGTGGGATCGCGAGTGCTGCTCAGTCCGCTCCTCCCTGCAACTGAGGTAGGAGCTTGTGCTGGTTGAAAGCTGGCCCCTCCGGTTTCCCCCAGAAGTCTCTTGCCTTGCGAGACTTTTTGTGCCCTGCTGCCAAGGTTCCCCTAGAAACCCAGCTGGGCACAGTTCTTTTCCTGCCAGTGGTTGCTGCTCCTGCAAACTGGTTGTGGCTGACTTGCAGCTGTAGCCAGGAGGCAGGGGCCCCCCAAAAAGGAGATTTTTACTACCCTGATAGTGTCTGCAACTTCTCATCCAGCAGAGCTTTTCCGGGTGATGAGGGGGTTGGTCAGTCCGAACTCCCTCTGCCTTGAACTGGAGTTTTCCAGTGCCCATGGTGACATGCTTGTTGAGTACTTCGCAAATAAAATCGCTGGGTTTAACCATGACTTTAACTCTGCGTTTATTACAATAGGAGAACCAGAGATTATGGAGGCTCCGTCTAGTCCGGTTTTGTGGGATCTGTTTCAGTGGGTGATGCCCACCGCTGCAGTGGATGTTCTGGGGGCTGTTAGAGCCACATTTTGTGAACTAGACCCATGCCCGTCCTGGCTGGTCAAGGCCAGCTGGGAGATATTGGGGCCATTATTGGTGGGTGTTGTCAATGCCTCCTTTCGGGAGGGCAGGGTGCTGGACTGCCTCAAAAAGGTGGTGGTGAGGCCCCTGCTCAAGAACCATCTCTTGACATTGACTCCCCCACCAGTTATCCGCCAGTATCTCTAACCTTCCCTTTTTAAGGGAAGGTTATTGAGTGGGTGGTGGCTCAGGAGCTGCAGGATCATCTGGACTGCACTGGTTTTCTTGATCCCTTGCAGTCTGGCTTTTGTTTGGGTTATGGCACTGAGACTGCATTAGTGGTTTTGGTCGATGACCTGGATCTTCAGGTTGAGTCTGTGGCAAGGAGTGCTTTTTGCCAATTACATCTGGTGTGATGGCTTTGGCCGTATGTCCTGGACTCTGACCTGGCCACTGTCATCCATGACTTCATCACCTCAGGAAAGGACTATTACAATGCACTCTATGTGGGGCTACCTTTGGTGTTGGTTTGGAGACTGCAGCTGGTGCAGAATGCGGCGGCCTGTCTCCTCACCAGGACAGGTCACCGTGGGCACATTACACCAGTGCTCCGAATTCTGCACTGGCTGCCGATAGTCTTCCGGGCCCAATTCAAAGTGTTGGTGCTTACCTATAGAGCCCTATATGGTCTGGGCCCCTCCTATCTGTGAGATCACCTCACTCTCCGTGCCCTGGATCGAACCCTGCGGTCCGCCGGTAGTGCCCTTCTTGATGTCCCTCAGATGGTGTAGGGGGCTACAATGGAGAGGGGTTCTCAGTGGCAGCACCCAAGCTGTGGAACTTCCTTTCGGTGGAGGCCCGGATGGCCCCGGACCGTGTCTCATTTTGATGACAGTGCAAGACCTGGCTGTTCCGCTAGGCCTTTGGTGAGGAAGGTGGGTGGGGATGATGGGCTTTTTATTTTCTTATTTTTTTATGCTTACCCTTTTATGTGTATTTTATATGTATTTTTTAAATGATGTTTTAGCTTTCGTAAGCCACCTCGAGCTGTGTTTGCAGGAGAGGCGGGGTGTAAATAATGAAGACAAATAAATAATAAATAAACCTTGCTCCTTCCTTGCAGGGGAGCACAGCAACTGGCCCACCTGCCACCAGGCATGGCAGGCAAAGGACTATTTTCACACTGGATAGTCTCTCATTATTGTGTAAGATAATGGTGTACTCCTGTATTGTGTCAGGAGTAGTGAAGTGGACTGTTGACAACACAGACAAATTACTATTTTTCTACCTGAGCTGTTCACCATTCAAAGCAAATTTTCAGGGCTGTGGAGCATCCTGCCGCTAACTAAAAGCCTGGACTGGACTCAGGGGCGTAGTTAGACTGGAATGTGCTCCTCCCTGCCTCCAGCCAGCCTCCCTGCCCCCCCCAGCTCCTCCCACATCCTGGGCCCAGACCCTTTGCCCCCACTTCCCCACACACCCACCCCATACCCCAGGGAACACTTACCTTTTCTGTAAGCAGCAGTGTCAGCACGAGGCAGGCAGTGCAGCCTAGGACTTGGCGTAGCAAGCAGAGCTGCAGAGGAGTCAGGAGAGGCATTGCAGTTGAGTCGGACAGAGGGGAGACCGCCGGCCACTACTGCTCTCCCCTCCGCTCTGACCATCTCCAACACCACTATGGTGCTTCTCCAGACTCTTCTGTAGCTCCACTTGTTGTGCCAAACCTGTGCTGCCTGCCTTGTGCTGCTGTTGCTTACTCTGTCCTATGCTCTGTCCTTTCCACCTCCAGTGTTTCTCTTGTTTTCCACTCAGTCTCCACATGTTGCAACAGGACAGGGAGGATTATTTGTGGCAAGGGTGTAGCTCCCATACTATAGGGACAGGAGGAATCATTTGTGCCCCCCTCCTCCAGTTTGGCCCTGGGACAAATGTCCCTCCTGTCCTTGTGGTAGCTACACCACTGGCTGGGTCCTTTGCTCCTTGGAAGACTCAGAATGACTTTTCTGATTTACAGACTGAATCTGCTTCTGGAATTGAATGCCAATGGACGAGTCTGAACAGGAGAGGCAACAATGATAACGGAGACAAAAGTTGGCTACTTTTGCAGTACAATGACTGTAGGTAAAAACAAATCTGCAGGTGCTGTGGTGGCCCCCGGCCTAGGGTGGGAAACCACAGCCGCCACTCCCCAGGTCGGCGAATAGCATGAAACAAACATGTCTGCGACCTGGGTGGCCGGAGAGCCATCCCACTGCCCCACCCCGGGTAAGGTGGGGGAACACAAAAAACATGCAACTGGTCGGCCCTACCCTCACCCCACTCCCAGCACCCTCTACTGCATCATGACAGGTAGTCATGGCAACTGGCCATGGTGGCCCCTGCCCCAAGGTGGGGATGGTGGGACCCAACAAACGTGTTGGGCTTGGGCTGCCTTGAAGATTTTTCTGAGGACACTGCCCAGGCCAGTCGCCTACCTGCCCCAGGGCAGTCCTGAGCCAACATCTGGTAGCGTGGGAACACACATGTGGGTGAGTCCTGGAACACAGCAGGCCAACGTCGGCCAGCGTCATGTTTGTTTTACCCAGGCTAAGGGAAGGTGGGGGAAAATATGTGTTCTGCCCATGCATGAAATCAGCATGTTGGATAAGTATGTTTGCTACTGCTTAACTCACCTGCCCTGCCCATCACCTCTCCTTAACTTCCTGGGTCTAGTATTAATGTGACAGTATAGTATATAAGCCAAACACAGTGAGCATCAAGAAATTCAGCTGCTTAAAACTAAAATGCATATTTCGTGATATTCTCTGGGCTGAGGAATACATCTGCCACCGGTTATTTTCTTAGTGTTTACAGCTACCAGCAGGTTGCAGGTGCATAGTCTTCATTAGAGGTGGGAGCCTGGAGGAAATTATGGATTCGGGTATGTTACACATCCGGAGCTTGAATTTCCAGATTTAATTATGGTGCCATATTACAGATCTGTATTTAAATCAATCTAAAATTTAAAAATAATGAAAAAATGAAAAAAGCATTGTGTATGCGCAAAACGGCCACTAGACCGTTCGGCCCATGCACACCCTTTTTCAAAATGGCAGTGTCAATGTCACTGCCATTTTGGGAAAGGGAAGCTGGTCTGTGCATGTGCAAAATGAATGACCACTGTGCATGTGCAAACCGGCTGCCCTTTTGCAAAACGGCAGAGATGCTGCCACCACCGTTTTGGAAAAGGCTGCGCAGGCGAGTGGTCCAGTGGCCATTTTGCACATGCATAGTTATTTTTAAAATTTTATTTATTGATTTTAAACTGACCTGCAACAGGTGTGCTGCAGTTTGGCATGGATTAATCTGTGAATCAGAATCTGTAATGCCCATCCCTAGTCTCCAATATACTGTCTCTGGTTATAGCATTTTGCCTCTTTGTTTCATGCAAATCTACACTGTTCATTCCACATGGACCCCATCCGGACATCCTGTTTGGTTTGTATTCCATCCTGGGCTAGACTCTTATTGCTATGGGTGGCAGTTTTGACTGGTTTAGTGAAATGTGAGAGAAGATCTTATGCTCTGACCTATTACTGAAGAAGTCTCATTCTTGTGACTCATGCATTTCAATCCACACCCTGAGTTGCATATTCAAATAGAACTGTGGGAAATAATAAAACCTAATTATATGAGCATGCCTTTATTAGAAGCAGTCTTAAATAGGTTTTTTTTTATTAGTGTGAGATAAGTCATCAGCATTTGTTATTCATTTATTTAAAAAACCCTCAAATTTTGTTTTGGGGGTGTGTTTCTTTCCCGTAATCATCATTAATCTAAACAGAAAGGAAAACTTATTTGTGTTAGCCATTAGCACACACCTCTGCAGGGAATACATAGTTCTTTATTTTTAGAGATGACGTTATAACGTTTCACCAAAAAGCAAGATACATGTTTTTGCATATAAAATTGTAAATAGTCTACAATTATATACTATATATTGGCTATAAGTGCACCTTCAACTAAGGAGCAAATGTTCATGTTCAAGTTGCAATATCAAATTGTGTGTGTCTGCATAGAACAGGCTCTCTCTCTCTCTCTCTTTCTCTCTCTCTCTGTGATGGAATGGAAATCAAACACTACTTCAAATCATTGATTGTTTTTATCTGAAACATGATTTGTGTTGCAGGACAGGTAGAGAAAATTACTGGCAAGCCTATTGTCTTGCCACACTGAAGAAATATTCCTTCTCACAGGTGTCACTGAATATCAGTCAAAATGAAAAGTTTGTTCAAAATAAATAAATGTTTTGACAAATCCTTTTTCATTCCCTGACTCTCTGGGAAGGGCGGCATATAAATTCAAATAAATAAATAAAATATCATGATTTTCAGTGCTTGTGAAAGCGGGCAGTTTGGCAAATAACTTCATGGCCTGTGCTTCTCTCTTTGTCTATAGACGAGGATATAGGAACAGTTGTTTGAGCTCATAATTACCTTGATGGGAGAACTGCACCTTTAGTTGAGGAAGGGGATGTTGGTTTCTCTATTCCATGCCTATTCTTGGCCTCCCTGTTAAAACGGTTGCCATTTATATTGGTGGGCTTTGCAATGTGGATTTCTGTCTGTAGAGAACTGAGCGGTAACCACAGAATTAATCTCACATACTCAAAATCCTTCTGATGCTAATCACTTGAATTCTACCCAAGTTGCTAATGAATTCAAGTTGTTATGACCTAGAAATGAAAGTCTCCAGCATAGCCCATTGCCAACTTCCTGAAGCACTATCCAGTTCCCATAAATCTTTTTTATAAAGTAGATACCTGTGTCTGTTTCTGTAGCATGTATTCAATAATTCTTCTTCTGAATCAGAAATAGGCTAAACGTTCCTTGTCTGTTCATTCACAAATCATTTAAATTGCATTCTCATGGTTTATGGAATGTCCTAATGTATGACATGTATTATTCTCTGTTTAATAAAGCATGTTGGTTCCAAAAATATGGCCCATCCATTTGTTCTCCGAGGATGGCTCATATTTTTAAATGATTTTTACCTGTGGAGTCATTAAATCATCAGCCATTTTCTGCTTCGCTGCTAGGAAATAAATAGGATCTCCTGTCAGCTTAATGAAAAGACCAACAGACCAAGAAACCTGCTCTTGAAAGATACAATAGATCAACAAGATAGCCCCCATGTGAAGGAAATTACTGGAAATTCAAGGCTCATCTGAAAAGAAGATATGTAATGGCTGATACCTCTGAACTCAGCTGTGCAGTTCCTGCGGGCATTTTACTTCCTATCTCCTGATAATGCAGACAACTTTCCTAGTCTAATGCTCACAGAATGGATGAGGATGTGCAGGCAGCACACCTGTATATGTTTTAAAGCATCGGAAAGGCTTTCAATCCATCAAATATAACTCTATATACTTGGAGGACTAGCCGCATATTTAAACTACACAGTCATTGGCCGCTTGAACTAAGGATAGTAGGGGTGTAACTGTCATAGGGACAGCAGGTGCAGCCGTCCTGGGGACCCACAGTCTCCCAGGGCAGCTGCATGGGGCTAGACGAGTGTGTCCACCGTGGGACTCCAAACATGGTGGATGTTGGGACCCTGAGGAATCCCTGACCAGCTGAGGTTTCTTCAACAGAGATAGCAAGGGGGAAGGAGGAGCCATAGTCGTGTGGCTTTGCTGGGGGTGGGGCTGCCCCACATGGCTGGTTCTGCCCTGGGAGCAGAGCTGTGTCTGGGCAGAGGCTCCGCCACAGACCCTGCCCCTGTCTCTCCCCCCACCCCCCAGGCTGGGCAGTGTAGAGGGGGAGTCAGCATGGGAGCCACAGCAGCAACAGGAAGGGGTCAGAGCCAGTGCCCCCTCATACCCAGGAGCTGGGGGGGCAGGGGCAGCGTGTACGGGAGGGGTGTGTGTGTCCTGCCTGGGTGCAGGTGGGGTCTGGCTGCTGAGACCCGCCGGTAGAGCCCTAGGGGGAAAATGGGGTATGGGGCTCCCAACAGGGCTTCCCTTCATGCTGTAGGAACCTGCTGCTCTCTGACCTCCATCTATGGGGTGGGAGCTCAGCAACCTCCATCTATCTGGAGTGGAGGTGGACACAACAGTTTTGGCACCTGACTCATTAAAACCCAAAGTTACAATGGCGGGGGAATAGCCTGTGCACCACAAAGAGCAGCGGGTAGGACAGAGAGACAGGGACTAGAGCAGCCTCAAGTACGGGCTCTGCCTACAGGGAGGGGGCATTCCCATCTTCCAGTGGAGTCTGGTTCCTAGTACTGGAGGAAAGGAACAGAGCATTCCGGGGGGCGAAGGAGTATTTCCTTCTGGGTGGGAAGGTCACTAGGGGTCAGCGGGGGGAGATGATGGCAGGATGTGGCCAGTCAGTAAGATCCTTTGGTGAATCAGCACAAAATGACAGTGGGTGTTTTTAGACAGACAGGCTGCCCCGGTGCTGGCCATGTCAGCTCGCTTCACCTCCAGGTGCCTGGTCAGCTAAAGATGGCGCCCCAGATGTGGAAGTGGAGCAGGCTGTGCCTATTCCGGACGGGGCAGCCCTGTTGCTCTGGAACATCTTGGAGCATCGCTGGCAGAGTGGGCCGGCCAGCAGAACAGCTGACTGTCTGATGCGCGGACCCACGCTGCTGCTCTGCTTCCAGCTGGCCATTGTCCCGGGCAACCCTATAGTATTGCGGATGCTCTAGCCCACAACTCTATGGTGGGGTCCCAACCCAGGCAAAGCTAGGAGTGTGTGGATGCGGGGGTGCACCCCCAGAGTAGCTCCAGGGGCAGCTCCACAGGGCTGTGTCTGTCTGAAAACACCCAGAAAATATGCTAGAGAAGGGTTAGAAGGTTTTCTTGATGGGCATCCCTGGATCTAGGCTGTGCAAGGATTGAGGGGAGAATACAACTTTTAGCAGTATGGCCCTGTACAAACTAGTTGTGCTGGGACCAGTCTTAAACTATTTTTTTTAAAAATGGGTTGCCCTCCATAAGCCGTGTAAATGGCCTTTCACTTGCACACTGTACTGATGGGTTAAAAGCAGGGACCCGAGTTCACTGCACCAAAAAAACTTAAATTCTGCAACCAGTGAAGCCAAATTCTGCAAATTCACCTCGAGTATTAATATTTGCATAATTAACTTGATTTGCATAACTATGCATGCTGGGAAGCAAATTTTCAACAGGTTTGACATAGAATCACAACTTTGCTAATCAAACATTACTCAAATCCTCTGGAATTTCAGCACCCCAGAATTCCCACCTCATATTAAAACCCCAGACCTCCCTCACCCAAACATAGGGTCTTCAGACCCCACCCACCCACAATTCATCTCCCAGGGGCCTATTTACCCTCGGGTCATGGTCACACCTCCCGGACAGATGGCAGCTGCAGCAGCAGTTTTAGTTTAGGGTCAGGCGACAAGTTTATGCCTGAGCCAGGATTTAAAGATCCTGCAGACAGCCCCCACTGCAGTGTCACCGCAATTTCAGCCTGGCACTGCAAGGATTGACTGATTCTGCAAAAATCACTGCAAATTGCAGCAACGCAGTCAACACGGGTTCCTGGTTAAAAGTAATATCTGACACTTCTTTGTGTTGGTAAGCAAACACCAGATTGTCCACTGGATATCAGCCAGGGTTTTATCACTAGGCAGAACGTTTCCATCCCAAGAGCCACTTTGAAAATTAGTACAAAGTAATTGGGGATGGTGGTTGAGGGGTGCCCTCGGGAATAGGAGGATCCAGTTAAGGCCATGGATCCATTCCCTATCCTTGTGTTGGGTCCCTCTCAGTGCTTGGGGTGGCGGTAGGATCTGGCTCTAGTGGGCAGATCCAGGCACTGGAAAGTTGACGGTGTTCTGCAATGAGAAACAAAGCTGGGGTGTGTAATAGCAGTGGGGCAGGGTAGGGGGTGGTAGCAGAGCAGGAGCAGGGCTGGACTTAGGAATTTTGTGTCCCATGGCCTTTCTCAGGCTACTGCCCCCAAGCCAAGCCCCATCTCCCAATGCCTCCTATCTCCAGCGCACCCCAGGTCCTCCTCCCCTCCAGCCAAGCTCCCCTCTCAGCTCAAGCCGCTCCTCCCCAGCTAAGCACCCCCCTAGTTGAAGCTTCACCCTCCCCTCCCCAGCACACCCCAGGTTCCCCGCCCCCTCCCCAGTTAATCAATCCCCCCACCCAGGGCAACCCCCCTCCCCACTGTGACCCAGGCAGGCTGGCTGGCCTGCCCCCCCGCACGTCCTCCCCTCCCCAGGCAGCAGGCCCCAACCTTACCAGGTGGGGCCCTTCAGCAGCCACACAGACACCTCTCGCTGCAGCCTGCAGGCTGTGCCCACTGGCAACACTGCTGCGAGAGCCTCCACATGGGCCTCTGCCACTGTGGGCCACCCCGTCAGGCGCCAGCCCCTCCCGCCCACAACAGCCTTCTCCCCCCTCCAAGTTCCCAAGCCTTCCCCTCCGCTCCTTGAGGTTCCAGGCCATTTACCGATGGCCCCCATCCTACAGGCGGCTGCTGGGTGGTGGCCAGGCAGGCCCCCTCAGCCGCCCCCCCCCCTTACTGCGCACCTGCTACTGCATCCCTCCTGGGCCAGCGTGCGGGTCATGATGATGTGAGTGACTGACCTATCTTAGAATCTAAGGGAGGTGGGCAGCTGAAGGTCACCGTCTGGATTGGTCCTTCTGTCTCTGACTGAGGCCCGCTCAGCTCCCTCCTTGTGCGGTGCACGTGCTGCTCATCATGAGCCAGGCAGCTGTGCCCACAGCAGAGTAAAGAGTGAGTCTCTGTTACACAGTCACATGGAGCACCCGGAAGAGGAGGCAGAGTGGTGGCGAGCAGGTTCAGGGTGGAAAGGTGATGCCAGAGAGGGCCGGGGGTGAGGGGTGGGGTGGGCTCTCAGGCTTTGGCTGAGGGTGGCAGCCTCACCCAAAATAGGGAAAAGAAAATAAAGAAAAAGGAGCAGGGCGGTGCCAGCATGGCCAGAATTGCCCCGCGCTCCATTTCGTGCACCCGGGCCCATTCCAACCTAGCTATGCCCCTGGAGGTTAGACCATAGCAAGAAGGGCTAGGGGGTATCTGGAGGGGATGAAGGGGAGCTCTGGGGTTGTCAGAAGCGACAATGGGAGCTGAGGAAAGCTGAGGCAGGCATGGGGGAGATGAGGGGAGCCTCACGGTATGAATGAAGCTGGTGCTTGAGGAAGGCGGAGGGGCGGTTGGCAGTCCAGGCGAGATGAGGGGAGTACGATGTTTTTTATATGCGACTTATTTCTGTTTTATTTGTAATATGTTGAGTTGCTCTGAGCCTTCAGGGATAGGATGGGATATAAATAATAACAATGGATTTTCATAGTGTATTAGAACGAGAATGCACCTGGCACACATACGTAATTGAGAAGCCCTGAAAAAGTTCATCCCTTCCAGTGACACATTGGACTCCCATCCCTTCAAGTACTGTGGCAACAAAGTAATATTTTACTAGGATTACAATCTAAGCCCAAGAGGAAAAATACCTGGTTACATCTTGAGAAAGGCTCTTATTCTCTCTGCTGCACTGGTTTTAATCGGTGCTTGTGCATTTCTGAAGAGAAGCGTGTTTTTACAGGAGCTAAATTGTAGCTGTAAATGAGGGCGTTTCTCCCAGAGCGTAATTGTATTCCGGTGCTTTTTGCTTTGCATGTACATAGCTTGGACCTCAAGTCATTCTGGATGAGTAAATTACTTGTGGCGATGCCCAGGTGTAAAGTGCACCACCGGGGATTTCTGTTCCCGTGCCTCTATAAAAATAGATGAGGTGTAATGCACTATAAAGCTGCCACATTAACATGTATCACACTCTCCTTCTCATTGTTTTGATATGCAGCAGTAGTTTTATAGCTGTCTGACTAGGGGTTATAAATCTTAATTTCATCAGGGATATAATCCCAATCCACATTTTGCTTCATTTTTTTTATGGAGTTTCAGAAAACTGATACTAAGAATAGTGACATTTACATTCATCCTTCATGCCAATTACAGGGCAGATGCAGTAATAATAAGAGTTGGTTCCAGGTTTCATAAATGCTTTTCTTATTCGTTGCTCCCTTGAACTTTTTTCTGCCAGTTAGTGTGAGCAAGAGCACAAATTTACCCTCCTCACTTATTTCATACTCCTCTGTGTCAGGCTCCAGGGCAAGGAGCCAGGGAAGGGGGTGAAGAGAAGGGGTGGTAGGAGGGGAAAGGGTTGAAGGGAACAGGGGATGTCCCACAGATCAAACAAGAAAACCTCTCAGCCGTTCTCTGATATCAGGGAGACTGAATGCTCAGCATGAGAACCAGACAAGCTGGCCTAAGAAAGCTTACGGTTCATCATCGAGGTCAAGGGACAGGGAGCTGCGGAACCAGAGCTGGGGGAGCAACAGGGTTATAGGGCGGAACAAGGAGCAAACACAGGACTTGACAAACAAAGGTGATAGACAGATAGACCAATAGGGAACAAGGCACAATGTGAAGGACTCCGGACATGAGGAAGACAAACCAACATGGATTGCATCCCTTGTCTCTCCCTCTGTTTCCCCTTCCCTGTCTCCCCTCCCCCTGTCTTTAGATTGTAAGCTCCCGGGCAGGGACCGTGTCTATCTTATTCTCTGTAAAGCACCAGGTACATCGCTGGTGCTATATAAATGCTTATAATAATACTAATACTGCCTGCGCTGCATCTGCCTTGGGTGCCCTCCCCAGCCCTGCTCCGGGGGGGTGGGGGGGAGGAGGAGATCCAGCTGTCTCTGTGGACAGGGGATTGTAGGATACGTGTGGCTCCTCTGGCGGGACTGCGTGCTGCTTTGATCCTTCTCCTCTCCCTTCCCACCAGGAAAGGAGAGCAGTGGCCATGGAAAGGGGGGGAGGGAGTCACAGCCAGAGAGGAAGTCAAAACTGGCCGTGACCCCATATTCTGTCTGAGCCAGCACTAGTGTGCCTCTCTCAGCTGACAGCCTGAAGGGGGTGAGGGAGAGGACAGCAAACGATTGTGCTGTCCCTGGGGGCTGGGGACAAAAATATTGCTGGGAATCCTCAGAAATAGAGACAGCTGGGGGGGCGTGGCATGCTGGTGATCTCACTGTCTCTTGCTGGAGATTGCTGGAGCTGCTGCCCAGCTGTCAGGCAGCCCAGGTGGTGGTGGTGGTGGGAAGTGTACTAGCACCATCTGTGGAGAGCTGGAACAAGTTCATGAACTGCAAGTAGGGGCTGCCCATGTGAAAGGCTGCCATTCCAACACTGTCCATGCTGTGTGGGGACCACACAAGGAGGCTCCAGGTTGCTTCCACACTGTGTGTTAACACCCTGTGTCTGGAGTCTGTCAGCAAGCAACCTGGCTATCAGGAATAATAATCCTACCCTGTCCCAGAGTAGTAGTGAAAAAATATTGCCGGGAATCATCAGAAATAGAGACCGCAAAATTAATGATAGATAAGACTGTATCTTATCAAAAGATTTCATCATGTTTGGTATATGAACAGGGTTGGGGGGGTCCTGGTGCATAGGTTACTGAATGTGTTTGTTTACAGTACTAAATTATTTGCAGAAGAAGTTCTGTTGGGGATGAAGTTTCTTGGTATTTACACTGAAAACAAACCTTGATTTCTTCTGTACATTGATTAATGGCTAACTGTGGCATTACTGTGCCACAAACTGGCACCTGCTGTGTAGATCCGCTAAGATGGCCACCAGACAGGAAGCTGAAGTGTTTGGGACATGGCCTGAAGTATATAGAGAGAGGAAGAACAGGAAGAGAGGAAGTCTGCTCCTCAGTCTGATCTGGGCATATTCCTGCAAACACTCACACACGGTGACATGGGACTCTGCTACATCTGGTGGAGAATGCGGGCATGCCTTGCTGGCTACTATCCCAGTGTTCCTCAAAGGCGGTAAGATCCTGAAGCAGGGAGTGTAGAGGATTGTGCCCAGTGCTAGAGAGGAGTGAAAAGCAGCAAGCTGCAAAGGAGCTTGGCCAGGGACAGTGACTTGAGCAGGGCTGGAACCAGGAGGTTCACCCCAACCCACACAGAAGGATGTGGATCCTGGTGAGGAGGAAGCTGGAGGTGGGAGGACTGTGCCCTCAGAGGAGCCAAACGTTCAACCTTTGGAGCTGGGTAGAGCTAGAACTATGGCAACAGGGTATGGACTGGAAAGTGCCGCAAACCCTATCAGCAAGACAGACAGCAGGGGAGAACAGGTACTGGGGTGTTCTCAGTTGGGGAATCCCAAAACAATGTTACTGTTGTGGGCAATGTGAACACTTGAGTAAATGGTGCCCTTATATGCCAGAGAAAGCTACAAAGACTCTGGGATACCAGAGAGAGGGTTTGTATGGGGCTTGGAGCCAGGACTGTAGATGGCCAAGACACTTTTGGGCTTGTGGGATTGAAGGGCATGTTGGAAGAAACTGCCCTGGTAGAAAACTCCAGAAGAATTGCTGGGAGTGTAATGAGGAAGGACATATAACAAGAGACTGCCCTTACAACAGAAATAGAAGGTGTGGGGCATGTAATAGCCCAAACCACCTGCAAAAAGACTGCCCTGAGAGAGGGAGAGGGCAGGGTAAAGAGTGCGACAATAAGAAAGAGGATACAGTGAAGAGAACAGGTCCTGTTAAGGAAGCACAGAAGGAAAGGAAAGAGACCCAGACTGATTTGTTTAAGGAGCAACTAGAGGCCTTGAGTAAAGGGAAAGCCATAATGACAAGCTCCATGAAAGAGAGAGTGCAAGAAAACAAACCTCTGAAGAAAGAGGTTGAAAAGTTAAAAGAAGAAGTGGAAGGGTATACGGAGAGAATAGAGGCTGCTGAGGCAAAGATAGAAAAACCCAAAGGGACTGTAGATGAATATGAGAAGCTAGAAGCAGAGGAAGATTCAATACCATTCCTCGAGGCAGAGGAAGCAGAAGGTTTAATGGCGGAATTAGATCTATTAAGGCTGCAAAAAGCAAGGGCAGATAAAGAAGTAAAGATGCTTAGCAGCCTTGGAAGAACGAGGAAATGACATGGCAGAAAACCCTTTCTATAATGGGAAAAAGGGGATAGATTCCCTAAATGGGTGCTCAAAGGTGGGTCGGAAGGCTTGGACTGACTGGGCGCCACAGGAACAGAAAGAAAGGATGGCTAGGCTGGTATATAATGAGACTAAATGGAGATGGGAAAAGAAATAAGACAAAGTCTAGTAAACCCTGGGAAAGGAAAGCCTCTTTGAAGGTGGAGGGGAACCATGGGCAAAGACGGCCATGGTAATAGTAAAAGGTTGCAGGAAACCTGAATTGCAAATGAAGCTCTGGGAAAAATGTTAAGGTTAATGAAGTTAGTAATAGTAATTGAGGGGTTATAATACAGGAACAGTCCTGTTCTAAGGGTCCAAGGACTGGGAGGTATGGAGAGAAGGGTGGGCCTGCCTCCCACCCCAGTAAGGGAATAATATGTTAATGGATCAAAGAGCTGAAGGTAGCTCTATACATTGTAAAACCTGGCAGGGGAGGCCCGTAGGCTATCAGAAAGAGCTGAAGGCAGCTCTATTACTAAATTGTGTAAGCCTGGAGAGGAGGCTCGCAGTCTATATGCATGAACAGGCTAAGAAATGAGCTGAAGGAAGCTCTATTGAATGTCAAACCTGAGCTGAAGGAAGCTCAAGTAATACTAAGAAGGAGCTGAAGGAAGCTCTAGTGAGAAATATACAAAATGGTGGATAAATATGCCAGATGTAAACCCTGGGAAGGGAAGGGGATGGTATTTATGTTGCTGATTGGTTGCATTCTGACCTGTAGAGGTCTTGAGGGTCCCAGGGTGGGAGGGTCCGGAAGGCATGGTGTGCTGGCCTCCCAACCCCAGGAGGGGTAACTAAATAAATGTATGTTAATGGCTGATGGAGGCCAGGACATATAGGTTCTGAGTGGAAACTCCCACCACTACTCTTGTAGTGAAGAGAGTTTATAATGCTGTAGAGGCTGAAGGAAGCCTTTAACAAGCTCTAATATTTTTATTTATTTATTTATTATTTATTTCTGAATTTATACCCCGCCCCTCCTGCGAACAGCTCGGGGCGACTAATGAATATTGGAAGATGATGAGCTGAAGATAGCTCTGTCTAAAGTTATTTGAGCTGCAGGTAGCTCTCACAAATTACTACCCGATGGAATGGGACTTGCTATAAAGGGACAATGTGGAGGCCAGGGGGCGTTAAAGCCCAATTCGCTTTGAAATGAAATTATGTTTGTATGGACTAGGTAAATGCTTTCAGGAAAACTTTTTATTATTATCAGATGGACTTACCTAGTGGTGATCCCATCTTGGGGGGAAGGTGTGTAGCAGGGCTGTGTCTCAAAATGCCGCCTGCCATGTGGAACCCCTAAGATGGCCACCAGACAGGAAGTTGAAGTGTTTGGGGTGTGCCCTGAAGGGGCATCACCTCCCTTCTTTCAACCTCTCCCAACGACCCCCATCTTCTTCCCCTGCTCCATGCCCTTTCCATGATTTGCAGGCTATCAACCCTTTAGACTTTGCTTCCTCCCTCTCCCCCCTCCTGTCTTCTCCTCCTCTTCCCCTGACACTGCCATCTCGTCTCTCAACACATCCCTTGCCATGACCCTCAACTCTCTTGCCCCTTTCTCCTCCTGCCCCGATTGACCCCAAAATCCCTGTCCATGGCTCACCCCTACTATCCACTACCTCGGTCCTGCACCCGGGCTGCTGAATGCCTCTGGCGCAAATCCCACTCCCACCCTGACTTCCTCCACTATAAATTTTCCCTCTCCTCCCTCTCTTCCGCTATCTCCCTGGTGAGGCAACACTACTATGCCTCCCGGGTTGAATCCTACTCTCGTGACCCCCGCCGCCTCTGCTCCAGCTTTGATTCCCTTCTCAAATCCCCCTGTCCCCCTCCACCCTCTCTGCTCAGGATCTCACATCATTCTTCACCTCAAAGATTGACAAGATCCGCCAGGACATTGCTTGCCACCCGTCTCCTCTCCCCACTCCCTCTCCACCCACTCTCCTCTCCTCCTTCCCTCCCGCCTCCCTCGAGGAAATCTGCTCTCTTCTTCCAACCCCTCCACCTGCCGTCTCAACCCAATCCCCTCCCGCCTCCTCACCTCCATTGCTCCCACTCTTGCCACCACCCTTCTACATGTCATTAATCTCTCCCTCTCCACTGTCTCCTTCCCATCCACCTTCAAGCATGCCACTGTCTCTCCCATCCTCATAAAGTCCACCCTTGACCCCTCTGATCCCTCTAGTTACCGGCCGGTCTCCCTCCTACCCTTCGCCTCTAAGCTTCTGGAACATGTTGTCTACTCCCGCTGCCTGGACCTCCTCTCTGCCAACTCCTCCCTGGACCCTCTCCAATCTGGCTTCCGACCCCTTCACTCCAGATCACCAATGATCTACTTGTCACTAAATCTAAGTGCCTTTACTCTATTCTTGTCCTCCATGACCTCTCCGCTGCCTTTGACACTGTCGATCACTCACTCCTACTGGACTCTCTTCGCTCCCTAGGCTTCTGCGGCTCTGTCCTTGACTGGTTCTCCTCCTACCTCTCTGACCGCTCCTTTAATGTGTCTCTTCCCAATTCCAACTCCTCCTCCCTCCCCCTCTCGGTTGGGGTTCCCCAAGGCCCTCTACTCTTCTCTATCTACACCCTGTCCCTTGGCAAACTCTTGCCTCCCACGGCTTCCAATATCACCTGTATGCTGACGACATTCAAATCTATCTCTCCACCCCCTCTCTTTCCCCTTCTGTCCAATCTCACCTCATCAACTGTCTCTCTGATATCTCTGCCTGGATGTCCAGACGTCAGCTCAAGCTCAACATGGCTAAGACTGAAATCCTTATCTTTCCTCCCCTCCCTTCCACTCCCTCTTCCCTGTCCATCCTTATTGATGGGGTCACCATCCGCCCCGTTTCCTGAAGCCTGTAGCTTGGGCTTCATCTTCAACACTCACCTTTCTTTTAAACCCTACATTGACTCTGTTGCCAAGTCCTGTTGCTCCGCCCTCCACAAAATAGCTTGGATTTGCCCCTTTCTCTCTGTCTCCTCAGCCAAAATCCTTGTTCACGCCATGGTCATCTCTCGCCTTGACTACTGCAACCTCCTCCTTACTGGTCTCCCCTGCTCTCACCTGTCCCCCCTTATTTCCATCTAAAACTCCGCTGCTAGGATCATCCACTCAGCCCGTCGCTTTGACCACGTGCAGCCTCCCCTCTCCTCTCTTCACTGGCTCCCCCTTCCCCAACACATCCTTCACAAACTCCTGGTGTTCACTTACAAATCCCTTCACAACCTGGCTCCCCCTAACCTCTCAGCCCTAGTCTCCTTACACACTCCTGCACGCACTCTCTGCTCCTCCTCTACCCCCTCCCTCGCTCTCCCTCGTGTCCCCTGCTCCCCTAACCGCCCTCGTCCATTCTCCCTCACTGCTTCCCGTGCCTGGAACTCCCTCCCTGCCCTCGTCTACCTTGCCCCTCCCTCCCACACCTTCAAAACCCTCCTCAAAACCCACCTCTTCCTCGCTGCCTTTCCCGACACCTGTTAGAACATTCCTTTCAATATTTGATGACTCCTGCCTATACACAACCAAGCCAAGCATGTGCACCTGAGACTTCGCATCCACTTGAATGTAATTTATTCCTTGTCTCTCCCTATGTCCCCTCTCCTTGTCTTTCCCCTCCGTGTCTATTAGATTGTAAACCGGAGGCAGGGATCGCGTCTATCTTACTGGAAGCCGCCCCGAGCTGCATGGCAGGAGGGGCAGGGTAAAAATCTATGAAAATAAATAAATAAATAAATAAAATTGTTCTGTAAAGTGCCAGGTACACAGCTGGTGCTATACAAATGCTTATAATAATAATTAATAATAATAATAATAATAATAATAAATAATAGTCAATATAAAGAGAGGAAGAACAGGAAGAGAGGAAGTCTGCTCCTCAGTCTGATCTGGGCTCCTCAGTCTGATCTCCATCTGTATCGGCAGGTGGAGGCGGTGGCCAAGACCACCTTCCGCCAGCTGTATCTGGTGCGGAGGCTGTGCCCATACATTTCCAGGCCTGACCTGGCCACCCTTATCCACGCCTTCATCACCTCGAGGCTGGACTACTGCAACGTGCTTTACGTGGGGCTTCCCTTGTTTCTGGTTCAGAGGCTGCAGCTGGTGCAGAATGCGGCGACCCGTCTCCTTATGGGGACTGGGCAATGGGAGCACATAACACCAGTGCTCCGTGCTCTGCACTAGTTGCCTATAGTGTACTGAGCCAGATTCAAGGTGTTGGTCTTGATCTATAAAGCCCTGCACAGTCTGGGCCCCTCATACCTCAGGGACTGCCTCATCCTCCGTGCCTCAAAGTGATCCCTTCGGTCCACTGGGGGCGCCTTCTTGGAGGTCCTCCGGGTGAGACAGGGGGCCACAATGGAGAGGGCGTTCTCAGTGGCTGGGCTGCGACTCTGGAACTCCCTCCTGGAGGAAGCCCGCCTGGCCTCAGGTCTGCTGGCGTTCTGGCGAGCCTGCAAGACCCAGCTGTTTTCCCAGGCCTTTGGAGGGGAGGAGGGGAGAATTGGGTAGTTGGGGATATTGGGGATGTGGTGGTGGTGGTGGTGGGTTGGAGGGGATTGTTTTAAATTTCTTTGTTGATGTCTTTAACATTTAAAAAAATTGTTATTGTATTGTTGTGAGCTGCCCCGAGATGCCATAGGCATGAGGAGGCGGCTAAAAAAATGCTTTAAAATAAATAAATAAAATAAATAATCCTGCAAACACTCACACACAGTGAGAGGGGACCTGCTACACTAACATACTCCCATATTATGAAAAACAAGGTGCAAATTCTGTGCTGCTAGACAATAGCTTCGTTTGGTACGGCATTCTCCGTCTGCATGGGAGCATCTCTTGAGGTACACTCTGTGTGCTTGTTCCGAGGGAGGTTGTTCAGCATGGCTCTTCAGCTTGAAAACCCCTTCAACCAAAATTCAATGGGGTCTCTGGCAGCTGTTCGTGCCTTTTATTAGGGGGATCCTAGTCCGGAAATTAATAGAAGTGGAGTTTCCAGAAAAAAACATCTCTTGCCCTTGCCTGATGCTGTGCTCAGTTAAAATTGGGAAACAAGGATTTGATTTTTTTTTTTTTTTAAAGTTAATCTATTTTAGAGCTGGTTATAATCAGTAATTACAGTGACACATTCTATTTACAATAGGTATAGAAGCATGACTAGGACAGGTACTGGCATTTCCCCAGCTATAAATCCTACTATTATTTACTCCCACACTATGTACTGCATGTCCACCTCTCCCTGGCAACCTATAATCATGTATATTTGAATGACATTTTGTCTGATTAGATGTTGGTTGGTCTTTTGCCATTGGACTTGATTTTACAAGGTGAAGGCCACCTTCGAAAATCAAAGTCATCTAGTTTAGGAGCAAAGAAGACAGATATTTAAATGCATTACAAACCAAGATAATTTTTCTAGGAATTGTAATGGGATAGCAATGCAAAGCATGGCCATCAGATCTGACTTGTGATTCTCCACCAGTTAGTTACTTTTCTTATGTCGAATTAACAATGGCTGCTTTTAGACGTGCGCAGTGAACACGCTGCATAAAATCACGCTGCATGTAAATATCCCGCGTGTGGGATTTAGACGTGACATTTCGTGCATTAAAGCCAGTAGTGTGTTCTTTTAAAGCCATGAATTAAATACCTCAATTATTATTATTATTATAAACATTTATATAGCACTGGTCATGTACCTGGCACTGTACAGAACATAGAACTAGACGCGGTCCCTGCCTGTGGCTTACCATCTAAAAGACAAGGCGGGGGAGACAGGGAGAGGGGACAGTAGGAGAGACAGGGGAGAGGACAAACAAACATTCAAGCGGATGCGAAGTCTCAGGTGCGTGTGCTTGGCTTGGTTACAGTCAGGTTGGTTACAGCAGTCTGCAGAGGAGGGCAGACAGTAAGTATATGGGGAACGACTAGCAGGCATTGGGAAAGGCGCCGATGAAAAAGTGGGTCTTGAGGAGGGATTTGAAGGAACGGCGGGAGGGGGCAAGGTTGATGTGGGTAGGGAGGGAGTTCCAGGCATGGGGGGCAGTGAGGGAGAAGGGTCGAAGGCAGTTAGGTGAGCAGGAGAAACGAGGGAGAGTGAGGGAGGGGACAGAGGAGGAGCGGAGAGCGCGTGCAGGAGTGCGTAGGGGGATTAGGTCAGAGAGGTAAGGGGGAGCGTGGTCATGGAGTGTTTTGAATGTGAATACCAGGAGTTTAAACAGGATACGTTCAGGAAGGGGGAGCCAGTGAAGAGAGAAGAGGAGAGGCTGCACATGGTCGAAGCGACAGGCAGAGTGAATGACCTTGGCAGCGGAGTTTTGGA
>QEPC01005157.1:73871-126879 GCA_003113815.1 Sphenodon punctatus
GTCAGATGGGTCCAGGGTGGGCTTTTTGAGGATGGGGGAGACAGTGTCATGCTTGAAAGCAGAGGGGAAGGAGCCTGTGGAAAGGGAGATATTGATGACATGTAGAAGTGGGGGGGGCGACAGTGGGAGCAATAGAGGACAGGAGGTGGGAGGCGATTGGGTCCAGGGGGCAGGTGGAGGGATTGGATGAAGAGAGCAGAGCGGAGATTTCCTCGAGACGCAGGAAGGAAGGATGTAAGGAGAGAGGGGGGAGGGGGAGGTATGGGAGTGGGAGGAGGAGGTGGGTGGGAGGCAATGTCCCGACGGATCTTGTCAATCTTTGAGGTGAAGAATGACACAAGATCCTGAGCAGCAAGGGAAGAGGGCGGAGGAGGGCAGGGGGGTTTAAGAAGGGAGTCGAAAGTAGAGAAGAGGTGGTGAGGGTCACGAGAGAAAGATTAGATCCTGGAGGCATAATAGCGTTGTCTAGCTAGGGAGATAGCCGAGGAGAAGAAGAATTTGTAGTGGAGGGAGTCAGGGAGGGAGCGGGATTTGCACAAGAGGCGTTCGGCAGCCTGGGTGCAGGAGTGGAGGTAGTGGATGTTAGGGGTGTCGAGGTATTTAATTTGCGGCTTTAAAAGAATGCGCAACCAGCTTTAATGCCTGAAATGTCACGTCTAAATCCCGCAGGTGGCATATTTATACGCAGTGTGATTTTATGCAGCGTGTTTGCTGTGCACGTCTAAAAGCAACCAATGACACTACCCACAGTATATGAAATTAAGTGCATAAATAAATCTCTGATGGATCACTGCACAAGAGTCTGTCATACATTTGAAAAACTAACTCCAGAGAAAGGAGAGAATGTCTGTTTGGGAAGCTTATGTTTCTAAAGGAATGGAAATGAGAATTTCAGATTTGAAAATAGCAGGATAACCTAACAGCAGATAGTATCTGAAAGGCCTGAAAGCTAGCAACGCAATCTTTAATCCAATCCACTGTTCTACAGGCAGCCAATGTAGAGAATGCAGGATGGGCATAATATGACCACGGCTGCCCAAACCAGCAAGCAGCTGAGCTGCTGCATTCTTAATAATCGGCAATGGATGAAGAAGCACCATTGGAAGCCCATAGAAGAGGGAATTACAAAAATTGAGCATTGTGGTCCCCAGGGCATGAGTTGCTGTGGCAAAGTCAGCCTGAGCTAAATAGGTGCAGAGTTGATCAAAATTGAGCAGCTTAAAGATTAATTGAACTGTGGCCCAAGTGTTTTCATGGAGAGAGCCTGGTCGAAAATGAAGCCCAAGTTCATTACTTGGCCCAGTATCTTCTCCTGTATCTCTTCAACATGTAGGGATCGGAGAGAAAAGAGGGCATCAGGACCTCCACTCTCCACCAGTATCAGTTCAGTCTTCCCCGGATTGAGCACGAGGTGTACATATGCTGTGTACACACTGACTTGTGAAAGTAGCCTACTGTCAGGAATTACATTTATTTATTTATTTTTGTAATTTATACCCCGCACCCTCCTGTAACCAGCTCGGGGCGGCTCTGACAACTTATGATTTCCTTTTTGGTCATTGGAAAAATCATTCTTTTGTGCCTCACATTCCTCATTTGTAGAAAGGGACAATACATCCTTTTATTTACCTTAAATGGTGACTTAATGGGCATTAGGCATGTAAATACTCACAGCAACTTTGGAAAATATCATGCCACTAGCAGAAAATTAAAATTGTGATGATCTGATTTAGATATTATTTCAGTTTTTCAAAGTTGGTATAGATCAAGCTGTACAGGGGCACATTTACATAATGGTTTACAATTTCTTAAAACTTCATTTGATAGCTGCCTACAACATCTCAGTTAATCCATGTCAAAACGGTTGCGTATATAGTCTAATAGGCTTCAACATGGTAATTCTGTGCAATGTATATTAGGATTAACCTTAATAGCTATTATTCAAACCTTCATTGTTCTGTCTCCATGAGAATGTTGACATATATTAGCTAAGTTGTCTTAGCTAACACAAGTGAAAAAACCACCATTCAACATGTGTTAACCCCTTGTGAGTAAGGCTGGCCATAGAATTTGCAGGGCCCAGGGCGAAGATAAAAAGGCAAGGCCTTTGTTGGCCCTGCCTTCCTGGGGGCACCCTCCACAGGGCCCTAAAGGTAGTCCTGTTAGGGGCCCCACTGGGAGGGAGTGGGAGCCCCCCCCTTCTTTGGTGAAAAGATGGGACACTAGGGGCCCCCCAGAAGTAGAGAAAATGGCAGTGTCCAGGACACATGCCGCTTGTTGCCTTTTGGTAAAGCCGGCCCTGCTTGTGAGGCCCCCATGCCATGTATATGTTTTGTTTAAATTGGGTCAGCTGAAGCATGGTGAGACCAACTGTTACTTTAGCATAGCAATATTTTAAGGAAATGATTGAACGTATTGCACCTTACAACAGCTTGGAGCCTTTCTAGTAATTTCCATTCATTTCAAGTGCTCTCCTAAAAGAGGGAGCTTGTACTCCTTCTGACTTCAAGGAGAGCATGAACTTCCTTCAACTTGTAACAGGTTAAGACTGTAGCAAACAAAACACTTTCGTCCTGGAGGAAGTTGACAGAGTAGATAAGGTGATGTGACGCCTCTTAACCATTTGTCATTTTTATTTGATAGAAAAGCTTATTCATTTCTCCAGCACTTGGATTTCCTAGAGCAGACAGAGCCATTGCCATTTTGATGAAGCTGATGCTGGGAATGGACTTGCAGGCCAACTGCCCTACTCTCACTTTTGTCTGTTATTCTGTTTACTCCACTGCCTTCAACTCCCCTCTGCAGACCGTGGGCGTTAATGAGGAGGTAGCCCGCACACACCAGATAGGTGCCTGCCTGTCTGTTTATTAGGTGTTTTCCCCCATTGGCCATGTGGCCACCACCCACCGGACATCCAGCCTCAACTCATGGCAGGGTCCAAGAGCCTGTGGGTGAATGCAGACTAATGTGAGCCCATGTGTCCTCATCCCATCAATTAGGTTGTGTAGCTCCTCCACTTGGACAGGTCTGCCAGCATCTGTCAGCAGAGTCATGGGTGAACAGCCTAAAGTGACCACTTCCAGTCCCTCTTTCCACTCTTGCTCTCACTGGTGCACATGTAACCTCTGCCTTAAAAGCCCACCACACCATTTTAAAACATGTGCTCTCCCAACTCATCCTGGTTGGCTGTACGTGTCCGACACTTATTGTTTCCCAGCCACTGCATTGTCAGGAACAACTTTGTTTGGGGGTAATACTGGATGCGGACCTTCGTCTGGAGCGGCAGGTGGAGGCAGTCGCTAAGGCTGCTTTCCGCCAGCTATATCTAGTGCGTAGGCTGCATGCGTATGTCTCCGGCCTGGACCTGGCCTCCCTCATCCATGCCTTCGTCACCTCGAGGCTCGACTACTGTAACGCACTCTACGTGGGGCTTCCCTTGTTCTTGGTTCGGAGGCTGCAGCTAGCGCAGAATGCAGCGGCTCGTCTTCTTACGGGGACGGGCTGTCGGGAGCATATTACACCTGTGCTCCGAGCTCTGCACTGGCTGCCGATAGCGTGCCGAGCCAAGTTCAAGGTGTTGGTGATGATCTATAAAACCCTACACGGTCTCGGCCCCTCATACCTTAGGGACCGCCTTGCCCTCCGCGCCCCAGAGCGGCTCCTGCGGTCCGCCGGGGGTGCCTTCCTGGAGGTCCCCCGTGTTAAGCGGGGGGCCACAATGGAGAGGGCATTCTCGGTAGCGGGGCCGCGGCTTTGGAAATCCCTTCTGGAGGAAGCTCGCCTGGCCTCTAGCCTGTTAACATTCCGGCGAAATTGTAAGACCTGGCTGTTCGCCCAGGCCTTTGGGAGGGAGGGTGGGTAGGGAGGGGTGTTTTAGTTCCCCCACCTACCTGGGTTTTTATGCTGTATCTTAGTCCTGTTTTCATGTTTTATAATATGTATGATAATTTTAATTGATTTTATTGTTTTTTAATGTTTTTGAAGCCGCCCCGAGCTGCATGGCAGGAGGGGCGGGGTAAAAATTTATGAAAATAAATAAAATAAAAATAAAAATAAACTTACAGAGGATTACCATCATTGGGGCTATAGCTAATGCCAAAAGCCAGGCAACAACTGTAGTCTCTTGCATTGCAGGGTTTAGGGGTTGCTGCAGCACACACACAACGGACACGGTAGACACCACACTCAGGATCAGGTCACTAGGCTTTTATTGCTTTGGGACTGGAACAGGGACAGTGGATCCAAATCTGTCCCTGACAGGGAGAACCAGCAAAACAGACCCTTCTAGCTAGCCAAGATATGGATAAAAGGCCCGGTACAAATTAAGGGTCTCATACCCAGTAGCAGGATGGGTGTGGGATATCAAATTTTAGAAATAAATATACAGCACAGGAGAGTTTGAGACAATGGGAAGGGGGAACAAAGGAGAAGAGGGTGAGTTAAGAATATTGATTAAATCATAGGCCGTATTCCCATCTGCGGTGGCATTGGCGGCAGAGAGAGCGGCGAGGGAAGACGCGGCAACAGGGAGGAGCCAGATGACAGGAAAAGAGCCGGTGCGAATGGGGATCTGCCGTGGCTTCTCTCGCGCATGTCAGGGTGAAAAATCCTGCCCTGACATGTGCGAGAGAAGCCGCAGCAAATGCCCATTCACATCGGCTCTTTTCCTGTCATCCGGCTCCTCCCTGTTGCCGCGTCTTCACTTGCCACTCTCTTTGCCACCACCGCTGCCACAGATGTGAATGTGGCCTTAGCTCCTTGGCTCCGCATCTCAAGCCAGGGAGGTGCCCATGGCAACCAGATTTGATTAGGGAGCTGCCGTTTAAGGCTCATGCAAGAACGTGGAGCATATATTCTTACAAGGCCTTTGTTGATTGTATCCTTATATGGAACTATAGACTCTGCCCTGGACATGTCAGAACATGCCAACAACAACCAGCACCACTATCTCCACTATTCACTCACAACCACTCGCTGTCTACAGATCTGCCTACCATTCCTGCAGACGTCCCTAGACCAAGGAAGACACCAAGTTCTTCATCACTCTATGGGGTGTGGGGAGAAGAAGAAAGTCCAATATGCCCCAGTGAAGTGCTATAGGAAAGAGGAGATGTTCCAAGCGATCTTGGTCCAAATAGCTCAACAGGGTTACACCTGGAACATGAACAAGTGCTGGCAGTGGGCCAAGTACTTGAGGCCTGGATACAAAGAGATCCAGGATAATAACTTCACCTCTGACTGCAGGAGGCAAACATTGCCCTATTATGAGCTCCTTGACTGGACTGCCTGTACGGCTGCACCTTTGTGAGGGTCCACAAGTGGGTGGATTTGGTTCTCCTGCTGCAACTGTTTCTGATCTCACCATGGAAGCTGTGGCAGCCGGCGGACATCCCTCCATGCCCATCTCCACCCTGGAGCCATCAAGGATTGACGTTGACACAGACACAATGACTCTCACAGTGTATCACCTCAAGCTTGAGAGCCAGCCCTTGTCTGAGCCACCTGATGTTCTGGTCGAGGGCATGGAGGACCCAGATGCCACCTTTGTTGAGGCAGATGAGAATGGCAAGTTAATGCACCTGGGGGGTGGTGTTGTTTGTGTTTACACAGTTGTATGATAAAGGCTTCCATTTATTTTTATTTAATTATTGTTTTTATTGTTTACTGTGTTGACAGGTGGCCAGGAGAATGCAGAGGAGCAGCAGAAAAATCCCCATGACACAGCTCCACGGGATGGGAATGGTAGGTGCGGGAGGTGGGTGGGAAGGTACAATAGCAGACCTACAGGCTGGCGGGGAGGAAAGGCACCACAATGGGCTAGTGGGGTGGTGGTGGAGCCAAAATGGTATCTGGGCTGGAGAAGTCAAAATGATGGCCAGGCAGGGAGGGTGCGAATGACAGTGGTTGTCTTGCGTATTTTCTTCACTCCTCTACACTGATTGCAAAAGGAAAACTGCATGGTGCTGGGATCCCACTGCAACAACTCTCCCAGCAGCCACATGGACCAGGGACTCATTCCTGCTTTGCTTTGGACAAATGGAGGGCTGAAAATTGGGCAGGCAGTGACCTGAAACACTGGGATGGGAAGATGGGTGGAACAATCTGAACTAACGACTTTCCTCGTTGCCTTGCTACAGGTCTTTCAGTGCAATGGGCATGGACAGCACCCTCTACAATGAGTGCCCAGTGGAACCAGGACCTGCGGGTCTGCAACCAGTGGCACAGGGAGGATTTGGCAAGAGAGATGCTTGGGTGGGAAACAGCACTGGCGGGGTGGGGTGGGGTGGGAGGGCAAGGAGGAAAAGTATGCCATCCTGGTGCTGGGGAGGAGCTGGATGGACCAGAGGAAAACACAGTGACAGAAAAGAAAATATTTTTAAAGACCTTATTGATATCACAAAATGATCATTTGAAACAGTTCACTGATGCTCATTAAACTGTCACTGATGGTTGGTGTTGGGGACAGAACTGCGGTTGATGTGCTGATCTCTCTGGCTATGCGCTGCTCTGCTCAGAGCTGACTGCTGGTGATGTGCTCTGATGCGGCCCCTTTGGTCTTGTAGATGTTATGGAAAACACAGCTGGTAGTTGTTAGAACTGGAGCAGTCTCTAACTGGAAATCAATTCTGGCTGTAATTGATCTTCAGCACTTCTTTAATAGCCTGAAAGCTCTTTCCACAACAGAGCAGGTGATGCTGAGCTTCTGGTTAAAGTACCTTTGCTCTGGGGTATAGGTAACGCTGTATGCCTTCATGAGCAAGGCTTCCGGGCATAGTCTGGGTCACTGAGAACAACATACCTCATGAGCAACCCTCAATGCATGTTTCTGTGGAGGGTCCAAAGTTTCCTGTGTACCTGCAGCCAAAGAAAGAGAGCTGAGAGATGCTGGTGTCACGGTTTTTCCTGGACCACTCAGCCAGCACATCAATAAACTGGGCACGGTGGTCTTCTATGGCTTGGAGAACCACAGAGGCAAAACTGCTTCTGGTTCAGGTAGTCGTCCTTGCTATCGGGTAAGCAGATGCTGGTGATATAGCTCCCATCAATTTCCCCTATAGAGTTTGGGAACCCCTCCTGCCAAAAGCCCTCCACCGCCTCCATGGTGTCAGCCAACTGCACCAACCAGTCCAACCACACTTCCACAATTCTTGTGCAAACCTCCACCAGTATGGTGCCCACAGTGGAGGTTCTAGTGCCAAATTGCTGGGCGTCAGAGCAGCAGGTGTCTGGAGTGGTGAGCTTCCAGATGGCAATGGTGACATGCTTCTCCACAGGGATGGGCGACTGCATCACTGTGCTTTTTTTCTCCAGGTGTGGCTTTAGGATCTTGGCTATGTACGGGATGAGGTGACAGGGCATCCTGAAGTTTGCAACCCACTCAGCATCTCCCCATGAAGACAGCACATTCTCCCACCAGTCTGTGCTTTTCTCCTTCACCCAGACAGGTTATTGGTAGGTACATCCCTGCGCGTGTCATCGGTGATTGAAGCTGTCTCCTGACAAGTACTTCTTTTCATGCATCAGCTGCCCTTGCATGGCTTCGATCCTCCCCAACACAGTCTGGCTATTTTTAGACAGACGCTCTGTGTGTGTGTGTGTGTGTGTGTGTGTGTGTGTGTGTGTGTGTGTGCTTGGTGGGTGGGGCAGGGTTTAGACAGTGGCAGATAGTTGTGTGCTTGGTGTGCACCTCCATCTACCCACTGGCAACCCATGCCCCTGCATGGAGTAACCTGGGTCTTTCCCGGTTGCTCTGTGCAGGGAGATGGATGAAGATGGGTGGAGGTGCGTTGGTCATGGGAATGTGTGCTCACCCACTGCCACCTTTAAACAGGCGGTACCACACATGTCCACTGGATGGACTTACGTGCTACTGTCTTGTCTAAAATAGGTCTCTGTTGTACACGGTGCTGAAGCAGGAGCCAGCTCTGCAGTGTGGTGCTCCCCATTATCACAACCAAAGATCTAGTGAGAGCCTTGACATCGCATCATGCCAATGACAGCAGAAGACTTTGAATCCATTAGATTGTTCACAGGTTCTGCGCAGCAGTGGAAAGTAAGGTCTGGCATGTGATAAAGAGCACAAGGAAGTTCTTGACATGTGTCTCCATGGCAGTAACTCTGTTGTCCGTGAACTCTGCAGATCACATGAAGAGCTGGGCAGTTGCCTAGCTAGGATTGGCTGCCTGCCGCATGTGAGCATCTGTTGGACACTATTGGTCATGTGTCCTTACAGGACTGGCTGCATGCTAAGCATAAGTTACTATTGGAATGGCTACAGGCCAGTCATTGGTTGAAAAGTTTTTGCAAAGCTTATGCTGGGTGAGTGTGAGTGTCGGTGCACCAGCACTGCCAACCTAGGAGGCTATTAAACTGCACAGACATTTCTGTCACAAGCATGTCAGTGCACACGTTGACTCATCTAAAAATGTTAACAGACCATGCAAGCATGGCATTTTAAAAATGGTGGTGATGGTAGGGAACCACTGAATGTTAAGAAATGGGCAGGTGGGGGATCTGCAAGGCAGTTAAGGTCATTGTGCTTGGAATGTATGTGGGAGCAGAGCTGCCCATTGGTTAAAAGTAGGGCTGCAACTCAATTAAAGAAATCTTAGTTGATTGATCTGTAGAATTTTAGTTGAATGGTTGATTGATTGTGAAATAATTTGCATGCATTTCCAAAAAGTGAATAATTCACCAGAAGTTGTTGTCAGATTGTTAGATATGTTTAATGAACATGTTAAAGTGGTTAATGAACATTAAAGAGCAGAAAAGGTGGACAAAAACAAAATGGCCGCCCTTTTTTGGGTTCTACAGTGGAACTTCTACTGTTTCATTTTGCAAACAAGTGGGGGTAAGACTACCCAAGGCGGGGCAACCTGTGTGGAAGCATGTGCTTGCCCAACCACAGGGCAGGCAGGGATTGGGCCCACCCTTGCTCATCTGGCTGCACTCTTTGAGGCTGCTTTCCCACTACCAGCCTTTGGCATCATGGAAGCATGCACTATTCAAATCTAGCGCAGCTCTCATCTCATAGGAAAGGAGGAATGGTATCTCTCCCTCCAGCAAGCTCACACATTGGACAGGGTAGAATTTCACTACCCTGTTCGATGTGCAAGCTTACCGGTGGGAAAGCCGCACTTCCTCCTTTCCCATGAAACGGGAGCTGCGCTAGATTTGAATAGCACATGATCGTACAGCGCCAAAGCAACTTGTGGGAAAGCAGCCTTAGTCTAGTGTGGCAATCTTTCAAAGGGCTTCTGACACTCTGCTAGGCACCCTACAGCTAGTCATAGCCCTGTGGGCAGGAGGGGCAGGATATAAATAAATAAATATCATAACTTTTATTACTTAGCCATTGGCCTTCATAAAGAAAACAAGACAAAACATACATAAAGAAACAGAGTACATTGAAAAGGTAAATAATCATAAAATTATTGCTATAGCTAGTCTATCCAGCTCTGCCTTTTCCCTGGAGAAATATTAGGCTACAGCACCATTGCTAACTCTTGGAATTTTACCTTAAATTTTGTCCTATATAGCATTCTTGTTAAAGTCTAGCCCCACAAATTGTAACAACCTCAGCTTTCAGTTAAAAATAAAAAAAATAAATGTTTTTTATGAACCAGAAGACCAAAAAAAAAGATTAATTGATTAATCAAGGGGACTACTCGAGTGATCACCCATTAATCAATTAATTGGGTCAATTAATCGATGAAAGGTTTCAGCCCTAGTTAAAAACTATTCATATGTTTTCTTATCTTTTGAAGGTAACTGTTTTTGCTTGCAACTAGCATAAGGACTGGAGTCATAATGCCTTAGAAAGATACTGCTGTGGGTTGTTTGCGCAGGAAAGCCAAATGGCTTCGGCTTCTGTTTGTAGATGATGTGGCTGCCTGGACTACAGAGCCCAGAGACGTTGGAGGGTAATGGATACCTTGGCCTTTGCTGACATCTGGGTGAGACCTGATGTACAGAGAGAACCGTCAGACCCATCCTCCGAGGCAGTCTATGCACTCACAGGGTGGCACATGCGCACCCAATGGGGTTCTAGGTATACGTGATGGAGTGCAGACACCGTACAACCCTGCAGCAGTTCCAAGTTCAGCAGAATGAAAGAGTGGGAGTCCCGGAGGGATTTGTCTTTGGGTTTCAGACAAAGGAATGTTATAAATTAAAGTGTAAAATGCTAACGAATACTCCAGTAAAGAATCCGTGCACAAGAGTGCAGCTCAAAGGGAACAGTGATTGTCATGGGGTTTAGCACTTGATCAGAAGTAGTTTGAGAATTGTTTTGATTTTTACATTTGCAGGATCAGGCCCCAGAACTAATTCTTTGGTTTTGGCTCAAGTTGTGTGTGGGTAGGTGTGTGCTGTGTGACAGAACGGTTGCTGTAGTAATTATGCATTAATTTTAAATGATAGGGTAGTTATGAAGATAAAATTACATACCCACCCTTTTTTGTTAGCTTTTAAATTTTTAAGACTGTCTACAGCACTTTGCTTTGTGTGTAAAACACTGCCCACTCCCTCTTTGTGTTCAGTTCTTTGCTGCTTGCGTGCTATTTGCAAGAACACGGCATAGGCAGAGGTGAAGAGGTTATACGAGCCAGGGAGACATTAGCATGCACTAGGAAACCATGATAATGCCTCACTTCCTTGGAGTTTTGAGAGAGCTGCTTTAAAATTAGGCCACTTTCAGACATGCCCCCCCCGCCCCGGTGCATATTTTGGCTGTGGGAGGGAATGCACAGTCAGAATATGCACAGGGTGCCACCAGTCTGAAAGCCCCGCCCCCCACGCATATACTGACTGCGCATTCCTTCCCACAGCCAAAATATGCATGGGAGGGGGAAGAGGGGAAGGTCTGAAAGTGGCCTTAGAGGCAGAATTGTGCTTGTGTTCGGCTTGAATATTCTTGAGTTTGTTTTACTTGAAATCCTACCTGCTTCTTTCTTGGATGTGGCAGACCCCCAACACAGTGGAAATACGTAAGGAGGTGTTAGAATTTCAGAAGCCTGTCTATGTGATGCTCAGCTTGGGGAGGGTTGTTTACCTGGATGTACAAATCGGCAGTTTTGGAGGCAACTGGGGCCAGGGCAGGAGAATATTAATTGCTATACAGGTTTTGCTTTTTTCCTTAGGGAAGAAGTCCAGAGGTGCAATGGAGTCTGTCCCTGTGATTAATCCTTCAGAATTTAGCTATATTGGCAGGAAGGAGGCTTAGGTTGAATGAAGCCCAATGGATCTAATTTGTAAAAGGAACTTCTAAATCTGAACTCAAGTTGTGCACCCAAGTTTTTTAGTTTACAGTTTTTGGTAGGGCCCAACAGAGCAAAGGGTCTCTTTGCTCCACAGTATGTGTTGGATCTTTGTTTTAGGGGAGGAATGCTGTAGGGCTGACACCACTGTATTCTGAGTCAACCTTGTGACAGTGGAGATGCTAAGTTTCCTCCCGCCCCCCTTGGTCCAACATATAGTGCAACATCAGTTGAGAAATGTTCTTCCTTTGACCCCCGTAGAGTGTATGCATCCTGTCACACGCTTAATTGAGAGAAATATGGACATGTCAGTTTCGAGCTCATCTTTCAAAGTGCACAACACGCTTAACTTAATTTGAAGTTAATGGGAGTTGAAAGTTCTCAGGGGTAGATTTTCAAAGGCCCAAACAGAACTTGCGTACTGAACTCCCAATGAAAGTCCTGGTGGGATAAATGCTTGATTGCATGTTGCTGATACAGTATTAACAGTTTCACTAATAGTGTAGGATTAGGTTTTCTATGCTGTAAAACTTGCTGGTTTACGGTGTTCTGTAGAAAACTATAGTATTTGTTCTGTATAGTACTCAACAGAATAAACAGTGAGCCCTTTTATTAGTGTTATTGTTCATATAAATAAGTGTCATATACTATCCTTTGGGAAAATAATCTTCTCTAGTCATTGGTTAAAAGAAATAGTCAAAAAGATAAAGGGAAGTGGTCACTGCTGTGCAAATGAATGAACAGTTTGGATAATGAGTCTTTTTCCCTGCTTTTTAAGCCCCTATCTGCATTCCCCTCCCCCCATCTCCACCTACACTCTCTCGTGATTCTTGTCCTCCACCCACACTTTTTTTATGACTGCTCCCTTTGTCTAATTCACCCACTCCCAAGTTTGTGGTTTCTTTCATACCACCCCCATAGGCAAAGGTAGAACCTCCCTGTTAATATATGCTGGGAAAGTTCCCTCGCCTACTTCAGGAAAATCCTGACGATCTACCTGTTCCATTAAGTATTCCTGTAATAAGGACCTCATGGCACGCTATGCTTTTCTGTACTCTTATCTGTCTACACGTTTAGAGTACAAGTGCTGTGGGGCAGAAACTCTTTATTGCCTGACACAATTTTGCTATGATGCCAAACTCAATTGCAGCACTATGACCCCAATTTGCTGGGTAGTTAAGTACATATGAAACACTGATGTCAATGAGATTATTTTAATGCTCAGACACACTACACTTGCTTAAACACCTTGTACTGAAACAGCCTAATTTTTTTTTAAAAAATAATCCTACACAAATGTCTCCGTTTGGCCACAAAATTACAAATCTAATAAACAATAGGCTGTGTTGTGGGTTACAATGGTTTGCTTTGGATCAAGATGAGTTGTGCAAAAATTAGACCACTACAAAAAAGAAGAGAGTCTGAAGTTGTATGCAATAATTTAACACACCTGCTCTCTAAAATGTTTTATGTGTATTATTCAGCATGTTTGTAGGAAATGCATAGCCAGTCTGCTAAAAATATAGCACTTTATACATGCTGTTGTAAGATCCTGTTGGCATCTAATGCAGAAGTGGGGAACATTTTTCCTCCGAGAGTAGGAGGAAGTTGGGGGTAGGAGTGTTTAAAGGTTGTACTCAGGAAGGGGAGGGTCCAGATCAAGGATCTTGTGTGCATGCCCTCATCTCTGCTTCCATACCCTGAGATCTGTCCGTGCCTGGGAGGTAGGACAGATTCAGCAAATGGAAAATTAATTTTATTTATTTATTTATTTATTTATTTATTTAATACATTTATACCCTGCCCCTCCTGCAAACAGCTCAGGGCGGCTAACAAATTTAACATAAAAACATTTAAAATATTTAAAACCATCATAAAAAAAAAATCTTAACAATTAAAACAGGGAAGGACAAAAAATTATAACAAATAACAAAGAAAGGTAGGAGGATAAAAACTCACTANAGGCGAGCTTCCTCCAGTAGGGAATTCCAAAGGTGCAGCCCGGCCACCGAGAATGCCCTCTCCATTGTGGCCCCCCGCTTAACATGGGGGACCTCCAAGAAGGCACCCCCGGCAGACCGAAGGAGCCGCTCTGGGGCTCAGAGGACAAGGCGGTCCCTGAGGTATGCGGGGCCCAGACTGTGAAGGGCCTTATAGATCAATACCAACACATTTAACCTTGCTCGGCACACTATTGGCAACCAGTGCAGAGTCCGGAGCACAGGTTTTATGTGATCCCAGCGACCTGTCCCCGACAGGAGCCGGGCCGCCACATTCTGCACTAGCGGCAGCCTCCGAACCAGGAACAAGGGCAGCCCCACGTAGAGTGCATTGCGGTAGTCCAGCCTCGAGGTGACAAAGACATGGATGAGGGAGGCCAGGTCCGGGCCGGAGATGTACGGTTGCAGCCTCCGCACCAGATATAACTGGCGGAAGGCAGCCTTCGCCACCACTTCCACCTGTCGATCCAGGCAAAGATCTGCGTCCAACACCACCCCCAGACTCCGAACCTGCTGAGCTATAGGAAGGCGAACCCCCCCAATTAGGGGGGATGACAGCTCCCTCGCTCTTCCCACCACCATCACCTCCGTCTTATCAGGGTTGAGCTTCAGTCTGCTCTGCCACATCCATTCCGCCACGGCCTCCAAACACTGGGATAGCAATGAGACAGCAGGGTCTGGGTCAGCTGAAAAAGAGAGGTACAGCTGAGTGTCATCAGCATATTGCTGACAACGCACCCTGAACCCTCTCACGATCTCCCCCAAGGGCTGCATATAAACATTAAATAATAATGGAGACAGAATAGAACCCTGCGAACGCCACAGGACAAAGAGCAGGGGCAAGATGTTTCAGCTCCCAGCACCACCCACTGGCTTCTCCCCGAGAGGAATGAGTGGAACCATTCAAGAACGGTCCCATCCAGCCCCCCCAGGTCACGCAGCCGTCTCAACAACAGCCCATGGTCCACGGTGTCAAAAGCGGCCGAGAGATCTAGCAGGACAAGAAATGTCAAACATCCTGCGTCCATCTCTCAGCGGAGATCGTCGACCAAGCCACCAACGCCGTCTCGGTGCCATAGCCGGGGTGGAACCCAGATTGAAAAGAGTCCAGGAAACCAATGCTGTCTAGATGCGCCTGGAGCTGGATCGTCACTGCCCATTCAATAACCTTCCCCCAAAAGGGAAGGTTAGAGACAGGTCGGTAGCTGGCGAGTGCGTCCACGTCCAACGATGGTTTCTTCAGCAGGGGGCGCACCACAGCCTCCTTGAGGCTAGGTGACAACCTCCCCTGCTGCAGGGACGCGTTAACCACCCTCGCCAGCACCGTCCCCAACGTCTCCCTGGAGGCTTTCACCAACCAGGACGGGCACGGATCAAGTTCACAACAGGTGGCTCTCATAGACCCCCAAGACATCCACCGCATTGGCCTGCGTCACTTCCTGAAACTCCTCCCCCAAAGATGGACCAGATGGGGCCTCCATCACCTCGCGCTCTCGACCTACTGCCTCTAATCCAGGAAAAGGGTCAAATAAGAACTCATCACAGGCTGCATTTGGCCCCTGAGCCTGAGGTTCCCCACGCCTGACCTAACGCATGAAGTGTTTGACTAATCTGATGAAAGAAATATCAACAATGCTTTCTATCTGGACATTTTCTTGTATTTTAAGCTGTTTGTGGCACAGGGATCATATCTGCCTTTGCACTTGCACAACAGGGCATTAGCTTTAAATAGTAAATCATTTGAAATGAGCCTCAGCCAACCTGTCCAACACGCCATGAGGCATACAAATAACTTTGGTCCCTGTTCTACAGATGGGACAACTGGCAGGTCAATTCCCCACCGTTAAAGTCAATGGGAATTTTGCCACTGACTTCAATGAATAGAGGGCTGCTGTGAGTGACGGAAGCAGTGGCCTAAATGTCCATTCATTTTGGGTCCTAAAATTCAGAATCTCTAGCGCCTGCTTTGGATGTTGAGCATTCACAAAATGGGTTCCTTGGGAAATGCAAACATTCAGCCTCTGTGAAAATCACCATCTCAGACAGGGCCACTATGGGTGCAGCCACATGATGTACTTACCGATTCACTTAAGCCTTGGACAGGCTTACCCTGTGATGCAGTGCGTTGTATGCCTGGTGCCTGCCAAATGTTCATCCTGCCGCGCAGCATGGCAGGCAGTTCGCTGCTATGCGCTGCATCCCCGGAAAAAAGTCTTAGGATGCAGCGAGTAGCAGCCTTACCCAAAGCTGCCCAAGGCACGATAGCCCCGTCTGCCCGACCACGCAGCAAAGTCTGCTGCAGGACTTTCAGTGACGGGTGCAAGCAAGCAAGCTTTCTTTCTCAGCTTTCTTTCTTTCTCTACCTCCAGGGAATGGTATCTGGCCACTTTAAAAGTATAACTGTATTGGAGTTAAATAAAATCCTTTTTTTGTTTTCAAAAGTACTACTGTGTAGAGGCTGGACAACATTGAAACCATTTTAAACAGGAAAGGTGGTGTTAGAATAGAAAAAAAAGGGAAGGGTTTTTTTTTTTTTTTTTGCTAAAGTAGGAAGTGGGGTTGATATAAAGGCAGCATGCTCATCTCCTGAGGAAGAGGCCTGGGAAATAAATATGAAGCAAGGGGATTGGTTACAAGTGCTAGTGCAATATATCATCGTAAAGTATATGCTATACAAAATCTAACATTCTTTCAGCTACCAGCTTCTATCTATCTCCATGACATACTGTACGCCCAAATGATAAAAGCATAGAGATGAGATTATGGACTGTGCAGGGATTCCCACCAGCGGGAGCTTCTAGTCGGTATCAATTATTTTTGCTGCGTGTGTGCTCTATGGGACTTACAGCACGTAATGCAAAGGAATTTGGCATCCTGTTTTGTGCCTGTGCTGTACTCCATGGAGATAATAACAATTCATTTTTAATCACATGACACATCCTATGTCACACTCATTCTTTGAAATTTCAAAACCTATATCAGAGTTCTCAAAACACATGCACACACAATGAATATGTGCATCGTTCTTAATTTACTTTTTGCATATTTCGATCAATTATCATGTCTGCTTTCAGTTATAATTTTTGTTTAATTTTCAGATTTATGCATAAATGCTTTTTTCTCCATAATTTAAATTACCTGCTTTTAATTAAAAAATGTATCCAAGCCCATACTGTGTAGCTGATATTCAGTTTAAAAGATTTTTTTTTAAAAAACATTTCTTTTTATTGCTTGCATCTGGTTTACTTGAGAGACATATCAGTTCATACAGTGAACATCAACATGTAATTACGGAACTCCTTCCCTTAGGAGATTTGTTTAAGCTTGAAGGCTGCTCATCTTCCGGAAACAATCTAAGACTTTTCTCTTTGGCCAGGTGTTTGAGAGGCAGGGATAGGGTTGAGTGGGATTGGATGGGGAGGGTTAGGAATAGGGAAAGGGATGTGGGGGATTAAGGGGATTTTCTTAGATGCACCTATTGTTTGTAAAGTCACTCTAAGCCTTAATGGGAAGGGCAGAATATACATTTTAAGTAATAATAATAATTAATAATAATAAATAAATAAATAAATAATAAATAATCGGCATCAGTGTACATTTTTAAAAATGCTGTACTTTTAGGTACTAGAGTAGCTTACACACCCAGCTGCACCCTTCACAGTTATGACATAATTTTTTAAGGATCCAGTCCTCCACTATTAAAGTCAATGGCAAAATTCCCATTGACTTTAAAGGTGGAGACATATGCCTTCATTATACTAATGGCCAATCCGCCATTTGTATGTGCATCTTACTTAGGGTATTTTGAGACGTGGTGGGCCCAGTGGCCAGCCATGCTGAATTCCAGACCAGGATTGTTCCCCGACCCTGGTACTTCAAATGTGCCAGCTGCATCACTAAAGGGAATTGGAGGGGGCGGGACCAGGGCGGGGCTGAGCAGTGCACCATGTGGCCGTACGACCCTGCCCCCCGCGCTCCCACAGCCGCCTGCCTTCAGGGTGCAGGGGCTAGTGAGGCCGCCCGACTGCTAACACTGGCTGGAACCATGATCAGGAGTGAACCAAGGTAACAGACATTACTATTGGCCCTTTCCTGATTGTCGTGGTCAATCTAACCATTGTTCCGGCTCTGTGGCTGGCTGCAGGGCTGGAACCATGGTTAGGTTTGATCCCTGCCAGATGTTTGCTAGGATGAACATCTGGCAGGGATCAATAAGACGCTATGGGGATCACAGACACCCTATAGCATTCACTGTGGTTCAGTGGGATTCACTGTGATCCCATAATGTCTGAAAATACCCTTAAATACATGTTTTAAGCACAATGACTTATATTACTGTTACTTATTATTGGGAACCTTGTGATTCATAACACTGAGCCTTAGGGGAAGGATGGGATATAAGTTTAAATAAATGAAATGGTTTGGTGCTAACTACATAAAGATGATAACCAGATATTTAATCACACTGCAAATTTAGGGAAAATACATTTTTTATGTTGTTTGTTCAATATGGCCTGAAGTCTGACTAGGCATACACTTGTAGTTATATACACAGTGCATTGTCTAGGTGAATGTATTTATTCTATTCATTGACTATTTCTGGATATTTTTTAATAGGTATCTCTGGTTGGGGAAAATGACGTTTGTATATAAAACACAATGCCTACATTTAGGAAGGGTAAGCTATTCCCCTTCCACTTGAGGGGAAATGTCATGTGAATGCTCATTTAATTTTTAGCCCATTTCACATGAGATGCCCCCCTCCCATGCCTACGTGTGGGAATGGGTGGGAGGCGCCCGTGTGACCGTTGCAGTGGGGGAGGGAATGCGTGCGTTTGGGCTCCCATGCTCCACCCATCGCCCACAGAAGGAGCCATTGTCCAAAAACGGCAATGGCTCAGTGCGTGGAGATGGGTGTGCGTCCATGTAACAGCTGCTCACGTGCCGCACACCGACTGCGGTGCACACCCATCCTCCCCTGCAACTTATTTTACTGAACGTTTTTACCCTTTTTTGTAAATTCTGCTGCTTGATTTTAATGCACTCCTGATTGCTGAGTGTAGTTTATTGCTAACATGCGAATAAAACCTTCCTCCATCTTCCTTATTTCTTTCCTGGTTCATCAGCTTCCCAGTGCTGTATTTTTTTAAAAAACAACTTATTGATGTTAAAATCTAATTATTTAAAATGTATTACTTATCAAAATTAAATTATTTTACTTCGGAAAAGCTCTTTTTAACCAATGCAAATGCTTTACTAAATTAAAAAAAAAATCATCATTGCTTTCAGAAAATACATTCTGTGGAGATGAGCATGACCTTTGCTTCCAGTGGTAACTCTTCTCCAGCCTATACATGTGTCTGCCCAGTGTGGTGATGGAGGGCGAGTGGGCGACAGAATGGAAGGGAGGAATGCGTCTGGGAAGGCAGCTGTAACCTTGAGAGTGGTCAGTTATTCAAACAGTTCTGTTTCCCACTCTTTTGGGATACCTTCATCTTTATTTTAAATCAACTCTAGCTCTGCTATAACTGAAAATAAATACTGAAGGAGGTTTGCAGCATGCCTCCCAAAATTTCGAGTGACCAAAAAAAGGAACAAGCTCCCTTGCACCCAACCAATAAACTCCGCCCCATCACACACTTACACATCTGCACACATCTGCCAACATTCAAAGGGCATAAAGAGGGACAGAAGCTTCCCACTTTCTCATTCCACTTAGTTTCTTGTCATTCCATCATCTCCCCATTGTCCTCTCAAGGGCTTTTTCCTGGGAAGCAACCAAGAAAGAGGCGCATGATGTTTGAATATGGGTATTTTTGTGTCCGTCTGTCCTGAAATTTTTTATTTATTTATTTATTATATTCACATTTTTACCGCGTCCTTTCCCAAAAGCTCAGAGCAACTCACAAAAAATAAAATACAATTAAAATACTATCAGACAAAAACACTTGCTCCAACCCACTGTCACCTCCCACCTAATCCCTATCCCCACCCACCAAATGGTTTACGAAAAAGAAAAGTTTGACACCACCTCCAAAACCCCCCCGGACTCAAGCATACCTCCAGGGGGAGGAAGTTCCATAACACTGGGGCAGCATGCCTTCCAAAATTTTGAGTGGCCAAAAAATGAACAAGGCCCCCCTCTAACATGGTCAATAAATCCCACCCCCTCACACACTTACACATTGACCCCTTTTACACGAGGCGCTCCCCCCCCATGGGCACCCATTGTTCATGTGGGGAAGCATCCCATGTAAATGTTAGGGATGTGCACAATATCTCTTTATTATTAATTTTGTTTTCATTATTAAAATGTCATTCATTTTTGTTATGCTTTGTTCTTTGTTTGTTTTTTGTTTTTACTTTTGTTTTATTTTTTATTTGCTTTCAATAGAAAACACATTTGGCTGTAACTTCTTAATTCATTATCTTATTTAGATGATGATTAGTATATCCCCAGCAGAGGGCATTGTGTGTACCAAATTTCAGAATGATTAAATAAAGGGACCTGATTTTATAAGCAGTTGAAATTTGTTATTTTACAAAATTCTGTGCACACATTCCTGGATGTAACAACTTTGTCTCCTACTTGATTTAGATGAAACTTGGCAAGATTATACTCCTCCCCAGGCATACTAAATCTGCAAAATTTCATAAGTATTTAATAAAGTGTCCTGATGGTATAAGCAAGTTACCTATAAATACATTTCTGGCTGTAACGTCTTTTTATTCCAGTCTGTATTCATGAAATTTAGCAGAAACATATCTTGGATCTTCAGGATTATCTCTGCTAAATATAAGAAAGTTTTGATAAAGGATCCCAAAGTTATAAGCCTTCACATGATCTGGAGAGTGTGAGCCTATGCCAGGGAATCTCTGATGTTCGTCACTGTGGTACAAGATATGCTTGTGATGCTAATTGGCCATCAGAAATGTCACCCATATATCATTCTACTGTGAACAACCCAACCCCTCTCCCTCACTTGTTACTGTGAAGTTGGAAGCATCTGCTTAGGAAAGAGCAAATAAGGGATTCTCTAATGTCCTCTGACACGGTGCTGCAGGATGTGATTGTGATGACAACTGGCCAGCCTGGATGTGCGAACCATGTCTCCTTATTTATGGGATGCTATCCCCCATCCATCTGCCTTGCTTCCTGTAGTCCCAGTTATGTCCCTTCTATGTCAGCCTCAGAGCCATGCAGGATTGGTCCTGGAAATCTGGAAGCACGCAATAAGAGAGGCGCTCAATCACATCTCTGTCCCAGCCAGGGTGTCTTTGAAATGTCAAGCCAATTGGCCAGAGGAGATATCTGTCATCTCTGTTGTTTGGCACAAGCTTCAGTCTGGGCGGGCACCCCGGGTGCGTGGGGGTGTCTGTCGATTTGCAGAGAACGCCCCAGGAAGGGGCAGGAGGATGTTGGGCAGCACTCCTGGTGCATGAGAATTGGGTTTATGTAGCTAGCTGAACTCTTGCCGTGAGCTCTAGCGCACACACCCAAAAAGGCTGCCAGAAAAGTTTGAGAAAATGCTCTGACCAAAGCCAGAATTAACCACAGACAAAAAGCAGGCCCAAAGAGCCTACCCTCTATGCCACCTTGAAATCACCACCAATTCTTCCTTCTATAAAGGTGGAAACATGCAGTCATTGGCCAATTAATCTGTCTGTCAGTCTGTTGGGCTGACCCCCCCCTTTCTACAGCCCTCTAGTCTGCCCCCTGCCATGCCTGTCTCTGAATGGCACGGCATGGGCTATTTACCTGAATAACGAAAGTCTTCAAGAAGAAAACGGCAATTGCTTATAAAATTTGGACCCTTTATCAAATCTTACTTCAGTTTGGCAGAGATGATTGTGAATGTCTGTGATACGATCTTTCCAAATTTCAGGTAAAATGGATAGACAAAAAAAAAGATTACAGCCAGTAATGCATTTACAAGTAAATTGCTTATAACATAATGATTTTTTATCCAAACCATCTGAAATTTCTCAAACACAGTACACTTAGAGAGGGGTATAATCTTGACAAGTTTCATTCAAATTAGATGGGAGACAAAGACAGAAATGTGTATGCAGATTTTTGAACAATGAAGACTTTCAATTGCTTATATAATTGTATCCCTTTATCAAATCACTCTGAATTTTGGTACACAGAATACCCTTTGTTGGTAGCATAACACTGCCAAGTTCTACAAAAATTGAATGTAAAACACAAATGCTACAGATGAAAATGTGTTTTACAGGTTTTTCCTATTTGTAATAACAGAACTAATAATAATAAACTAATAATAAAAGTAATAATAAAGTAATAATATAAATATTTATTTTGAGTTTTCATTACATTCTTTCATTTTCATTGTTCAATAACAAAAATGAAAATTCCATATTTTGTTTTGTTGTGTTATGATAACGGGGAAAAATGCACGGTAAATTTGGGAGTGTGTGGGTGCACACTCCTGAGACCCACACATCCCCACACATCTCCACCCACCCCCCCATGTATGGAGAAACCGGTGACAATGCAGGTTGCTCTGTGCATGGGGGCATGTGGATGTGTGTGTGGGGGATTGGTGTACGCCGGAGTACACCTGCCCCCCACACTGCCTCTGCTGCAGCAGTGCGCCCACAGACTGCCCCCTCTGCAGCAACCCATTTAAAAAGAGCCATTGTGCACACATCTCCCAACATTCCAAGTGCATAAAGAATGATAGAAGCTCCCCATCTTATCTGTCCCTCCTAAATTGGGCAGGTTGGGAGCTATGATGCAGTGTAATGTAATATTCAGAATAGAAAACCTGGAAGCTAGAGCTGTGATTCAGATTAGCCCCATTGAAACTTGCAGGGCTATTCTTAAGTGGGTGCTTTGTGGGTAGCGGCCTTGGAGTCTTGGGATTGGTTTCTAATATCGCCAGTAACACACTATATGATCCTGGGCAACACTACATGGGTAAGGCCACACGAGACATTATCCCACATTGGGCCACCTTAGTCTGTGATGCAGTTAGCCATCAGTCTGGCGGCCACCAGATATTTGCTTATTTCCACCCCAGGGCAGATGGTTGGGTGCAATTGTTGCCCCATCCAGGTCAACGTGGGAACCCCTCGTCCGGCCAGTCCCATGCAGCCCTGACTCGTGGTGAGGTCAGCCAGCAACACAGAGAGACAGGTGAAGTTCAATATTGCTGTTCGTCCACATCACGGCAGGGGGCTGGATAGTGGGGGAGCTGGGGATGGGGGTGGGGGGCAGGGCTCACCCATGTGGACAGCTCCTTAGTCGGCTCTGAGGCGTGGTGGCAGGACTTGGAATGGTGGGCTGCTCTCCCGGTTTCCCTGCAAAGGGACTGCGCATTTGGACAGCTCTCCCTGCTGGCCCAAAGGGTGATGAATGCGTTTGCCCTCCCTGGGGCGAGCAGGGGAGCTGGCTGGCGCTGTCTCATGTGGCTTTACCCAGTGACTCTTCAGCCTTTGTGCTTTATTTTGCTCCTCTGAAATGCATGGAACAACGCGTGGCTGTCTCACAAGGTTTTGGAGGCTTAATTAATTAAAGTCTTTAAAGCAATTTGAGATTCTCAGATGAAAAGTGCTATGTAAGGGCAAAGTATATTTATTACACTTCACTTGGTTTTGTTTGATTCATTGTAACCTAACCATTCTTTTAAGTGTGTTTTGAAAAGCAATACTCTCAGTTTTTGAATTGTATTGATATGGTATAAAGTCAATCCTCTGCGAGTATAAGTAGGCAATTACATTAAATAATATGGGCAGTGAAGTGAGAATGTTAATTTAAGCTTCTCGCTCTTAGTGACTGGATGTGTGACTCTTTTCTGCTTTGCATTAGTGCATGGTGACTCATTCTCTTAATGATGGGATGATCTGAAGGTGAGCTGAAACCTCCTTGCTATCCTGAAGCTACCAGCCAATAGTAGGCTACAACATCTATGTAGGTAGCTCTTTTTTTTTAGTTAGGCAGAATTGACCCAGATAACATTGCAAAGCAATCTCTTTTAGCAGAATAGAAACCTCTGCATAGACCTGGTGGTGTTTCTGTCATAGGGTATCTGATTTCCTTGAAAACTGCTCTTTCCTGTACTGTGCTGCACCCAACTGTGTTGTTTACTGTTTACCACACTCTTTGGTAGTACCTAGTGTATTAGTACCTAGTGCCTCAGTCAATAGGCCACGGTTGTGTCTCCATCTCATTCTGAAAGTCCAAGTGAATAGTATATGTTGAAACAGTCTCACTGGATAAAATAGAAACAATCAACCTTAAAGCTATATGCACACTTATATCAATTGGATCAATTTAAGGTTTATCTGTTTTGCATATGAAGTGACTGCTGCAGGAAAAAGAAACATTTGAAACCACTGATTGTAGCAGAAAACTCTGTGTTCCAAGGACATAATAATTCAGAAAGTATTCCGTTTTAAACTGTACTTGTACTCTCACGCGGATTTGAGCATATGACTTGGCTTTCCTGTAGCAGTAGCGTTCATTCATAAGTCTTAAATAAAAAGGCATTGTTAACAAACAAGATCGGATCATTCTGGGACAACAAACTTCTCTCAATAGGGTTACTGTTTTATGGGCAGGTGGGATATAGGTCACTATATTTGTCCTCACTTGGCATATGCAAGATAAAGTGTGTCCGTGTTGTGTGTATATTTATAAATACACAGGCCTCTTCTGTAAAGACACAGGCCTTAGAATACAACAAAACAGATTTGCCCTGCCCGTTAGCATTTTCTTTGAAAACTGGTTTGAGTAGCATCTTCCAGTACATGCCAAGTAGAAACAAAAGTAAATTGAAGAGTAATTTAAATAAATGTTTTCACTCTTGTGGAGTAATCCTAAAATACAGCCTAGAGGAAATGTATGAAGCGATAAAGAAATGTGTTTTTAACTGCTAGCCCAGAACTGATTTAGTTTAATTAGCATAGCAATTTATCCAAAAATTCTAAATGCAAATGTCTAGTTGGATATTACTTATTTTAAAGCATGTTTGTTATCTTTGCTTTAACAAAAATCTTTGAACCTGTAGACATGGTGGGGGAAGGAGGCGGAGGCCATCCTAACGTCCGGTGCAAAAGGGGTTTTGCCGCAACAATACTCATGAATGACAGGGCTGCCTCCTTTCCCCCGCCGTGTCTTCTAGGGATGGGCGAACAGAATGCGGTTCGGATGTTCGGACGTTTGGTTCGAAACACAAGTTCAGGTTCGATGGTTTGGTTCAGCAGAGTTCGGTTTGGCCGAACTTGGCCGAACATTCAAAAACAGCGCTATCGATATTGAAACTGAAACTGAATTTTTGGCCCTGAAAAGACGTTTTCCCCACCCCCGAACTCATCCGAACATGACCAAACTGTTCGGTTGTTCGAGAGTTTGGTTCGGACGTTCGGTTCAGATGTCTGAATGGACCGAGTTCGGTCCGAACTCCGAACATCCCTAGTGTCTTCTTCACCTCATGGGAGTGCCACTGACATGCCATCATAAGGTGTGAATATGGTATTAATGGTGTTGTCTGGGGCAATGGCCAGTCAGGAGTGGAGTTGCAGCGTGGGTCTGCCCGTCTGATGGACGGACAGCAGCACAACGTTTGGCCAGTACCCTGGGTCTGGCCAACCTGCTCTGCCGGTAGTGCTCTGGGACGTTCCGGAGCAGTCTGCTCTGCTTGCACATCTGGCGGGATGTTTTTAAATGGACTGGCCAACCCTGGGATGAAATGGGCTGGCGTGGGCAGAACTGGAGCTGTTGTCCATCTAAAAGCACCTAATGTCTTTAAGGGGGTTGGGCCAGGTAAGTGCCTCTGATTTTGGATCACCTTTTATATGGTCTGCGATGTGTAAGCCTGATATAAATACAATACATTATCATAAAGACTTGGCTAGTGGGCTCCAGTCTGCCAAATGTTTTTTGAGTTTTATCAGTGACATATCTGTAGGGAGAAGTTGAGACAATTTTTTCTCTACATTGCCTGTTGCTTTGCTCTAAAGCAGAGGTTCCCCAAACTCTTGGTCAGGATCCCAGGTGGGTTTGCACCGTGAGATTGGGTCATGATCCCATTTAAAATATAACTTCTTCTTTGTCTTTAATTCTGTCTGGGGTCATGGGATATATTTGTCTCAAAATGGGTTCACACCGGCAAACATTTTGAGAATCACTTTGTGAAATCAGACATGCATGTAACTCTGCTTTAACACTGCTTTCACGTTTCTTATGCATGTTGTAGGGCTGTGTGGGCACCCTATGCAGCCCTGCAACATGCATAAGAAAAGTTAAAGCAGTGTTAAAGCGGAGTTAAGGTGCATGTCTCTTTTTACCCACTGTTCTAAAGGCTCAGAAACTTCTCCATTAAAAAATAGATTTCCCCTTGTCGTAGATGCCTTGCTGAAGTTGTGATAAGTCTTTAAAGCATATGAAGTTTTTGATTTCTCTGTCCAAATTCTGTCCGATTTTTCAAGGACCACAGACATAAATACTCAATTGCATAATGAAACTACGGATTTTTGGCAGCTCAGTGAAGAGCATTTTAAGTTTATTATAAGCAGGAGGAACATTGAGACAGAGAAGAATATTCTTTGCCATTTCGATTTTGCTAAAAGTCCTATAGAGTTGTCTAAAACAGGCTTCTTATGTCCATCTAACTTATGGTTGAATGGGTGTGCTGGGTGTGGAGCTAACTTCCAATTAGCAGGTCAGTAAATAAATAACCTTTTACCTGCAACAAACTGTGAGGAAGTAGTGAAACAGCTCAGTTTGAGGACGTTGTCTCTAATTGCCACTAGATGGCAATTTACACACGTCAAATAAAAGATGGCAAAGGCTGCCAAAACCTATTTCAAACTCTTGTTGCATTCTTCAAAGTGTTTAAAAGTGGAATTATTTTGAGTGCAACTTTGGGCTATCTATGTTTTCCTTAGAGAAGAACAGGCAATAATTTCCATATGACAAGAAAAAAATATTGCTGAAGCTAAGCTGACTTTTGGATCACACATCTGGACTCAGATGTATTATCTTGGCAATTCGGATTTGGAGAGGTTGTTGTGTGGAACCCCTTCTGTGCTATGAAACCCCTTCACCCTTGGAAGGTGTGTGTGTGTGTGTGTGTGTGTGTAGTAAAATGACTGGAGAGTAGCAGAGTCCTTGGCAGACAGACGTTTTGGAGCTATGTTGCAAGGAAGTCAGAAAGAGGCCTAAAGTGTGCAAGGAAATAGGCCCTGATAGACAGCCCATTGAAGTCAGTGGAAATCTTTCAGTTTTGGACATTTGTCCTATTTCCAGGTTAAATCCACCAAATTGATTGTCCCTCTCAGTTCATCATTCTGCATGTCCCTTGCTACTGCTAGTATAGCATGTGAAGATTATTCATAAGGATATACGCATACATATAGTGTATGTAGGTGTATACAATTAAATTGTCAAAAGTTTCTTCTACTTGATTTTAAAATGACATATCCTCACATGTATGATCTTGAGTGTGCTTACTTTTGAGAGTTCAAAGGGATACCTTTTTGTGCTGATTTTATACCTCATTCAATTCCGCTGACTTTCTAAGCAAGCGTGAACATTTCATCCCTTCTGTCTCCCCAGTGCCTAGACAGGGGTTAAATCTTAGCTCCATGAAAATCAATGGATCATTGATTTCAATAGAGACAGAATTTCATCCAGAGACTTTAATCCCAGTCATTTCTGAATTTGCAAGAGTCACAGCTAAAGAAATTCAGAGAATAGCTAAAATTGAGTGAATCCTGATCCCCCCCTAAAATTGTGCAAGCACCTCCGGGATCACAGCCTGAATTAACCTCCACCCGATTGGACTAAAGCGGGCCCTATTGGGCTGCATGTTTATTTCTGGTCTGGTCTGCCAGCCCGACCTGGGTCCACCATGATGGGCAGCCATGACTGGCCATCATTGGCTGCTTGTTCTGTATATTGTTCCCCTATATAGTTCCCTAGTCTCTTCTGAGTCGCTTGCTTAATGTTGGTTCCGCCTTCATAGCTTCCCAGTTTCTTGTAAGTTCCTGCTTGTTTCCCTGGTTTTCATCTCCCTGCTCCCTGGCTTTGGTTCCTCGACCCCTTCTTTGACCTTGATGATGAGCCGTCAGCTCTCTTAGGCCAGATTCTCCGGCTTTTGTTCTCAGCAGCAAATTTCCTTGGTATCTGAGAATGACTGAGGTTTTCTTTACCTACTTGTTGCCCTTCTGATCACTGCTTCAGCCCTTCCCTTGCCCCCTCCTGGGCTCCTACCCCCGGAGCCTGACTTCATTTTGCACATAGTATCATTGAGGAATTACAGCTCCCCTTTGTTTCCATGGTGCTTGCAAGAATCCCTGTCTATAGTCAAATGTTCGTCAAAGTTGCCAATATTTATATTTTGGCCATGATCCAAAAACCACTTACTCCAGAGTAGTCCCATTGAAGCCTAGTTGAAGCCCAGAGGGCTTTCAGTAGGTATCTTCACATGGATGCGGGGGTGCACAACCCCGGAGCAAGTCCGGAGGCGCACCCCCAAGGCTGCCTGCTTGCAGTCGCAAGTCTGGGCATCCATTTTAAATGGACACAGCGACTGCTGGGACTCACGGTCTGCCCGTGCGGTGCCCCTCGCTCCCACCATAGCGTTGCAGATGGATCTCCTACAATGCTATGACATTCTCAGGGCAACCTTCAGCCAAGAGGGGGGCTGCAGTAGCTATCCACCGAGCAGATAGATGACACCCCTGTCAGCTGCCCCAGGGCTGGGCTGCCCGGTCTGCTGGCGGATCGGTGTTCCAGGACATTCCAGAGCACTGCCGCCAGGACATCTCTGAAGCAGGGCCAGCCTGCCCTGTCTCTGCTCTGCCTACTCATCTGGTGGGCTGCCTTTAAATGGATGTCCCACCTGGGGGTGACACGGGGCACAGGTGGGGCAGCTGTCAGTGTGCAGATCCCCCAATGGGATTACTCCAGAGTAAGTAGTTTGTGGATCGCAGCCCTTCTCTATAAAAGCTTTTTTTCAGCCACTATATGCAACAGTCAGTAAAACCTTTGTACTCATTTTTAAAGGAGTTTCATTTAACAATTTCATTATAGCACAGAATGCAAAATGGAAGGTTTTTAGAGACTTTTCTTTTCATGTGACTTATCTTTAATAAAATGGCCTTAAACTTTTTAAAAAATCTAGGCACCTGGATGATGATTTTGCTTTGTTTTAACAGATTGAGACATAGAGTCAGATTGCGAGCTGATGCTGTGGCTGTGCAGGCAGCAAAGAAGGAGTTCTTTGCCCTCATAGCATCAGTGAAGTCTCATCCAGAGGAGCTTTTCCGGGTGGTAAGGGGGCTGGTCGGTCTGGCCTCCCTCTGTCTGGAACTGGAACCTTCCAGTGCCCGCTATAACAGGTTTGTTGATTACTTTGCTGATGCAAATCGCTCTGATTCACCACAACTTCGACGCTGCACTTATTACAATAGGATAATCAGAGGTTATGGAAGCCCTGCTGTGGGATCGGTTTCAGTGAGTCTCGCCCGCTGATGTGGAGGATGTTCTTGGGACGGTCAGAGTCACCTCTTGTGAACTGGACCTGTGCTCGTCCTGGCTGGTTAAGGCCAGCCGGGAGATGCTGCGGCCATTGCTGGTGGGGATGGTCAAAGCCTCCCTTCAGGAGGGCAGGGTGCTGAGCTGCCTTAAAGAGGCAGTGGTACAGTCCCTGCTCAAACCATCTCTGGACGTTGACTCCTTTGCCAGTTATCGGCCAGTCTCTAACCTTCCCTTTTTAGGGAAAGTTATTGAATGGGTAGTGGCTTGGCAGTTGCAGGAGCATCTGGGACCGACTCAGTTTTCTAGATTCCTTCGCAGTCCGGCTTTTGTCTGGTCTATGGCACTGGGACTGCACTTGTGGCTTTGGTCAATGACCTTTGCCGTGAATTAGATCAGGGTCACTTGAGCCTGCTGATTCTATTAGAACTGATCGCTGCTTTTGATATCGTTGACCATGAGATGTTGGTGACTCGCCTGCGGGACCGTGCCAGGGTGGGCAGGACTGTTCTCGAATGGTTCTGCTTGTTCCTGATGGGAAGAACTCAGCGAGTGGTACTTGGGGACTATTTTTAATTTTCCTGGGACCTCTTGTGTGGAGTCCTGCAGGGTTCCATTCTGTCCCCTCTTCTGTTCAACATGTATATTCAGCCACTGGGCGAGGTCCTGAGGAACTTTGGAGTTCATTGTCATCAATATGCTGATGACACTCAACTCTATCTCGCTTTTTCATCCAACCCAGACCCCACAGTCAGTGCTTACACAATGTCTGGCAGCTGTGGGGGACTGGATGAGGGCAAGCTGACTGAAGTTGAATCCCGGCAACATGGAGGTGATGCTAGTGGGGAAGGCCGTGGGTGTGACGTCCCCCGTCATTGACAGGATTTGCCCCACCACTGGTTCCCCAGGTTCAGAGTCTGGGAGTGCTCCTTGATGCATAGCTTCATCTAGATGCCAGTTTGGAGTTGTGACGAAGAGCACATTCTGCCAATTACATCTGGTATGACGGCTTTGGCCGTACGTCTCAGACTCCGACCTAGCCACTATCATCCATGCTTTCATCAGCTCAAGACTGGACTATTGTAACGTACTCTACATGGGTCTGCCCATGGTGAGGTTTCAGAGACTGCAGGTGGTGCAGAATGCGGCGGCCCATCTCCTTATGGGAACGGGCCACCAGGAGCATATTATGGCGGTGCTCTGTTCTCTGCACTGGCTGCCTATAGTCTTCCGGGCCCGATTCAAGGTGCCAGTTCTTACCTATAAAGTCCTATATGGCTTGGACCCCATATATCTGCGGGTTGGCCTCACTCTCCTCATGCTCTGGATTGGCCCCTGCAGTCAACCGGGAGCACCCTTCTCGAAGTCCCCCGGGTATCCCGGCAGGCGACTATGGAGAGGGTTTTCTCGGTGGCCACGCTGAGACTGTGGAACTCCCTCTTGGCAGAGACCTGGGTGACCCCAGACTTCTACTCTTTTTGACATCAGTGCAAGGCCTGGCTGTTCCACCAGGCCTTCGGTGAGGGAGATGGATGAGGGTGGGTTTTTATTTTTATGGGGGGTGGTAAGGTTGGGGAATTTATTTCTTCTCTCCTCTTTTCCCGTGGGGGATGTTTTCTTCCCCCCCTCCTCTTCTCTCCCCTTTTTAGATGTTTTACGTTTATGTTGATCATGTATTTTTTATACATGTATTTTTATATATTGTAAGCTGCCCCGAGCTGCCTTTGGCAGGAGGGATGGGATATAAAATGTTTTAATCAATCAATAAAATAAAAAAGAGCCAGGTGGCTAATTCTGGAAAAGAGACTATTGCCTATTATATACATCATGGGTGGGGGTGGGGGAGCTTTACCCTCAAGCTCCAAGGGTCACACAGAAGTTGGGGGGTGGGGGTGGGGATTAATGAATGCTTTCAGGAAAAGGAGGTTCCAGATCATAGATCTATGCCGTGAATCTGTACCCTTTCCTTGTGCACATGTTCTCATCTCTGCTACATTTTCCTAAGCTCAGTCTTTCAGTGCTTGCAGGTACCAAGGGACCAGATCCAGAAACTGAAAAGGAGCTAAATAAAAACTAGCAGCGGGTTGAATTTGGGCCTTTGGGCTTGAGGTTTCCACATCCTTGATATACAACATAGTTTTTTGTAATGTTTTTCAGTTTGATACTGGAGCTAACACCCCATTCCCCAAAAGACACTAGTGATACATTTATCTGTAGTTCTGAAGGAGCAATATAATCCCTTTCTAGTTTCTGTGTTAGGAAATGCAGCGGTCAGGGGGTGGGTTTCTTTTTTAAATGTGATCCAATATTGCTCACTCCAAGTGTGAAAAATAATGAGTCAGGTCCCCATAAATCTTAAGATTAGCATCTAAAACTTCAGAGTTGGGGCTCACATTTTCAAGCTTTCCTCTGCAACTACAGGGCCAGAAACGTACATTTTAAAAAATAAACACTTACGTTTTCATATATTCACATGATTCCAGACACAAGAGCTTGACAAAACAAACCACCAAACACTGACTGCTGCAATAGCTGTAGTTGTATGGCATTGCTGTTAACTTGGGGAGTTTTTAGATGAGACAACTAATGCGGATATAAGGTGGAATTTTCAAGATGTAAAATCGGTTTCACAAATCCCTGACATCGGGGTTTTAGGAAACCGGTTTCACAAACTCGCTGATTAAAATGTGTTTTTAACGTTTAAACAGTTAAAGCAGATTTAAATAGTGCTTTAATCTGCATTTCTGCTCGTGAAAACATTAAAGTAATACTTTAAATGCAGATTAATTCTAAATCCGCGATAACACACACATCTAAACATTAAATCTGGATTAAAATAAGAAAGGTTTCCATGCATGATAAGCACTAATCTGCGATATTTGGTGCTTGTCTAAAAATGCCCTTGGCCACTTCCTTGAAAGTTTCCAAGCTGATCCTTATTACTTACATATAATATTAAACTGCTTCAACTTTGTTAAGATTGTCTGTCTCTGGTCTGGGTGTTAGAGTAGTAATTAGATGTAAAACTAGGGTCAAAGTTGTAGAATCGTCCATTCAGAGCTGTTCCGGGAGAAGGAGGGAAGCAACTCTCAAGAGGGCACAGAACAGAAAGGATTCGGAGATGGATTTCAGGAGTCCCACTAGGTGCCCCAAGCTTCCCCCACCAGAGGTTAGCACTACTGCCATGACTGTAGTATGAGACATTCCTTCCTACTTTATAACCAGCTGTGGGAGAGCCCAGAGAGATAGCTAGGGAATTAGGTGATCAGGACAGGGTCTTAGGCCTGGAGCAGGCAAACATACCTTAGTGTCCCCTAGAAAAGAGATGAGTATGGAGGCTGTGTGGGTCTAAGGCTGTTTTTAGATGAGCGCTGTGTGCTTGCATCACGTGCCTGTGAAAAAGAGCGCAGGCGGGGTTTAGACGTGCAGGGATGTGTCTCATACCACTCACAAATTTTTCTTAAAGGCACCAATTAAAGACCTCGATGATCGAGGTCTTTAATTGGCACCTTTAAAAAATGTGCAAGCAATATAAGGTGCATCTCTGCACGTCTAAACCCCGACTGCGCTCTTTTCACAGGCGCCTTTTTAAAAAGGTGCTACTTAAAGACCTTGATTATCAAAGTCTTTAACTGAGCCTTTAAAAAAATGCACAAGCGGTATAAGGCGCGTCCCCGCACGTCTAAACCTCACCCACGCTCTTTTTCACAGGTGTGCGATTTTTAGGCGCGAGTGCATGGCGTTCGTCTAAAACCGCTTAAGACAGAGGGTCTAGGACAGGAGTCTTAGCTGATTCCCTCCCTGGTTACATTTGTTCTGCTCCCTCCCTCCCAACTTTCAAATCCCTCCTGAAAACCTACAACTTCCGTCAGGCTTTCCCTGGCTCATCTTGAATGAAATTGCATCCTCCACCCTCAGAATCTCTTCCCTGTAACTAAGTTAAACATGTGCACCTGCATCTTCTCATACTCATGAAGGTATCCTTGTCTCTCCTGATAGTCACCTCTCCCTTTTCTCCCCCTTCCTTGTCTCTTAGATTGAAAGCCCTTTGGGGTAGGGACCTGCCTGCAGCTACTGACTGTACAGTGTAGGTACATTGATGGCACTGTATTCATAATAAAACAAAAACAAACAACTTAACAGTTTAAAAAAACCTTAAATGCACAAAAGTTTTCTTCAAATAAAATAATAAAAAAATTCTGGACAATTACAATTCAAAAAACCTTCAACTCCATACATTGCAACAAAACATAAACGCCCCCAAACATTGACATTATTTAGCCAATAACTTTTTAAGTTGAGGCAATATTTTCAATAAACTACAATTGAAATTATTTCAAAATTTGACCAATATTTAATATTTTACCATCATCAACATACATGTAATATATTACCATACATACTTATATTCATTTTCATCAATAACTAAACTTTCACATTTCCCCATTATAAAACATGAATTTCTTATCATTAATAATTTGACAACATATAATTTTTTTCACAGTGCATTAAGTCTGTTTGTACACAACTGCATTGTGTAGAACGAATTGTATAATGTTATGTACACTCACATTAGACACAACGTTGGTCATGTGTTCAGCCAGAATACACAAATTGTCCTTGGAATGCAGTGCCACGTGGTGAACGCAGGGCCAAACCGGTGTTCATATCAAGGTCAAAGCACACATTCAGACACCCATTGACATTATGTCTAAAGACACTTTGATAAAGATATTGGGTTTGGCCCTGTGTTCACCATGTCAACCAGTGTTCATATCAAGGTCAAGGTCAAAACACACATTCAGACACCTGTTTTACCTCTATTTACCTTTTAGGGAAAAAACTGTGTTTTTGCCTTCTTCTGAAGAAGTAACCAACAGGAAAAAATATTTTTTTTTTTAAAAATGGAAAAATAGGTCTGTGTCATATGTTATCTGCAATGTGTCATGCATATATGCATCACGTTAAGCAAAAGACATACACAGACACACACACTTATAGACCAAAGTGGTTTCAATAATATGAATGCAGTAATGTATACGATAAATGTGTATAGAGCATAGCAACTACACAAAACCCCAAGGAAATTCCTACCAAAAAACCCCCTATTGGGTTAAGCAGATAAGTTAAGGCACTTTCCTACCCCAAAACCCCATTCCTACCCCCAAACCCTTCCCTACCCAAAACCCCTTATCCAATGCAAAGAACCCTTTCCTACCCCCCAAGTCCCCTATTCTACCCTTTCCAACCAACCCAAACAAACCTTTGAGAAGGAATACAATTATCCTACCAAATAAACCCTTACCCAGCCTTTTCAGACACCCATTGACATTATGTCTAAAGACACCCATAGTCCATCTTGGGCCAAATCAGTGTTTTGCTCGCCACCCAATCTCAGCACACAGGTGCTGCCTCCTCATTCCCCGTGTTGTACCTGCTAACATGCCACACGATATCATTAGACACAACGTTGGCCATGTGTTAAGCTGGAACACGCAAGTTGTCCTTGTGATGCAATGGTGTTCACATCGTGTGTCCAATGGGTGGCCAAATTGGTGTTGGGATTGTTATGGTGCTTACACACAGCCGCCAAACACGTGCTTAGGGGTTTTGACACTTGATCTTTGTTATGTCTAAAGATGCCCAGAGACAGACAACTCTATCCTGTTGAACTCATTGGTTTTCCTGTGATTCCTTGTGTTTTAAGTCCCCACGCTCTCCCCACTTAGGAGCAAAGGCTTTTCCTTTGCTGATATATGTTTTTGGCAGAATAAGAAAACTTGCTCCTTTCTGTCCCTCTCCCCGCTTATGAGCAAAGGGGAATTTGCGTGTGAGAAGGAGGCGTGAGAGGTGACAGAGGGGGGAAACAAGCAAAAGAATTTCCTGGAAAGACACATAGAAAAAACACATTGACAGGGGCTAGGAAAATTATGGGGTGTGCGTACACCCAATGTAGTTAAGTGTGCACAGAAAATGTGGGGTACAAAATGTTACAGAACTTGAAATTTTTGTGCCAGAGAAAAGGAAAAAAAGAGAGACACTTTGATTGGATGATATGCACTGTCAGTCAGGAATTTTCTTTCCTGTCAACACCTACTTTCTGTGATTATGTTAATGTAACATGATATTGACAAGTACATCAGAAATGCATTCTGGGATATCATACGGGCAACTAAATGGAGGGTGTGCATCTGTCCTTCCATCGGGGGGCAGTATTAAATTGCCAGCACGTGTAAGAAGTGCAACATCGCAAACACTTGTTCAGAGAACAGTGTTAACACCCATGAAACACACATATGTTTCACCAAAATATGTTCTGTCTAAGGGCGTCTTTAGACATAACAAAGATCGGGTGTCAAAACCCCGTAAGCACGTGTTTGGCTGTTGTGTGTAAGCACCGTAACAATCCCAACACCAATTTGGCCACCTATTGAACGTGCAGTGTGAACACCATTGCATCACAAGGACAATTTGCGTGTTTTGACTGAACAAGTGGCCAACATTGTGTGTAATGATATCGCATGATGTGTTAGCAGCTACAACACGGGAAACAAGGTGGCAGTGCTTGTGTGCTGAGATTAGGTGGTGAGCAAAACACCAATTTGCCCCAAGGTGGGCTGTGTGTGTCTAAGCAGCACCATATGGTGAACACAGGGCCAAACTGTCATATCAAGGTCAAAACACACATTCAGGCACCAGTTGACATGACGGGCATCTTTAGACATAACAAAGTTCGGGTGTCAAAACCCCTAAGCACATGTTTGGACGTTGAGTGTAAGCACCATAACAATCCCAACACCAATTTGGCCACCTGTTGAACACGAGATGTGAACACTATTGCATCACAAGGACAATTTGTGTGTTCTGGCTGAACAGATGGCCAACGTTGTGTCTAATGACATTGCGTGGTATGTTAGCAGGTACAACATGGGAACGAGGAACCAGAGCTTGTGTGCTGAGATCAGGTGGTGAGAAAAACACCAATTTGTCCCAAGACGGGCTGTGTCTAAGCAGCACCACATGGTGAACAGTGGGCCAAACCAGTGTTCATATCAAGGTCAAAACACAAATTCAGACACCCATTGATGTTATGTCTAAAGACACCCACTGTCTAAAGTCACTCCAGTGCTGACTGTCTCCTCTTCAGTATGTGCCCTCTATCTTTCCCTCACAACTGAACTGAATCTCAAGTAATTTGTTTCTCAGCCCCTTCGCTGACTCAGTCAGGGGCCAGGACTGATGCAATTGCATGGGCTGCATCTACATCAGCCTCTCTGGGCCCTGATCAGCAGACCCCCCCACTTTTAAACATGTTCCTTACATGCCTCTGCCAAAGCCCTCAACATCTGAGCATGCCCAGCACCAAGTGGTAGTAGGAATTTCCTACTCTGTTCTGCAGGGGGGTCACAGGAACTGGACATGCTTCATTGCTGAGGGGCTGTTGCTGGGAAATCTGGAACAATATGGTTTGTTTCCACAGTCTCCACATTCATCTCTTTCTGTGGGACACCAAGGTATGTCTGTTTGCTTGCTCCAGGTGACCTGTCTTTAGCCCTAGTTCGCTTACAGCAGCAGCTGCCTCAGCACAGAACCACATCAGCTCAGTCATGGTAAGGGCCTGATCTCTATTAAGTGGGGAGGGTGTGGTACGGAGGCAGAACCCTTAACCTTGCCCTCTGTGCTGTGTGGAGGAGTGTGTATGTAATATGCGTGGCAGGGGGAATGCTGGGTTGCCAACTTGCCAAATGCCCTTTATTTTATGGAGTCATACCTTATTTCAGAACCTCAAAAAGGGATGTCTATCTTTTCAGGACACCACAGCTTGAAAGAACCTAACAGCACCCTACTCACAGCTCCACAATGTCCCTTAGTTTTGATGTTTTGACCCAACACCCAGAGTGTGCATGGCAGGACACGAGGGGGCAGTGAGTGATGGGACACCAAAAGGTGCAAGGTTAAAGCAGAGAGAGAGTGAGGCTCATCCAGTCAAACCTTCTGTAATGAGGCATTCCTAGCCCACTCTCAGCATGCTTCCGACAGTCAGGAGGCAGATTTGCACAGAAATTAGGTCTTCAAATGCAGAATTGGGGCCAGGGCAAAGCTCTGAAAAGTGGGCACATGTAGCACTCGCTTCCTCCGTACTAAGTACTAGATTCATCATTCCCTCCCACTCTGCTGCAACGTGGAGTCCCGACAGCCAAGGGAGCAGAGCAGTAGCCTGAGCTTCTGGATGAATGCTGGCACCAGACATTTCCCCACCCAGCGACTGCATGATGAGCAAGGGAGGCCACGTCTGATCCAATGTTTCCCCCTGTGTCTGCAAGGGAGGGATACCTGCTGGAGCTGCTTCCTTCTCTCCCCCACAAGTGCTCCTTTTTATTATCAGTGCTTTATAACTGTGTATTTCACAGCAGGAGCTGGTGGAGGGAGAGGGGGGCATCGATATAGGTTGCCTGCCCTGCCCAGGGTGTGACATGGGTGCGGAATGACTGCCTCCATTTTTCCAATATGTGATGTAAAGTAATAAATTACAGAGAGAAGACATTGCAGTTGGTGTTTTTTGCTGATGGCTTGAAAGCAGCATAAGTTCATCTGCCACAGATTAATATTATTCTAGGTGGGTTAGTATTATTTATATTTTATTTTTTATAATAAAATTTGTATGCCACCCCCTCCTGCTAAAAGCATCTCGGGGCGGCTAACAGCATATTAAAACAATTCAAAAAACCAATAATACGATTTAAAAATACTATTAAAACACAATATAAAAAGCAATATACCCTCCATCCTAACCCAACCCACCCACCCCCTCTCCCTCAGGAAAAGCACGGCAGAACAGCCAGGTCTTACATTGTCTACGGAAAGAGGGGAGGTTGGTAATCAGGTGGACCTCCAGCGGGAGGGAGTTCCACAACCGCGGCGCAGCCACAGAGAACACCCGCCACAAGATCAACACCCGGGAAACCTGGGGGACCTCGAGGAGGGCGCCCCCCTGGCCAACCGCAGGGGCCGATCCAGGACCCGGCGGGTGAGGCTGTCCCACAGGTAGGCAGGGCCCAGGTCATTCAGGGCTTTAAAGGTCAACACAAACACCTTGAATTGGACCTGGAAGACTATAGGCAGCCAGTGTAAAGAGCGAAGCACTGGTGTAATATGCTCACGTTGGCCTGTCCCCGTTAGGAGACAGGTCACCACATTCTGCACCAGCTGTAGCTTCTGAACCAGCACCAAGGGTAGCCCCACGTAGAGTGCATTACAGTAGTCCAATCCTGAGGGAATAAAAGCATGGATGATTGTGGCTAGGTCAGAGTCCAAGACATGCGGCCAAAGCCGACGCACCAAATGTAATTGGCGAAATGCTCCGTTCGGCACAGCCACCACCTGGGCATCCAGGTGGACCTGCAGATCCAGGAGCACCCCCAGACTCCGAACCTGAATTACCAGGGCAGGACGGACCCCATCAATGATGGGGGCCACCACTCTCCCGGCCTTCCCCATGACCATCACCTCCATCTTGTCGGGATTTCTCTTCAGACGGCTCACCCTCATCCAATCCCCCACAGCTGCCAAGCACCAGGTAAACACCGAGACTGCTGGGCCTGAGTCGGGTGAAAATGAGAGATAAAGCTGGGTGTCATCAGCATACTAATGACACCATATGCCAAACTCCCTAACAACTTCCCCCAAAGGCTGCATGTACACATTGAACAAGAGAGGGGACAGGATGGAACTCTGCGGGACTCCATACGTGAGGCCAGGACCACACGCTGGACTCTCCCAGTCAGGAAGGAGCGTAACCATCCAAAAACGGTACCACCAATCCCTACCCAGTCCCGCAGCCAAGTCACCAACAACTCATGGTTAATGGTATCAAATGCAGCTGAGAGATCTAATAGGATCAACAGGGTTGAATGACCCTGGTCCAACTCACAGGCGAGGTCGTTGACCAAGGCCACAAGTGCAGTCTCTGTGCCATATCCAGGGCGAAAACCTGACTGCGAGGGATCAAGGAAGTTAATCTGTTCACATGCTCCTGCAACTGCCGAGTCACCCCCCGCTCAATAGCCTTCCCTAAAAAGGGAAGGTTAGAGACTGGCCAATAGCTGGCCAGGATGCCAACGTCCAATGATGGCTTCTTGAGCAGGGGCCGCACCAGTGCCTCCTTAAGGCAGTCTGGCACCCTGCCCTCCCCCAGGGAGGCATTGACTATCCCCGCCAGCAACAACCCTAATGTCCCCGCCTGGCCTTAACCAGCCAGGATGGGCATGGATCTAATTCACAACAAGTGGCTCAGACAGACTCCATCAGGGCATCCCCCCCACATCTGAGGGTGACACATTCTGAAATTCATCCCACAAAACAGGACAAGGCAGGGCTTCTACTGCCTCTGGTTCACCCACTGCTAAAAGTGGTGCGTCAAAACCGTGGTGGATCTGAGCGATTTTATCTGCAAAGAAGTCCACAAACAAATCACAGCGGGCATTCGATGACTCTAAATCCAGTCAGAGGGAGGCCGGACTGACCAGCCCCCTCACCACCCGGAAAAGCTCCGCCGGGCGGGACTTAGCAGATGCAATAAGGGCAGCAAAGAAAACTTTCTTTGCTGTCCACATCGTTATGGCATAGGTACATAACCAGACTCTATGCCGCAATCGATCAACTTCAGCATGCGAGTGACGCCACTGTTGCTCTAACTGCTGCTCTTCCCACTTCATCTACCGAAGCTCCTCCATATACCATGGGGACCTGCGCTGATGGTGGTTCAGGAGCAGACGCCTGGGAGCCACCCAGTCGATGGCCTCCACCAACAAGGAATTCCACCTGGTCATGAGGTCATCGAGTGAGCAGTCATCGAGATCAGAGGATACATCCCCTAAAGCAGTTTGGAACCTTCTGGGTTCCATAAGCCGACGGGGGGGGGGGGGGGACGAACCTTCCTAACTGGTTCTGCACCCTCCCGGGGGCTGACATGCTCCAGGATACCGGCCCGGAGGAGATAATGATCCATCCATGACAAGGACTCTGCTGACACCTCCCCCACTAATGGATCCCCTGCCTCAAGGCCTGTGCAAAAAACCAAGTCTATGGTATATCCTCCAATGTGTGTGGGACCCACCATCCTCTGAGACCGGCCCGTGGTTGCCATGGCGGCCATGAACTCACGCTCTGTCCCTCCAAGACTGGTGTCAGTATGGATATTGAAGTCCCCCAGGACTATCGCCCTGTGGGATCGCAAGACCACCCCCAACAGAAGCTCAGTCAGTGCGGATAGGAAAACTGCCATACAGGTGGGTGCCTGGTATATCAGCAGTATCCCTAATCTGTCTCTGGCCAAATCCAACACCAAATGCAGGCACTCTATCCCCATGATGGTTTGCAGAGGAAATCTCCTCACAGACAGTGTATCCTTAAAAACAATGGCTACACCACCTCCCCGGTCCCCCAGCCGTGGCTGATGCTGCATGGAGTACCCAGCCGGAACAAGGTCAGAAAATATAGGCTCCAACTCATTGTCCAGCCAGGTCTCTGTGATACATGCGAGGTTGGCCGCCTGGTTCAGGATCATCTCCTGAACCACAGTTGACTTGTTGGCTACCGACCTTGCATTCAGCAGCAGCAACCCAAGACTGGGGGCCCTCTGATCCCTAATCACCTCGCCGCCTGCCTGGGGGCTAATGCGTGGGACAGGAATATAACATCTGTCCCACCTCACCACTCTAATTTGCCTCCCAGAGGGACCATAATTCCCCCGGCCCAAGATGATCCCTATAGCTGCGAACCTCAACCCTCGGTCTGCCCCCCAACCCTCCAGAGGCTGTCCTGCCAGCCTCCCAAGGGAGAGCCCCACCCACTACTACACACCCTATCCTTCTCTTGCATCGGAGGGCAGTTCCCCCACCCCTCCCTCATACCAAGGGGGACCGCCCCTCCCCCCAACTCAGTCCTTTCATCCCTCTTCCCCATAAAACAGACAAGTCATCCCCTACCACTGCCCCCCTTGCCCTAATTGCCTATACCCCCTGCCAATTATCGGTAGCACCCCGACCCTCCCGGTTCTGCTAAGGGCCATGCCTAAGGGCCCTTTGGCGTGCACCTGTGGCGCGGCCGGCCAACCAGCTGCTTTTGGCCTTGCCGGGTCGGAAACCAGATGTGAACCCCACCCCCCTCCTCCAACAGGGGGAGGAGGTAGATGGTACCTGGGGCTGGCCGGTGACAGTGGCACGAGTCTGGGGGGGGGGGCTGGACCCCCAACACATCTCTGGACCCCGAATCCGACTCCAGTGGCGACAGCAGCAGCGGCAGGTAGGTTGGCGGCAGCAAGTATTGTCGTAGCAAAACCTGGCTTGCACTGGAAGCCGCGACAGCACCCGCCGCATCGCCTCCTCAAGGGGGTGCTGCCTCTGCACCGCCACAAAGTGTGAATGCAGTCTCAGTTAAGCCACAACCCAGTATCTCAGTGACTAATATACAGACAGCCCCGATCCTGGGGTATTTGGCTCACACAAGGTTAGCTTTGGTCTTGATCTCTAGCCTCCCCCTATAGCCAAGCCTATGCCACCAGTAGTGTGAAGTCCTATATGGGTATAAACCTCTTTCAAGTCCTAGGGCCTCATATAGCCCAGAGTCCATATAAATGATGCAGGACAGGTCCCACTTGTTTGTAGGTCTTCTTAGATCTTCTTAGATCCCTTTCTCCTGGTGGCTCCATCGAAGGTTAAGGAACCTCAATCCTAAAGAATTTCTGGGAGAGTTTGAACTTATTTAACACTGAGATTCTGCAGAAATGAAGTGTGCAAAATAAGTTAGTTCAGTTCTTCTTTAACCTGAATGAGGAGCTATGAAAGATAACACGAACAAAATGCTAAATATGTTATTTTACTGGCAAAGGGAGACTTGGCTAAAGTGATGGACCATCGCAACAGCAGGGTAACTTCAAGAGGACCCATTAGTGAAGAATGTTGTGCTGACAGGCATATTGCAATATTAGCTTCAATAAGCCTCTGATAGCTGTGGATTTGTTGTAAACAACAATGACTTTGCTCTAAAAGGCTTCCATTGTATTTTAAAATAGAATGTTTTGAAGTTGTGAGCTAACCTCATCTTCTGCTTATTTAACCACAAATATATGAGTTGTTTTTGTTTGACTGTCAGCTGTTCGTTGTGCTTCCTGACATGGGCTATCCCAAATGTCAGCACATTCTAGACACGGTTTGGGTGTTTGGATGCAGTTTAAAATTTAGTTAATGTTCAGTGCTACCTTAAGGAAAGTCATAAGAGAGCCAATAAATAAGGACAAGTATTGTACGATCATCATTTGCTACAGTCTGGAAGGCCAAGGCAAGAATGTGGAAGAAGGAAGGCTCTTTCACGAGTGTTTGTAGATGAGCAATTTCAGTAGAATCTAAGGGTGTTTTTACACAAGACACCCCTATGCATGAAAACTCACCATCCATGCAGGGGATGTCTTGTTTTAATATAATGCATGGGGGGGGGGAGTCTTCCTGTGACCTGTGCACCACCCATCCAGTCCATGCAAGGGGCACTCTGGGAAAATCTGGAGTTGCCCTGTGCATGGATGGGGTGGGCATTGCATGGAAGGGGCAGCTGTGAGTGGGGCCTCTCGTTTGAAGTGCTCCCCCAGGCAGGACGCCCATGCACCCGCCCCATGCATCGATCGCAGACCTCCCCGCCCGCCCGTCTCATTTAAAAACACCCCAAGTGCCTCTTACATTCAGCCTAATAGTGCTGTATGTCCACCATTTTTGTCTTCTGTCTCAATGAGACTTATAGATCAGTAGGTCTGAAGAAACCTCTGAGGTCATGTAGTCAGACTTTCTGTATAACACAGGACATTAGATTTTCTTCAGTTATTATTTTGTGTAGCCCACTCAATCTCTAAAAAGTTTCCTTATTTCTAATTTGAATTTATCCCGCTTTAACACAGAAGAGTCATATTCTGAAAAGAAAAGTGCATAATCTTTGTTGAGGGTGGAGACGAAGATTTAATTTTGTTTATTTAAATGTATAAGCCGCTCTTCCTCATAATCTTTCAGGGTAGCTTACAATCAATAAATACAACAATAAAAGTCTTACAATAAATTTAAAGGTAGCCCCGTAACCCCCCACAACTCTTTTCCCATTCCTCCCACCCAATCCCGACAAAGGCCTGGCTAAATAAAAAGGTCTTACATTGTTTCCTGAAAATGAACAGGCTTGGGCTTTAGATGAACTTCAAAGGGGAGGGAGTTCTATAATCATTAATGACATTAATTTGATGACATTAGTTCTATGACTGTCCATGTGTAGCAAACAGTCAGTAGAATCCCAGATTTATGATTGGTTTAGTATCTCTAAACGGTAGGCTGAATGAATGTGTTACATCTTTTTTCCCCCAGTGTGTAACTAGATTGTGTCTCAATCAGGCGGTGCATTTTTTAGGAGTAATGTTTGAAATGTTGACATGGTTATATAATCTTTGTATGTATTATTGTGAATATTTTAAATTAATAAACCAGTCTATTAAATTATAAACGGAGCAATTTAAAAAAAATTAATCTTTCACTATTATTATTTTACAAACACCAGTTTAGCTGTACAGGTGACAGCCACAGTGGGAAAACTCATGTAGACAGTGTGAACTCCTGTGTGCTGAGCAACACGGGAGTCCTGCTTACACCAACCTTCTCCATAGTGTAGGTGAGGGGTGGGGAACTTTTTCCCATGTGTGGGCCACTTAAAAAATTAGTACAAGCTCCGAGGACTACATAGAAGTTGGGGGTAGGGGTGCGTAAGGGGTATCGTGCGCTCAAGAAAAGGAGGGTCCAGATCACGGATCAGTGTCATGGATCTGTCTCCTATCCTTGTGTGCATGCCCTCATCTCTGCTCACTTAACCTGAACCCCATTCCCTAGTGTTTTGGGGTAAGAACTAGATCCAGGGACCAGATCCAGGAACTGGAAAAGGGGCCACATAACAACTTGCCAGGGGCTGCATTTGGCCCCCAGGCCTGAAGTTCCCCCACCCCTGGGGTAGGTGAACTGGTGAAAGTACATTGCAGGAAATGCTTTCTGATGAAGAATGTTCAGTCATTTACCCAAGTTAACAACCAAATCCTTTATTGTTTGGCTCGGGATACTATAGCCTTCTTAGAAGAGCTGAAATATGGTGCTATTTCTCTTAGACAGCTGCACATTAGCAATGTGAAAAGAGAGTTTCTCAGTGATTTGGTTTTTGCCTTTTTAAAACTGCCTGGATGTAAGCGACATTGCTAATCATGTATTTATTTATTTTATTTTATTTTTAAATAATTGTTTTCTCCTAATGCTTACTCATGATCTGTCCCTGGATGTTTGCTTTGACTTCCCAGCAAAAACACACATTTTTCAAAAGCAGAGGGATACTGTATACATACAAATATTCTTCAGGCTGGTCTACACCTGGATGGCACACGCAAAACTAGTGCTGCCAAGATGAAATAGGGTGTCTGAATGTGTGTTTTGACCTTGATATGAACACCGGTTTGGCCCTGTGTTCACCATGTGGCGATGCTTAGACACACAGCCCATCTTGGGGTGTTTTCCTCACCACCTGATCTCAACATGCAAGCACTGCCACCTCATTCTCCACGCTGTACCTGCTAACATGCCGCATGATATCATTAGACACAACACTGGCCACGTGTTCAGCTGGAACACGCAAATTCTCCTTGTGATGCAATGGTGTTCATGTTGTGCGTTCAATGGGGGAGGAGGGGGATTGGTGTTGGGGTTGTTATAGTGCTTACACACAATGGCCAAACACGTGCTTAGGGGTTTTGACACCTGATCTTTCTTATGTCTAAAGACGCCATTGGCAACAGCATACGCAAAGGAGCTTCTCTTACATATGCAAGCACTGTACTGATTTGCATGCACACTTTTGCATACCTAAAATACTCTTCACTCCTGAAAATTGGCACAAATTGTATAGTAAGGCTGTACTTACTCAGGGTTATTCTCCTGCCCGTACTCTCTGTTTTGGGACTTTGTGCAATTTCCCCCACGTTCCCTCCCCCATTTCAAAATTTAATGCATGTACTGCCATGGCTGCTAAGGTATTCCATTATGCTGGGGGGTTGTTTTGTTTGTCAACAGTGTATTGACTTGGCAGTAGGACATTCACCCACTTAAGGAGAACTCACCTCTATCCCCTCCTCTAGCAATTAAGGCAGACTGATAGGCAGATTAACCCCTTCACATATTATGAGAAAAACATGTGATGGATTTAGAATGGTTGTTAAACCTTGCTTTCTGGCTTAACTTTTTGGGAGTTAATGAACATTACACCTGGTGTATTCTGTGACCTAGTCCCTTCGCACGTTAAAAAATAAAGGAGGCGGTTTTTCACATACTAAGCAATTCATGTGAATGCAGCTTACATCTTAAATTAACCTATCAACTAGGTTAACCTATCCAGCCCAGCTTTATTGCTCCCCTTAGCTGCTCGGTTAAATTAAGCAAATGGAAGGAGATAAAAGTTCTTTTCAAAACCTTTCTGATTATGTGACACATTTAGGGTGATTTCAGACATTACGGGCCTCCCTTTTACCACAGTCAATCCCCTGTGGTGAAGAAGGGCCCGTAACATCTAAAGGGGTTCCCGCCAAATGTTCACCCCAGTGAATCTCCGGCAGGAATCAGATTAACCACGGTTCCAAAGGTGAGGCCGGCCTCACCTCTGGAAGTGTGGTTAGCGCAACCATGCTCTGGGATCAGTGGAAGGTAACGTCTGTTACCTCCGCCGGCCCGGATCGTGGCCTGGACCACGCTGCGGGATCGGGCGCAGTGGCTGGATTGGCGGCCGTCTCCCGACGGCAGCCGCACGTCGCACCGCACAGCCCCGCCCTCTCCCTGACCCCCTGTAGGAATCAGGTTGGCAAGTCTAAAGGATGGCTGGCCTGATTCCCGTCCGGGATCCGAAACGGATCCCGGGCCGTGGTTAGAGGGAGGCCCAGCATGTCTGAAATCACCCTTAGTCTTATTTACACACCACCTTATAAAATAACAAATAAGGATCAAGATTTCTTATTCTACTGAAGTCTCCCTTTGACTTCAGTGGGGACAAGACTAGTTTACTCAATTAGTTAGGGTTCAATCTGAAAACTCAAAGAATAATCTTCATTCATATCAACATTGTCATGGATTTTAATGGGAAAGCGTATATGAGTAGTTATTTAGGGACAAAATGCACTCCTGGGAAGAAGTGCACATAGGTGTGGCTTGGGTGAGACATACTGGGTGTTTACACACACATTTCTCCTGCATGTTTGCTGTTACATTCTGAACTTTCTGTGTGTCTAAATCACTCACCCAGATCTTAAACATCTGGCTTTTTCAACTTCTGCATGTATTGTTCTCATCCTTGATCTCTGTGGTTTTACAAATCTGGATCCTGTAGCATCTGGGTGTCTCCCAGAACTTGTGTGTGTAAAAAGTTCTCCTGGTAAACTGCTTTGCTCCAGGCAGCTGTAGTCACTTGGTTTCTATGGCAGCCCCTCATGTCTACAGCTGCGGCTACTTTAGGCTCCCTCAGGGCAGTGTGTGTGTGAAGAATGCATCCAGGAACTTACTTGTGGACTTGAAAACCTGGAAGACTGAAACACCAGCATTTTGAGGTGTGTGTAAAAATGTCCACTGTTTCCTCAAACCTAGAGATTTCATTAACCCTCTGTAAAGTGATGAATTCCACATAGAGGAACAGTATTTACTATATTACTGTTGTTTTTAGAATTAATTTCCATCAGCTGTAGCTGGAAAGTTGGGATCCAGACCTCCTCATTTTTATTTATTTTATTGCCTGCCCTTCCCCAAAGGCTAACAAAAATGTTTATTAAAAACACTGATAGAATAAAACTGATTTAAAACCCAAATTATACCTTAAAATCTCATTTAAAAACAACATCCTAGGCCCTATCCCCACCTGCCAAATAAACAGGTCTTGCATTACATCCAGAACATGTTCAGACTTGGACTTTGGTGAACCTCTGGGGGAAGGGAGTTCCAAAACTGTGGGCAGCCACTGAGAATGCCTCTCTTGCGAGCGCTTGGCATTTGAGCTTGGTGCAGTGATGGAACTTGCAAGAGGGTGCCCCTGGGTGGCCTTAGGAATCACGATGAAATAGAAGAGAGAAGGCAGTCTTTTAGCTAAGTACCCCTCTAGGCTTGGGGGTGTGTGTGTCCAGTCTGGGGCTTTGATTTGGGACTCTTCCTAAATTCTGTTAGTTAACAATATTATATAACCACTCTTTGCTGGCTGCAAATCTGTATTATGGCCCCCTCATGGGCAGACTAAGATGTTATTTTCAAGAGGAAAAGAAGAGTAATTACAATCTCTAGGTAAGCTATGATATTTACACAGTGGGGATTCTTGTCAGTACATTTTAAAGTAAGTTATTTGGCTGAACTCGTGCTCTAGCTGCCAAGATCGGAAGTGAAAGAGAAGAGCCAGTGAGAATTATTGGACTTTGTGCTCCAAACTTACATCACATAAACATTTAAAACATGGTTTTAAAAAGATATATTCAGTGTTGACCACTTTTCAGGCAGTATGGTCCCTCTTACTTGGCAGAAATGGCTTCTGGTGCCCCTTCTTGGCTAACTTAGGAAGATGCCAGGAGTTCATTGAACCCAGAGAGCCAACCCTTTATGGTTAACAGCATCATATCTGCAGCATATGCACAAAGGGAACTCCATTGTGGTTCTTGCTCTTCCCAGGAGAATTCTATTAACAGCCAGCAGCCTAGTTTTACACACTTCTATATGCTCCCCCCACCCACCCACCCCCGCTGTTCCACTTGACTTGCACTAAAGGATAGTTCTATTGTAGAGTTATCTTTCTGTTCAATAACACGCAGTAGAAGTTTCTTCAAAACAGAACTTTACTAAGAACTCAGAAGACATGCTTCCATACTGTACAGATTGCATGGGACAAGATGGAGGACAGAGAGAGGAGAAGGGAGGAGACAAGGAGGGGAAAAAACCCCTGTTTCATCCCCTGACCCTCCCCTTACTGGACAAACCCCATATTAAGCTTGCAGGGCTTGCAATGATTATGATTATGATTATGATTATGATTATGATTATGATTACGATTATTATATAAGCACTTGTATAGCACCAGCTGTGTACCTGGCGCTTTATAGGGATGGGCGAACAGAATGCGGTTCGGATGTTCGGTCGTTCGGTTCGAAACCCGAGTTTGGGTTCGATGGTTCGGTTCAGCCGAGTTCGGGTTGGCCGAACAGTCAAAAATAGCACTATCGAAACCGAAACCAAAACGAAACAGAAACAGACATTTTTGGCCCTGAAAAGATGTTTTTCCTGCCCCCGAACTCATCCAAACTCATCCAAACACAACCAAACTGTTCGGTCATTCGAGAGTTCATTTTGGACGTTCAGTTCAGACGTCCGAACAGACCGAGTTTGGTCCGAACATCCAAACCGTGTTCGCCCATCCCTAGCGCTTTACAGAACAATGAGATGGATGCGGTCTCTGCCTATGGCTTACAATCTAAAAGACTCGGAGTGGGGGACACAGAGAGGGAACATAGGGAGAGACAAGGGATAAAACATTCAAGTGGATGCGAAGTCTCAGGTGCACGTGCTTGGCTTGGTTGCAGTTAGGGAGGAGTCAGGGGGAGGGCAGACAGTAAATGTTGAGAGGAAAGTTCTAGCAAGCATCGGGAAAGGTGGCGAGGAAGAGGTGGGTTTTGAGGAGGGATTTGAAGGAGCAGAGGGAGGGAGCAAGGTGGATGTGGGCGGGGAGGGAGTTGCAGGCATGGGGGGCAGCGAGGGAGAAGGGACAAAGGTGGTTAGGGGAGCAGGGGAGATGAGGGAGAGCAAGGGAGGGGGCAGACGAGGAGCGTAGAGTGCGTGCAGGAGTTAAGGGCTGAGAGGTAAGGGGGAGCCAGGCTGTGAAGGGCTTTGTAAGTAAATACCAGGAGTTTGTGAATGATGCATTGGGGGAGGGGGAGTCAGCGAAGTAAGGAGAGGAGAGGCTGCACGTGGTTGAAATGATGGGCTGAGTGAATGACCCTACAAGCGGAATTTTTGATGGAGATAAGGGGGGACAGATGAGAGTGGGGGATGCCAGCAAGGAGGAGGTTGCAGTAGTCAAGGCGGGAGATGACCATAGCATGAACAAGGATTTTGGCTGAGGAGACAGAGAGAAAGGGGAGAATCCGAGCAATGTTATAGAGGGAAAAGTGACAGGACTTGGCAACAGAGTTGAGTTAAGGTTTAAAGGAGAGGTGAGTATCGAAGACAAAGCCCAAGCTATGGGCTTGGGGAACAGGACGGATGGTGACACCATAAATAAGGATGGATAGAGAAGAGGGGGAGGAAGGGAAGGGAGGAAAGATGAGTTCAGTCTTAGCCATGTTGAGCTTGAGCTGGCGTTGGGACATCCAGGCGGAGATATCAGAGGGACAGTTGATGAGGCGAGCTTGGACTGAAGGGGAAAGAGAGGGGTTGGAGAGATAGAGTTGAGTGTCATCAGCGTAAAGGTGATATTGGAAGCTGTGGGAGGCAATGAGTTTGCCTAGGGACAGGATGTAGATAGAGAAGAAGAGAGGGCCCAGGACAGAGCCTTGGGGAACCCCTACCGAGAGGGGGAGGGAGGAGGAGGAGAAATTGGGAAGAGACACATTGAAGGAGTGGTCAGAGAGGTATAGGAGGAGAACCAGTCAAGGGCACAGCCACAGAAGCCCAGGGAGCAAAGAGAGTCCAGTAGGAGTGAGTGGTCGACAGTGTCAAAGACAGCGGAGAGGTCAAGGAGAAGAATGGAATAGAGGCGGTTAGATTTAGCAACAAGTAGATCATAGGTAATCTTGGCAAGGGCAGTTTCAGTGGAGTTAAGGGGGTGGAAGCCAGATTGGAAAGGGTCCAGGGAGGAGTTGGCAGAGAGGAGTTCCAGACAGCGGGAATAGAAAACATATTCCAGAAGCTTAGAGGCAAAGGGTAGGAGGGAGACCGGCTGGTAACTAGAGGGGTCAGAGGGGTCGAGGGTGGACTTATTGAGGATGGGAGAGACAGTGGCATGCTTAAAGGCGGAGGGGAAGGAGCCAGTGGAGAGGGAATGATTAATGACCTGTAGAAGGGGGAGGGGCAACAGTTGAGCAATGGAGATGAGGAGGCAGTAGGGGATTGGGTTGAGAGGGCAGGTGGAGGGGTTGGAAGAAGAGAGCAGGGAGGAAATTTCCTTGAGGGAGGCGGGAGGGAAGGAGGCAAGGAGATTGGGGGTAGGGGTAGGGGTGGAGACGGAGTGGGAAGAGGAGATGGGTGGGAAGCAATGTTGTGGCGGATCTTGTCAATCTTTGAGGTGAAGAATGACGCGAGATCCTGAGTAGAGAGCTTTTACTTGTGACTGTTGGGCTTTTACTTGTGACTGTTGCACAATCCAACACTCCATCTACTTTGCAGACAAGATCGCTCAGATCCAGAGATACTTCGACACCGAGTTGGATTCAGTAGGTGAGGAGCACGAGGTTATGGAAGCACTGTCTGGTCGATCTTTCTGGGAGGAGTTTCAGGAAGTGACGCTGGCCGACACGGTGGATGTCTTGGGGTCTGTTTGAGTCACATGTTGTGAACTAGATCCGTGCTTGTCCTGGTTGGTGAAAGCCTCCAGGGAGACTTTGGGGTTGGTTCTGGCGAGGGTGGTTAATGCATTCCTTCGGCAGGGGAGGTTGTCGCCCAGTCTCAAGGAGGCTGTGGTGCGCCCCCTGCTGAAGAAGCCTTCGCTGGATGTGGACGCACTCACCAGTTACCATCCTGTCTCTAATCTTCCCTTTTTAGGGAAGGTTATTGAACGGGCAGTGGCTCTGCAGCTCCAGGCACATCTGGACTGTATTGGTTTCCTTGACCCTTTTCAGTCTGAGTTCCACCCCGGCTATGGTACTGAGACGGCGATGGTGGCTTTGGTGGATGATCTCCACCGGGAGATGGATGCAGGATGTTCTACATTCTTGATCCTGTTAGATCTCTCAGCCGCTTTTGATACCATGGACCATGGGCTGCTGCTGAGATGTCTGCGAGACCTGGGGGGGTCTGGACGGGACTCTCCTTGGGTGGTTCCACTCATTCCTCTCAGGCAGAAGCCAGCAGGTGATGCTGGGAGCTGAAACATCGAGCTCCCGGGCTTTGACCTGTGGCATTCCGCAGGGTTCGATCCTGTCTCCGCTTTTGTTTAATGTGTATATGCAGTCCGTGGGGGAGATCGTGAGAGGGTTCGGGATACGATGTCACCAATATGCTGATGATACTCAGCTGTACCTCTCTTTTTCAGCTGACCCAGACCCTGCTGTCTCGTTGCTTTCCCAATGTTTGGAGGCTGTGGCGGATTGGATGTGGCAGAGCAGACTGAAGCACAATCCTGATAAGACGGAGGTGATGGACGGTGGTGGGCAGGGCGGGGGAGGTGCCGGCTCGTCTGGTGGGGGTGGGGGTCTGCCCTCCTGTAGCCCAACAGGTTTGGAGTCTGGGGGTAGTGTTGGATCTGGGCATCCGTCTGGATCGGCAGGTGGAGGCGGTGGCTAAAGCCGCCTTCCACCAGCTGTATCTAGTACGGAGGCTGCGCCCATACATTTCCGGCCCGACCTAGCCACTCTTATTCACGCCTTCATCACCTGGAGGCTGAACTACTGAAAGGTGCTCTATGTGGGGCTTCCCTTGTTTTGGGTTCAGAGGCTGCAGCTGGTGCAGAATGCGGCAGCCCGTCTCCTCACAGGGACAAGGCAGCAGGAGCATATAACACCTGTGCTCCGCACTCTGCACTGGCTGCCTATAGCGTACTGAGCCAGATTCAAGGAGTTGGTGTTGATCTATAAAGCCCTACACAGTCTGGGCCCCTCATACCTTGGGGACCGCCTCGCCCTCCGTGCCTCAGAGTGATCCCTGCGGTCTGCCGGGGGCGCCTTCTTGGAGGTCCCCCGTGTTAAATGGGGGGCCACAATGGAGAGGGCGTTCTCGGTGACTGGGCTGCGACTTTGGAACTCCCTCCCAGAGGAAACTCACCTGGCCCCGGGTCTGATGGCATTTTGGTGAGCCTCTAAGACCTGGCTGTTCGCCCAGGCCTTTGGAGGGGAGGGTGGGAGGGTAGGATAGGTTGGGGGCGATTTGGGGGAGGGGTTTATAGTAAATGTTGGGGGGGATTATTCTTTTTTAATCATTTTATTCTATGATGTTTTATGAGTTTATATTGTTGATTTATTTGTTTTGAGCCGCCCCGGAATGCCGTGGGCATGAGGGGGCGGCAAATAAATGTAAATAAATAAATAAATAATAAATTCTCAACAGTCACTAGTCAAACCCACTAGGTTTATTCTTCTTAATAGCTTGCGATAGTGTTCCCCTGCTAGTGGCTTCGTGAACACATCCGCTCTCATATCCTCTGTAGGACAGTATTGCAAATCTATGAGTCCTTGTTCCTGTGAGTCTTTCAGGAAATGGTATTTTACGTCAATGTGCTTGGTTCTGGGGTTGATTCTTTCTGTTTGTGCCAGCACTATACATCCTTGGTTGTCTTCCAGGATCAGTGTGGGTCTGTCCAATTATTGCCCCAGATTATTCAGAAGCTGTCACAACTAGATAACTTCTTGGCTGGCGTGTGCCGCTGCCACATACTCTGCCTCCATTGAGGAAAGTGTCACAGAGGCTTGTTTCCTACTGCACCAACTGATGGGTCCTCCACCAAGCAAAAATAGGTACACACTGGTAGATTTTCGATACAAATGGTCTCCAGCCCAATCTGCGTCCACGTACCCTATCAGGTCTGACACGGAAGTTGCTGGGAGCCATAGCTTGAGGTGCACAGTCCCTTTCAGGTGCCATAAGACCCTCTTCACTGCATTCCAGTCCCTTTGGGTTGGGGCTGAGACTTGTCTACACAGTAGCTGTTTGCCACTGCAATGTCAGGCCTTGTGATTGTGGCAATGTACAACAGCTTTCCTGTCGTCTTTCTGTATTGCTTATTGTCTGGAAGCAGTAAGCTCGGTTCTTTGATATCCTTTGGGTAGCTGGTTTCCATAGGGGTATTTGCTGCCTTCGTACTCCCCATGCTGAAACTTACTATCATCTCTTCTATTGCCTGTCTTTGGTTGAGAAGATAGCTTCCATCATCTTCTCTTTCAATTTGTATTCCAAGGTAGTGCGTTATGTTACCCAGGTCCTTAGTTTCAAAGACCTGATTTAGAGCTCTCATTGTTT
>QEPC01005157.1:130573-149024 GCA_003113815.1 Sphenodon punctatus
GGGGGGGAACAGCCATGGGGTAGGTGTGACTACCCGGGGGGGGGAAACAGGCTCAGCCTTCCTTCCCCTCCCTGCATCCACCCCCCTAGGCTCAACCTAGGGGGGTGTATGCGGGGGGGGGGAGGAATCAGTCTGTGCTTACCTGCTGCAGGCTGCTGCTGCTCTTCTGCACCTTCAGGAGGCAGCGGGAGCGGGAAGGAAGCGCGCGGGCGCAGACTGACTCTCGGGTGACTGAGGCAGGGAGGAAGCATGCATGTGCGCTTCCTCCCTTCCTCCATCCCCCGAGTCAAGCTATCTCACCAGGGCTGTCAGTGCGACCACCCTGGCGAGATCTTCCATTGCGCCCATTGAGCACAATGGAAAGGGTAGCCCCTCCCTCCACAGCACGTCCCATGCGTGCTGTGGACGGAGGAGTTCAGCTGCCTAAATCGCGTTTTCCATAGGAAGACGCTTTGGGCGGCTGATTTTTGAGCCTTCTGGGACCCACTCCTCTGGTGACCCACTCCTCTGGAGTGGGTCCCAGAAGTCAACTACAGCCCCGCAGCAGCCTCTGCCTTGTCTTTGCTTCAGAGCGGAGGCTGCTGCAGTGCTGTGGTTAATTTCATGTCAGTTTCACTGAAACTGACCACAGCGCTGCAGCAGCCTCTGCTCTGAAGCAAAGGCAAGGCAGAGGCTGCTGCGGGTGGTGCTGGGAAGCGGCGGCGAGTTGGGTTTTTTTGGTTTTTTTTACTACCACCAGCGGCGGTGCCTGGAGGGGCACTTGGGGGGTCAGCGCCCCAAACGCCCTGGAAGGCGAGCCGCGCCTGCTATGTGGTTCTTATTTATGTTGTGTGCACACTTCTATCCTGTGGTGAATCTGCAGTGAATCGTGGAAGAATTTCTGCAGAAAGCTACACCAATTTACCATGAGGGTTAGTGTGTTCACATGTCATAAATAAGCACCACGTGTTAATTCACCATGGGTTTTCCCTGGGCTTTTTAGAAGGATTTACCACTTGAAATCAAGACATCTGAAAATACCCTTGGGTATACCCTTCCACTAGATGGTGCGGTTGCTTTACTTCCACAGTCTGAGGTAGCAGGGGCAGGAAAAGTCTTTGAAAGTAAAACTAAAAGCCAAACTGCTTTTAAACCACAAAAAAACTGATTTTTAAAAATCACATTTTATCCTTGGAAAAAATAATAAAAGCCTACATGAGGAAAAGGATATGAACGGCAATTTCCTCCTTTGTACTGATTGTAGGTTTCTGGTTACATTAATAGGTATCTCCACCTAACATATAGCTTTATGAGTGAATATTATTTGCATGACATAGGGTATTTTCAGACGTTACGTGGTCAATGTCCACCACAGTCAATTCCCTGTTGTGGCTTGGACCATGTAACATCTGTTGGGGGGAACGGATGTTCCCCCCAGATGTTACCACGGCGTGGGATCACATTCACCACACGAGCGGCCAAAGCGGCGGGGCCAGAGGCCGTCACGTGTTGAAGGTGATTCCCCGCCGTGGTGATCCCCGCTGTCATGTCTGGACGGTGGCCACGGCCTGGAATCCTCGCAGGGAGCCCGGCCCGTGGCCATAGCGGGCGAGCGCTGTGGTGGCATTGGCCGCGGCAGCTGCCCGTCTCCCCAAAGGGTGGGCGGCAGGGAGAGTGGAGAGGGCGGGGCCGTGCGGCCGCACGTTGCACCGCGCGGCTCTGCCCCCTCCCTGATTCCCCGCCGGGATCCCCCGGCACGTCTATTAGGACGTGGCGGGTCATCCTGGCGGGGGATCATTTCATTGATTTCATGACGCGGCCAATTGGCCCCGTCACGTCTGAAAATACCCATATATTGCAGCTGATCGTATTAGGAAGCGCCTAACCTGTAGCCCTGGTTTACAATATACCTGGGGTATTCTGCCCCCCTCCCAGGAAACCCTTAGTTAATGCTCCACTGACCAATTTATATGCTACAACATTTTTCGTCTGCTGCTAATTTATTATTTTAAGCTGTCTTGGTTTTGGGATTATAATAAATGGTATGGTACATCTAACAAATCACTTTTAATATCCATGACCCTGCCAATGTGCATCTACTTTGTGTCATTTAAAAAATAAAAAAATAAAAAAATACTGTAACCAAATAGCCAGTAGGTGACAAACAGATGTAACACAGTATAATTGTGCTTTTCCCTTTAGATTTTGTTATTTTTTTGAATACATGAAAGATATTCATGTATTCATGGGTTATTAGAGGCATTCAATATTTATTGTGTAATAGTCACCTACCGACAGAATGGCAATGCATCTTCAATTGGTTTCCATTTGTTGAGTATTCTAGGCTTTGTAGAGGACAGTCTTTATATTCTGATCTCAAACTATTTAGATATGTAGGATATGTAAAAAGATACTGTGGCCTACAAGATAACTACAATATTATGATAAAGGCAAACAAGCCACTAGTACTTTTTCACAGAATGTATGATTGGCCGCTAGAACTCATTGCTGTAGGAAGTTGTGAAGGCTAATAATGTAACTGGGCTAGAAAAATGATTAGATTCAACGAGAATAGGATTATCAACAGCTACTACTTAGGATGGTCAGGAGGTACAACCACATTACTCCGTGGAGTCTCTAAAGTGCTGGCTGCTGGAGAACCCAGTAGAGACTAGTCTCTTGACATTCTATGACCTAAAATGGGAGCGAGTGACAGACGTAGTTGCCACTCCATAATTGCTTTGTGACTTCTCATACACTTCCTCAAAAGCATCTAGTACCGGACACTGTGGGAGACAGAGTACTTGGCTAGAGGGATCTGATCTTCCTTTGTGCTGAAGCAGAGTCAGCTGTACCACTAGGCAGAAGTAGGTGATTATATTGAAGGGCACCTACCTAAATGGAGAAGTGGGGCATGCCGGGGTGCACTGTGGCTAGCAGGGATTGACTGACCTGCTCGTACACTCTGCCAGTGGCAGCTCCTGCCTTTCCCACCTGCATTCTGGCAGGCTTGCCGGGGCCTGTCCTCCTGCATCTCAGCATGTCCCGCCTCCCACTCAAGTGAGCTCTCCCTTCCTGCCCCTTTGCATCCTAGTGTGTGTCAGCCCTCTACTCAAGTGACACTCGTCTCTCCATCCTGGTGACCCCTGCTCGACAATTCCTGAATTTCCTGCATTCTGGAGGTGGTCCAGGAGTTGATAATTCCCCACTCATGGTCTAAGATGGTAAAATGCCTAAAGCTGCCCCTGTTCCAATGCCTTACTGACAGCCTACATTGTCGCTGTGTTTTTAGAAATTTGTAGAGAAAGTAAGGTTGCCATATTGGTCCCAAATATGGGCAATAGAGACAAAGTAGTACAGTGATAACTTTTATTGGACCAACTACAGTTGGTGGAGATACGCAAGCTTTTGGACCTCACAGGGTCCTTCGTCAGGCAAGTCAGAAATTAGAACTATAGACTGAGGAAAGCAGTGAGGTATATACCGTGATTGGTAACAATGGCAAAGGGAGGGGGAGAGGAGGAGGAGGAGGTGAGAACGAGCTTCAGGTAGGAGGTCCGCAATTCAAAAGGGTGGACTACTACAAGAAGGTGTGCAGAATAAAAACTGCTGATAGTAAGTAAACGTAAAGCTTCCTGTAGCTGTAGGCAGTCATTAGACTTACACATTTCTGTAATGGCTTGTGAAATCCATGTCTAAATTGAGTCCATTGTTCTTTGTATCTAGTAGAGCTATGAAGTTTTGTTCCCAGACTTGCCTTTTAAAGGTGTTGCATAGGTTTCCTTTTAAGTCAAGGACAGAGAGGTCAGAAATAGAGTGGTCACTGTGTGAGAAGAAGTGGATGCCAGCAGTAGAATCCGTGCACTTGTCCATGATCATTTTTTTATGTGAGTTCATGCATTTGTGCAAGGGTTGGTAGGTTTCACCTACATAGTTCCCATGGGGGCATTTAGTGTACCAAATGAGGTATACCAGATTTTTAGATTTGCAGTTGTAGGTCCCTTGTATTCTGAATAGATTTCCATGGGATGTCTGGATGGTGGTTGAGTAGAGATGTGAAGGCACATTTTACATCTCCTGTTCCAGCAAGGCCTTGTTCCTGTAGGGGAATTGGTGTCCTGGGTGGTGGGGTGTTTGCTCCAGATAATTAGTTGAGAGAGATTAAGGGGTTTGAAAGCCAGAAAAGGGGGTTCTAGGAAGATCTCTTTCAGGGTTTGGCCCCTATCCAATATAGGCTGGAGGTCTTTGATGATGTTATGTATGGGTTCCAGTTTCGGATGATAGGTAACAACTGAAGGTGTGCGGTTGGAGGGTTCCTTCTGTTTGTATTGTAGAGGTATTTTGAGTAGTCTGTTCGATTATACGATCCATGGTACCCTTGTTCAGTGAAAGCAGTTTTTAGTGTGGCAAGGTGAGTCTCACAGGTCTTCTTGTCAGAGCAGGTACTGTGGTACCCGAGGGCTTGGCTATGGATGACTGATTTCTTGGGGTGTCTAGGGTGATTGCTGGATCTTTGGAGACACGTATAGTGGGCTCTAGGTTTCCTGTATACTGTTGTTGTTAGGGTTCCATTGTTTATGCTTACTGTAACCCCCCTAAATACCAGCCTTGCAACCATGGTGGATGTCACTTCTCTATGCATCAATATCTCACACACCGATGGAATTGCAGCATGCCTCAAATACTTCCAGGATTACAGGGAACACACAGACATACACCCCAGGTGCATTGGGCAATTTATCCACTTCATCTTTCCACACAACAGCTTCACTTTCCACAACAAACACTATTTACAAATCACGATGGCAGCCATAGGCACCAAGACGGTCCCCCAATATGCCAACTGTTGTATGGGACACCTTGAAGAAGCTTTGCTAGAAAATGTACAACCAAACCTTTCCTATACCTGAGATTTATAGATGACATCTTTCTTATATGGACTGAAAGTCTGTACTCTCTATTAAAATTTCATCAAAACTTCAACAAACATTACCCCTCAATTAGAACATTCCTACAATAAGCTCAATTTCCTGGACACCACAGTCACCCTATACATGGCAGCTACCAGGTCATTTAAACCTGACCTAGGTGGGGCTGCAAATGGGCAGACATGGGTACACCCCGGACCTGCTTTGGGGGTGACCTCCTCCACATCTGTGTGAAAACATTTATTGTGGCAAGAAATTTGGAGGACCTGAGGTGGTTGAAGCAGGCGGGCAGGCAGTTAAAGCGCCAGTGGTGCTTAACTCACGCTGAAGCCGACCGACTGTGGCATAGATCACTTTTAAAGGACTATGCCATGGCTGTGATGGTGACGAAGAAAGCTTTCTTCTCTGCTATCATGGTATCTTCAAAGTCTTGTCCAGCAGAGATGTTCCAGGTGGTGAGGGGCCTGGTAAATCCGCTTTGCCTCTGCCCAGAAATAGAGTCAACTAATGCCCACTGTGACATTTTTATTCATTATTTTGCAGACAAAATCGCTTGGATTCAGCATGATGTGGGTGCTTCAATTTGGTCTGCAGAATCAGAGCTTGAGGTTATGGAAACTTGTCCTTGTCCTGTTTATTTGGATAAGTTTCAATTGGTATCATCCACTGATGCGTGGGAAGTGCTTGGGGTGATGAGGGCAACCAGTTGTGAATTAGTTCCTTGCCCTTCCTGGCTGGTGAAAGACCGCTGGGAGACATTGGGGCCATTGCTGACTTGGATTGTCAACACCTGCCTTCAGGAGGGCAGGATGTTGGACGTCCTTAAAACAGCGGTTGTCCAGCTCCTGCTTAAGAAGCCATCTTTGAACGCTGACTCCCCGGCCAGCTATTGGCCTGTCTCTAACCTTCCCTTTCTAAGGAAGGTTAATGAATGGGTGGCTGCCCATCAGCTCCACACTCATCTCAATGTCATCAGATTCCTGGACCCATTTCAGTCAAACTTTTGTCCTGGGTATGACATGGAGGCTGCACTTGTGGCCTTTGTTGATGACCTGCACCTTGAGATGGACAAGGGGAACTCTACCCTGTTTATCTTGTAAGATCATTCAGCGGCCTTTGATACAGTTGATCATGAGGTGTTGACATGACTGTGGGACCTGGCGGGGGTGCACGGGACTGCTATTGAGTGGTTCCACTCCTTCCTGTTGCGGAGGTCCCAGAGAGTGGTGATGGGCAATTGCTCTTGGGACCTTCCCTGTGGGTCTATTCTTTCTTCCCTCTTGTTCAATGTGTGTATGAGGCTGCTGGGTGAGGTCATGAGGAGGTTTGGGGTCATGTGCCTTCAGTATGCTGATGACACCTAGCTCTACCTCTCTTTTTAAATCCAATACAAGGAGTCATACAGTCTTGGTGCTCACCCAATGCCTGGCTGCTGCCAGGGACTGGATGAGGATGAGCCGATTGAAGCTGAATTCAGACAAGACTGAGGTGATGATGGTTGGTCAGCTTTGTGACCTGGAGGGGAATGGGACTCCTGTTATTAATGGAGTCTGGCCCCCTCTGGTCAATCAGGTTCGCAGCCTTGGAGTGCTTCTGGACCCCTTCCTGCATCTGGATTGTCAGGTTGCGATGGTGGCCAGGAGCACTTTTCACCATCTCTATCTGGTGAGGAGACTGCGACCTTTTCTTTCTGTTTCAGATTTGTCTACTGTCATCCATGCTTTCATCCCCTCAAGGCTAGATTATTGCAATGCGCTCTACACGGGGCTGCCCTTGGGGACTGTTCAGAAGCTGCAGCTGGTGCAGAATGTGGCAGCTCACCTCCTGTTGGGGGCGGGGCACCAGGAGCACATCACACAGCGGTGCTCTGAAGTCTGCACTGGCTTCCTATAGATTTCTGGGCACAATTCAGGGTGCTGGGTTTGACCTTTAAAGCCCTGAACAGTCTGGGCCCCACATATCTGAAAGACCACCTGTCCTTCTGTGCATCATTGTGGCTCCTGTGATCGGCCAGGAGCACCTCCCTATGGGTACTATCTGCTAGCCTTGTTCATACAAAAAGACCTCACAGGGAGACCTTCTCAGTTGCTGCCCCGTTGTTGTGGAACTCCCTCCCCTTGGAAGTTCATTTCAGTCCAGACCTAGACGTCTTCCGGAGGTGGTGTAAGACCTTCCTGTTTGAAAAGGTATTTGGTGGGTGAGGTTAGGGGATTGGATTGGTTTGGGGGTTGGGCAATGGGGGATTGGGTTTTGGGAGGGTTTTGGGGGATTTTTATATTGGGGGAGGCTGTGGGGGGTTGGAGGGTTTGGGGGGTTGGTATTGATTTTAATGTTTTTACAATCATGAGCTGCCCCGAGCCTCCAGGAAAGGGCGGCATATAAATCTAAATACATAAAGTAGAACTGCATTGAAATGGAATTTGAATTCTGTCAAGGAGTCAAGCTTATTATAGAGCAATAATAGGTATTATAGAGAACAGTTCCCCCCAGAATTTCTTCCATCCTTAGCTGTTGCCTTTCTTTTACAATAGGGAGGGGTGGATGGAAGAAATGGTCAGGCCCCATAAAGGAACACTGAAACTCTGAGAGACTTGTATTAGATCCTGATTAAAGAGCCCCAGAAGGCTGCTTGCTTCATGAGACCCTGTAATAGTGTGTCTTATATTCTTTCTATTCTTCCAAACATGGACACAGGGTGAAAACACGAACTGATCCTGACCGCGGTGCCGCTCACACCCCAGTCAGGATTGGGTCTGGCTGTAGGACAAACATTCACGTGGCCAGGCCTGGGGTGGGCGAGAACGAGGACTGCACAAATGTGCGGTGGGCCCCACGCTGCGCCTAGTGGCCCCTCCCCCCCATGATGGGTGGTCATGGCAGCCAATAATGGCCACCATGGCTGTCCATCACAGGGGCTACTCCGGACTGGGCAGAGAACAGTGGGCCACCACACATGATAGCCTGCTGTAGCCCGGATGGGCAGGCCTTTCCTGGGCGTGGTAGTGGCAGGGCTTTCCCAGGCATGATCTCTGGAATCACGTCGGGCTAGCCACCACCCCAGCCAGGGAAACTCTGGGGAAAACATCTGGATGCCCCTTAATGTGATAGTGTCCTGCGGGCCACAGCGGGCCATTGTCATGTTTGATAACACCCACAGAGAACATTTCAGATGCATCAGGCTCTGATGCTGTGCACTTGGTTTTAGCTTTAAGAAGGCCACTTAATTTATATTTTGAATGCAAAACCAACTCGGCTAAGGTTAAACATGTGAATTTCCTAGAGGTAAGTTTTAATTCCATTTTATAGTTTAAAACCAGTCTTTTGGGGTGTTTTATGTTTTAAACAGATATTTTGCTTCTATAAATCAGTTTCTACCAGAACTTGAACTACCTAGGTCATTGATGAAAACCCAATCTCTAGTTCATATGAAAGGGGGTTAGTACAGATAATTAGCCATCACTGTGATTATTTGTATAAATGAAATAGTGACAGCTGTAAGGAAAAAGAAATGAACTCTAAAAATTTTTTTTTCCTTGCCAGAATAGCGAAAAAACAATAATATTCAAATGCGCAAACTCTTCATTCAGTAACTGGAAAGCTTATTATTATGCTTTTGTTTTAAAGAAGTATTTCAAATTATACCAATGCATAATCCACTAATGTTGTTCTCAGCTGTTTACATTCAAATCCTTTTACCAAGAAGGTTGAGCTAAGAGACTGAATAATAGTCCACTATTTCTATGAATGTTTAATACTTTTACCTAGGTTTATTATTTAGTGAAATTAAGCTAATTGCCGCCTATCATCTTTCCATGCAAATCTCTGCTGCTTAATCACATTAATCATCTGATTTGTACTGACATCTCCAGCTTGTTTCCATTAGTGGAAGTAACAAAACTTAGCACTATTTCTATCTTTCTCTACTGTTCTGTTGTTCTTTTCTGTGTTTCTATATTTTGAAGTTCATGAGACCCAACAATGCATTTCTTATACAAGCAAAATTCTTATTGAAATCAGTTGAAGTTTGTCTATAAGAATTACAGGATTAGGCCCATATAAACAATAAACATTAAATTAATTGCACAATTTTTGGACACTTTCCCTTACATTTAGCAGCCTCTAGATTATTATCTGACTTTGGTATTGCTGCTCTTTGGCATCTCTCACTAACAACTTTGGTTCCCCATATGGATCTTATAAGGCCTTTTCTTGTGTTCCATTTTGATCTTGTGCCAAAACCAAAATAACCTTGGCTTATTCATGTTATGGACACATAATTTTGTTCTCTAAGGATGAGAAGCCAGCAGTGCCTGGATGATATAGAAATACAAACTTTCGTAAGAAATAAATACACAAATATTGGGAAACAGAGGTGGGATGGTTACTAAGGCGATGTTCTGACAGTTAATTTAATGTAGTTGAGCCTTACTTCTGTTTTCCTCCTGAAGGCTTCAGAGCACTAAAATGAAGTTATTCAGGAGTAAGAGAAGTATGTACTCCTGAAAAATCTGAAGTACATTCTTCAGATTGTATTTATTTAACCTCTCTGAAACATAAGGGAGAGTGGGGCAGGACACTGGCCCTTTAAGGGCTGACAACCTGGAGGGCTGGCCAAACCCACTCTGCACATATAAGAAGAGGGAAGCCAGTGAGAGCTTCAGTCTGTGCCTGACTGGAGAAGGGGAAGTATGTTTCTGCTTGAGCCTGGATCCCTGCATGAATTATATCCATGGTTCTGAAGGCTGAGAGGGATAAGCAAGGGCAACTGGACTGGGGTGCTGAGATGAAATTCCTGGAACTCTGAATAGCTAGCCAGTGGACTGTTGCCTAGCTGAGCTGGGGATAGATAGGGCTGGGGTTGCCAAAGAGCTACTTCCCAGCGTTAGCTAGAGCCTTGAGAGACCTTATATGCTGGAGAGACTACCTATGGACTAGAGGCTGTATATGTACTCGAGCTGATCTCTGAGCTTGTGACTGTTTGGTCCTGGTCCTGCGGGGACCTAGCCCGGAGCACCCCCACCCCTGCTACAAGTGCTTTTCACCGACTCCATCTGGTGAGACGGCTGCGGCCTTTTCTGTCTGATTTGGAACTGGCCACCGTCATCCATGCTTTCATCGCCTTGAGGCTAGATTACTGCAATGCGCTCTACGTGGGGCTGTTGATGATTGTTTGGAAGCTGCAGCTGGTGCAGAATGCAGCAGCTTGGCTCCTTTTGGGGACGAGTCTCTGGGAGCATGTGCTTCAAAGTCTGCACTGGCTTCCTATAGCTTTCCGGGCTGTTAGGACATGGACCCACTCCCACGAGTGAATATTGGGGGCCAGTACCCCAATATCCAAACCACTCTTGAATTTAGGGGGAATTAGCTGAATTAATTAACAAGGGTCTGCACGTGTCCACTGGGATCAGTCTGAGGACGTGATGCACTCACTGCCAGCTGACTGGAATCTCCCCCCCACACCCTGACACAAAAAGGGGATACTGTGATACAAATAAGGGAGGTTTATTGACACAAGACTAGGTATTACATACAAATAAGATCTATACCTTCCCACCCAAACACAGTTGACATATACACACAGTATTTCACAGACAAAACCCTCCGGTTGGGTTATTCTGGTGAAAGGGGATGTGGCAAAAGGGATAGAAGGGAGAAAGGGGGAAACAAGCAATATTACCTCTCCAATCCTATTGAAAAGGGACAGGTAACGCTGTAGATCCAGCGGCGTTCGGAGAGAAGGGGGTGGGGGTGGGAGGGGGGAAGAAGCTTGGACAGACTGAAAGGGAGTAATGGTCTGGGAGAAATCCTTGAGGCAATCACGCACAGAGTAACCTGCTTGTGTTGCGTTCAAGAATGACCCAATTTGCTCATGAGGGCAAGGGCAGTTATAGGGTTTTGCGGGGAGAGGGGTCTCAAAGGTACACAAAGGTGGGCTAGGGCTGACAAAGAAATCTTTTAGTTGATGTATTGGGGGAAACAAAGCCTTGGAGGATCAATGGGGGGCATGGCAGGATGAACCTGACGGCAAAAGGGAGTTTCTATTAAGGACTTCAATGGGGGGCATGGCAGGATGAACCAGAGGGAACAAAGCTTTGGAGGATTTCACTGGGGGGCATGGCAAGATGAATACGAGAGCCAAAGTTTCTATAAACAAGGGAATGAGGCTATTTTTAGGTGGGCGTGGAGTGATCAGCCTACTGATTGATCTATTACTTGCCCAGAGTTTCAGGAGGCCGTGGAGCGATCATCTCAAAAGAGGGAGGCCACATATTTTTGACTGCTCCATTGTTTACCCGGGAGCCTCCCTTGTTTCATTCTTATTCCTTCCAACTAGACCGGTTTTGCATGAGGCGTTTTCTTTCTTTTCCCCCTCTTTCTCCCCTCTGCTCCCCTGCACCCATTGACCTTTGTATTGTGGGTTGCTGCCAGGGGGGGGGGGCGGGAGGCTTTGCAGGGTGCATGGCACTATTCCTGGGGGTCCGGAGCCCCGGAGGTCATGTCTACCAGGCAGGGGGGGGGGGGCGGGGGCGGTCTATGGTCTTTAGGGGGGAAATGGTGTTGTTCCTAACAGGGCACAATTCAAGGTGCTGGTTTTGACCTTTAACGCCTTAAATGGTCTGGGCCCCACATATCTGAAAGACCACCTCTTCTTCCATGCCCCATTGCAGCCCCCGCAATTGACCGGGAGCGCCTCCCTGTGGGTACTGTCTGTTAGCTTTGTTTATATGACAAGGGCTTTCAAGGGGGCATTCTTGGTTGCTGCCCCTGATGCTTTGGAACTCCCTTCTCCTGGTGGTTCATTTGAGCCCGAGCAACTTCTGGAGGTGGTGTAAGACCTTCTTATTTGAAAAAACATTTGAGGTGAGGTGGTGGGAGGTTTGGGGATAGGGGTATGAGAGGGGTTCGGTGGGGAGGTAGTATTGGGTGGGTTTTAAGGGTTTTTTGTATTAGTTTTATATGTTTTTATGTATTGTATGCTACCTGGAGGCTCTGAAAAGGGCAGCATATATATTCAAAGAAATCAATACTTTTGGGAATGCTATGATTCATTGCAGTCTGCATTCTTTCGCAGTGCAACGATGTTTTAGATTATTTGAGGAGTTGGGTTCAATTCTGCTTGCTTTTCACATCCAATGGAAAGTAATGGAAACTGAAACTAATTTCCAGAATCCCTTTGAAACTAATGTAATTGCTAATATTAGTAAGGTTGGCAGGAACTGACTCAGCGTTTGTAAAATTTTGTGAAAATTGTTAGTACTGTACGTATATATGTATGTATACACAAATATGTACAACCAGTCGTTTTTGAAGGCCTCTGGTTATTCACAGAAAGGAAACTGGATCTGTAGTTCAGGCAAACTCGGTGAAATATCTGAACTCTTTGAATGCACAGCCAAAAAAAAAGCTGCTTTTGAATAACCATTTAGCTAAAAATGTGCCAGATGCTCAAGACTAAAATACCAGTTATCCAATTTTCTTGTGAAAAGTTAATCTCCTCTCACATTTCACCCATGCTGTGTTATGTGAGGTTATGCTGGAGAACAACGGGAAGGCATGCAGCATGCCATATTGTAAGCAATACAATACAACAGCTTACATTTGAATGTAGAAACACATTTTCGGATCAATTGCCAGGAAGATATGCTCATTTTATGTTTCAGTGATAAACTCAACCAGATTTCACAAGTACCAATGATGTTCAAGAACAGATTAACACTGACTGAAACCTGTGGTATAATGTGTTAACCAGAAGTGTTGCGCACATATTAATTAATATTTGTGAAATGCTTTGAGGTCTTGAGATGAAAGACCCTGGAGAGCACAGAGTTGTTATGATTAATTTCTTAACGTTTGTGATGCACTTTGAACATGTCAAGCACTCTACGAGTGTAATTATCAGCTACTTCTGTTGCCTTTGGCCTTCTTCATCACCTCACGTCCCTACTGTTTGCCTCTCTTATTACTCATGTCACATCATGTCTAAAGAGACTTTAGGGCATGGTCCAGTTCTTTCTGCTGATATTGACAAGAAAATATCATGTTTTCTTGGTGCTGTGGAGATGGCAAACTTAGTTCTTGTAATGTGATGTCCCATGCTTATGGTTATACATGATCTTCTTGTGGCTAAATCTAATCACCTCTACTCCATTCTTGTCCTCCTTGACCTCTCTGCTGCCTTCGATACTGTTGACTACTCACTCTTGCTGGACTCACTTCACTTCCTTGGCTTCTGTGGCTCCATCCTCGACTGGTTCTCTTCCTACCTCTCTCACCGCTCCTTCAAGGTGCCTCTTGCCAACTCCACCTCCTCCTCTTTTCCCCTCTTGTTTGGTGTTCCCCAAGGCTCTGTTCTTGGCCCTCTCCTCTTCTCTATCTATACCTTGTCCCTAGGCAAACTCATTGCCTGCCAGGGCTTCCAATAACACCTTTACGCTGATGACACTCAACTCTATCTCTCTACTCCCTCTGTCTAAGCTCACCTCACCAGCTGTCTCTCTGATATCTCTACCTGGATGTCTCAATGTCAACTCAAACTCAACATTGCTAAAACTGAACTCCTTATCTCCACCCTCCCCCCTTTCTTTTAAACCCTACATCGACTCTGTTGCCAAATCCTATTGCTTCTTCCTCCATAACATTGCTAAGATTCACCCTCTCTCTGTCTCCTCTGCCAAAACCCTTGTTCATGCCCTGGTCATCTCTCGCCTTGATTACTGTAACCTCCTTCTCACTGACCTCCCCTGCTCTCACTTTTCTCCCCTTATCTCCATCCAAAACTCTGCTACCAGGGTCATCCACCTCACCCGTCACTTCGACGATGTACAGCCCCTCCTCTCCTCTCTTCACTAGTTCTCCCTTCCTGAACGAATCTTGCACAAGCTCCTAGTCTTCACCTATAAAGCTCTTCACAACCTTGCTCCCCCCTACCTCTCTGCGCTAATTTCCCTCTGTACTCCAGTCCGTGAACTCCGCTCCTCCTCTGTTCTGCTCTGCCCTCCCCGACTCCTCGCTCCCCTCACCTAACTCCTGCTGATACCTTCCATCCAGTACAATCTGTTACCTGAGCTCTGTGTACTCATATCCTCACCACATGGACCAACCAGCCATAATTCTCGATGTAACCAAGCCAAGCACGTGCACCTGAGACCTTGCATCTTCATGAATGTTACACCCCTTGTCTCTCCCTCCATTCCCCTTCCTTCATCTCCCCCCATCTCAGATTGTAAGCCCTAGGGCAGGGACCGTGTCTATTCCATTACTTTGTAAAGTGCCAGGTACATCACAAATGCTTGATAATAATAATAATAATAATAATAATAATAATAGTTTTAGGCCTGGTACTAATAATGGGCAGCTTGCTTTGATCTGGGCAAAGTGCATCATTGCTGCGCCTTCATTCTTGCAGAACCAAGTCAGGCGGACATAACAATGCTACTACTTTCTGAGGGATTGTTTCAGAGCAGGGAGATAACGCCCCTGCTACTTTAAAGATTGTACCACAGCCTAAATTGACTCCTTGAAATTGGAGCAGGGAGGTTCCCCTGTCACTCTGCGGATCAGCTTACAGCTTGTGCTGGCATTCTGAAATGGGTTGTTCCTGAAGACAGCTGATTAAGACAACATTTGTAGAGAACCCTTGAAGAAGCTGCATTTGGCAGCGAAACGTTGGGACGTTCAATTATTTTTCTGCCTTCTTGGACTTTTTGTCTGGTTCTCTGCATTGGAATTTGATTTTCAGATTGTTTTGTATTTATTTGGATGTAGAGATGTCCTTTGTCTGTATCTATTTGAATGTAGAGATGTCCTCTGTATGATTCATTGGGTCTTGCTTTATGTGATCAGACTGTTTTATATTTTATGGTCCATAAATCTACTCTGTTATTTACCAACTGAGGGTTTTTGCTATTTTGGTTTATTTAACCATTTTTGCCTTCCTTTGGAATGATATTTTTTGGTATATACCTTCATTCTTGCAGAGCACTGGACATTGGGGACTGTTCTTCTTTGGAGTAGTTGTTTCTAGAACAGAATACGTTGTCTTGGGGCAAGCTTTCTCCTGGAAATGGCACCATATTTTGAGAAACCCAAGGGCAGGTGTGGCAGACTGGGCATCTCGGTGCTTGCTTGCTTATTGCAGCTAAGGAGACTGCTATAGAACGGACATAAAATCAGAAAAATTGGCCTGTGAAAAAAAAGCAAGTGAAGCAATAAATGAATTCCACTACTGCTTGTGTCTCCTGATTCAGTGTCTATAGTCTACTTTGCAGCCCTTTTCTGTGGAATAATAGCTTTGTTAGTGTCTTCTGTTGTGATTTACAAATTCTTCACGTACTGATTTGGTACCCGCACCACGTGAAATTTATGTGACTTGCACGATCCAACTGTAGAGCTGGCAGCTCCTCATTTTTTCTTTAAACTACCAAAGCTTGATGGGAAAACATCATTAAGTGGGTGCTAACAGTTGCTTAACTTCCTCATATTTCTGAGCTACTATTCCATGACAGGATGCTGAATTCAGAATATACCTTGTACTTGTGACTTTTTGCAACTTATTTGAATAAGTACCTCTCTTCCATTCATTTGCACCTATTATTTTTGGTTAGGGTAGATAGCAAGCAATGTAAAATATTCCTAAAGTGGGGTGATGGGGTTAAAAAAGGCACAGGGCCTCTTGTAGTAATGACTTATTTGTACTACAGTGTTGGATGGATCAGTGAGAGCTTGGACTCGGAAGGGGCCTGTTTGCAAGTGATCTGCGCACCGCTAGAAAATGTTCTGAGTGTTCTGGCCCTGCTCCTTTCTCTGTGCGGTCTGAATGTTTTCTAACAGAGCTCAGACCACTTGCAAGGGGTTTGAGGCCCAGGCTTAACTGAGCCGCCACTCTCTACAATAGCCCTGATTTTTACCCGCTGGCCATAAACATTTTATTTTATTTTATTTTATTTTATTTTATTTTATTCATTCATTCATTCCTCACTTCTCCTGCCGAGGCTGCTTACAAAATTTAAAATATTTTAAAATATTCATAAAATACATAAAAGGGAGGCATAAAAATAAGAATAAGGAAATAAAAACTCCATCCTCTCCTCCCACCCTCACCCACCATTCACCCACCTTCCTCACCAAAGGCCTGGCAGAACAGTCAGGTCTTGCACTGTCACTGAAATAAGGCAAAGTCTGGGGACATCCGGGCCTCCACGGGAAGGGAGTTCCACAGCCTAGGTGCCACCACTAAGAATGCCCTCTCCATTGTAGCCCCCCGCGCCACCCGGGGAACATCAAGAAGGGCGCTCCTGGCAGACTGTAGGGGTCAATCCAGGGCACAGAGAGTGAGTCGGTCTCACAGATAGTAGGGGTCCAGACCATATAGGGCCTTATAGGTAAGCACCAACACTTTGAATCAGGCCCAGAAGACTATTGGCAGCCAGGGCAGATCTCAGAGCACTGGTGTAATGTGCTCACGGTGACCCGTCCTGGTAAGGAGACAGGCCGCCACATTCTGCACCAGCTGCAGTCTCCAAACCATTACCAAAGGTAGCCCCATGTAGAGCACGTTACAATAGTCTGATCTTGAGGTGATGAAGGCATGGATGACAGTGACCAAGTTAGAGTCCGAGATATACATCCAAAGCCATCTCACCAGAAGTAATTGGTGGAAAGGACTCCTCACCACAGCCTCAGCCCAGAGATCCAGGTGAAGCTGCAGATTGAGGCGATCCCCCAGACTCTGAACCCGAGAGACCAGCGGGGGACGAACACCATCAATGATGTAGAATGTCACACCCATCGCCCTCCCCACCAACATCGCCTCTGTCTTGTCAGAATTTAGTTTCAGACGGCTTGCCCACATCCAATCCCCCACAGCAGCCAGACATTGGGTAAGCACCAAGACTGCCAGATCTGGGTCGGTTGAAAAAAGAGGTAGAGCTGGGTGTCATCAGCATACTCATGACACCGCATCCCATACCGTCTCACAGCCTCACCGAACGGCTGCATGTACACGTTGACAAGAGAGGGGACAGAATAGAGCCTTTCGGAACACCACACGTGACATTCCAGGGAGAAGATAAACAATCCCTGATCACCACCCGTGGGTTCTTCCAGCTAGGAAGGAATGGAACCATTCAAGAATGGTTCCGCCCACCCCGGCGTAGTCCTGCAGGTGAGTCACCAGCATCTCATGATCAATGGTATCAAATGCAGTTAACAGATCTAATAGGATTAGCAGGATTGAACGACCCTGATCCAGTTCCCAGCGAAGGTCATCGATAGTACCATAACCCAAACAAAAGCCAGACTGCGAGGGATCAAGAAACCCGATGTGGTCTAGATGATCCTGAAGCTGCTGAGCCACCACCCGCTCAATAACGTTCCCTAAATGGGAAGGTTAGAGACTGGCTGATAACTGTTGGGGGAGTCAACATCAAGCAATGTTTTTTTGAACAGGGACCACACCACCACCTCTGACAGGGAGGCATTGACAACACCTGCCAGCAACGGCCCCAGTGTCTCCTGACTGGTCTTGACCAGTCAGGATGGGCATGCAAAATGTGGCTCTAACAGCCCCCAGAACATCTGCTGCAGTGGCGGGCATCACCCACTGAAACAGATCCCAGAAAACCGGACAAGACGGAGCCTCCATAACCTCTGGTTCTTCTATTGTCATAAGCAGAGAGTTGAAGTCATGGTGAATCCGAGCGATTTTATTCGCAAAGTACTCAAGAAACATGTCACAGAGAGCACTAGAAGACTCCAGTTCCCGGCAGAGGGAGGCTGGACTGACAAACCCACTCACTACTAGGAATGTGCGAACACGGTTCAGCTGTTTGGTGTTTAGCTCGAACTCGGCCAGTTTGGACTGCCGAACCAAACGGCTGAACCAAATGAGGAAGCGGCCGAATAGTTTGGCGGTCTTCGGGTGGGAAAAACAGGGCTGGAAGGCCCAGGGAGGGGGGGGGAAGCTGAGGAGCAGACTTCCTGGCGCCAGGGGTGGAGAGGCTTGGACTAGCATCCAGCCTGCCCAATCACTATCCCTCTTTTCCTCAGACCACTGACTTGGCAGTCTGCGATTGGTCACAGGCTAGGCTGCACGGAGTCAATGGGGCTTGTGGTAAGGCGGGCGCAGCAAAAGTCATTTCCCTCCCCCCTTCCAACTCCTTCTGAGCTAGCCACTGATCCTGTCAGCAGGTGTTTTCAGAAGTCTCCCTCTCCCAGCACTTTGTGTACCTCCCAATCCATTGCCATCTTCCTCCTATTCCACCCATTTCCACACATTTACCTCCATAGTTTCATTTATTTAGATTAGATTAGATAGATTTAGCTGTTATTTTTATTTTTTACCCCTCCCCGTATTCTTTCCCCCTACCCTCCATTGAATCCTCCCCTCCTCCCTGTATATATTCCATCCCTGATTCCCTTCCCCTGTTTTTGGATTTATTTAGAGTAGCATTAGATCTATCTATCTATCTATCTATCTATCTATCTATCTATCTATCTATCTATCTATCTATCTATCTATCTATCTATCTATCTATCTATCTATC
>QEPC01005157.1:155912-171962 GCA_003113815.1 Sphenodon punctatus
GGGTGTCAGCCACCAAGCCCTGGCCGGGCCTCTGCTGCTGCTCCACCAATGCCAGACAGCCTGCAACGCCCGACCGAGCAGGGGTGTCAGCCACCAAGCCCTGGCCGGGCATCTGACACTGCTCCACCAATGCCATACAGCTTGCAACGCCTGGCCGAGCAGCGGTGCCAGCTTCAGTTACTGTGCCTGGGCAATCCAATGTCCACTGCTGGTGGTACTGCACATCAGCCATTTGCTCCTCACTCTTGTAGATGGTCATAGCTCATATGAGTGCACTGGCAGGTGGGGGCTGGGTGTCCACAAGTTTCACCACCAGGCAAGGCTTGCCCAATTTGCAATAGAGCTTCTTGAGCTCAGTCGAATAGGATGCCAGCCTGCAATGCCAGGCCAAGAAGGGGTGCCAGCCAACAATCCCTGGCCGAACCTCTGCTGCTGCTCCACTGATGTCTGGCAGCCTGAAATGCTTCACTTGATTGTCTGCAAGTGTCCCACATTGAGGCCAGACAACCTGCAATGCCCAGACAAGCAGGGTTGCCAGCCACTGAGCCCTGGCCGGGCCTCTGCCACTGCTCCACCAATGCCAGCCAGCCTGCAATGTCTGGCCAAGTAGGGGTGCCAGCCACCAAGCCCTGGCCGGGCCTCTGCCACTGCTCCACCAATGCCAGCCAGCCTGCAATGCCCAGCCAAGTAGGGGTGCTGGACACTCCAGTCCCAGGACCCACCATCAGGGTTCTGGGGTCTACATTCCAGGCAGGAAGGGCTTTCATTTCACTTCATTGTCTGTAAGGGTCCCACATTGAGGCCAGACAGCCTGAAATGCCCAGCCAAGCAGGGGTGCCAGCCACCGAGCCCTGGCAGGGCCTCTGTCACTGCTCCACCAATGCCAGCCAGCCTGTAATGCCAGGCCAAGCAGGGGTGCCAGCCACTGAGCCCTGGATGGGCCTCTGCTGCTGCTCTGCTGATGCCTGGCTGGCAGACTGCAATGCCTGGCCAAGTAGGCGTGCCAGCCACTCCATGCCCAGGACCCACCATCAGGGTTCTGTGGCCATCATTCCACTCACTGGGAGTCATCATTCCACCACATGAAGAAGCAGCCAGCCACTTCAGCTCCAAGACCCACCATCAGGGTTCTGGGGCCTACATTCCAGGCAGCGAAAGCTTTTGTTCCACTTCATCCAGAAGCTGCCACTTCTGTCCCAGGACCCACTGTCAGGGTTCTGTGGCTGTCATTCCACTCACAGGGAGCCATCATTCCACCACATCAAGAAACAGTCAGCCACTTAAGTCCCAGGTCCCATCATCAGGATTCTGGGGCCTATATTACAGGCAGGGAGGGCTGTCATTCTACCTCATCCAGAAGCTTCCACTCCTGTCCCAGGACCCACCATCAGTGTTCTGGGGCCTACGTTACAGTCAAGGGGAGCCATCATTCCACAGCATCAAGAAACAGCCAGTCCAGCCCCAGAACCCACCATCAGATCATTGTCAGCATGAGATCGGTGCCACCGCCTCTACAACCTCTGCCCTTTTTGCTTCAGCTGCCACAGGCCCTCCACAAACCATGGAGGCCTGTGGTGTCGATGCTGAAGGAGCGAACACTTAGGAGCCATCTGGTCGATGACCTTGGTCAACAGAGTATTCCACAAAACCACGACGTCATCAAGTGGATGGCCATCAAGACTAGAGGGTAACTCCCCTAGAGTATTCTGGAACCTCTCAAGTTCCATTAGTCTCCGGGGGTGAACCAACTAAACTGGTTCCACACCCTTCCAGGGGCAGATGTTCACCAGGAGACAGGCCTGCAGGAGGTAATGATCTGTCCATGATAAGGGCTCTGCTGACACCTCGCTTACTAACAGATCCCTGCCTCAAGGCCAGTGCAGAAGATCAGGTCAAGGGTATGTCCTCCATCATGCGTTGGGCTGATGACAACTTGCGACAGGTTCGTGGTTGCCATGGTGGCCATGAACTCATGCTCCGCCCTGTCAAGACTGGTGTTGACGTGGATGTTGACGTCCCCCAAGACTGTTATCTTTGGGGACTGCAACACCACCCCTGACACCAGCTCAGTCAGAGCATGTAGGGATACCGCTGAACAGGTAGGTGCATGGTATACAAGCAGCACCCCCAAACTGTCTCCCACCAAATCAACCACAAGATGGAGACCCTCACAACCTGACATTAACTGTACTGGATACCTCCTGATGGACCAAGAATTCCTAAAAATAATGGCTACACTGCCCCACCCCCTGTCCCTTCGGTCGTGACTGATGCTGCATAGATTACCCAGCTGGTACTAGGGCAGCCAAAAAAGGCCCCAACTCCATGTCCAGCCAGGTCTCCATAATACATATGAGGTCAGCTGCACAATCCAGGATCAACTCCCTGATTGTTGATGGTTTATTAGCAAATGACCTCACGTTAAGCAGCAAAAGCGTCAAGCCGGGGGCCCTCTGATCATGAACCACTTTAGACCAGCAATGCTAAACACAAGCACTAGCTTAACCTGCAATATGCCACGTTAGCTGTGACTCAATAATGGGGAGTAAGATTTGCTAATGACCCATCTAATAATTTAGATTAAGCTCCTCTACTCTAGGCCGTGAGACTTATTTCCCCCCAAATGCAGATTTCTGACCATTCAGTCTCTCGTCTTTTATATCAATTTGTCTACTATGTGCAGCATATGTTAGTTTCATAGGTCATGGAACTAATAAGCCTCTCACCTGTTAATACTGTTTGCTGTCTGCTAATAATCCTGTAATAGAGACAAAGTAGTACAGTGATATCTTTTATTGGACCAACTACCATTGGTGGAGGTGTGCAATCTTTCAGTTCTCACAGGGTCCTTTGTCAGGCAAGTCAGGAGAGCTGCTCTGTTTCCATGTTAGCGCTTCATCAAGCAAAGTAATCTGGTTGTCTTTAATTTCTCCTTTTTCTGAGTTCTGAAGGCCTGAGTCTCTACAACTTTCCAATATTTCAGGAAACTCTGTCATCACAGTAGCATCAAAAATGTCTGAAAACATCATTGGTTTTCCTGCCACACTCTATGACTTAAGGTCAATGCAGTGAGGAATTTTTATAAGGTTGACAAAAGGGGGTTATAACTTCATACTAACATAAATCTATTGGGCAAGATTGATTATAGAAACTAACTTACTACATGACCTCTTAGAGACATTTGTGATATCCTGATTCTCCACTTCTGCTGCTTGGTAAGAAGTGAAGCCAGATCTGAACACTAGGGGCTGCAGAGGGCTTGGTGGCATCTTTGTGTCTGCATCATTGGGATACCATCTCAAGCACACATCCCACGGACTCCCTCTAAACATCTTCTCAACCACAGGATAAGCCTGAGCAGTAGTTGTGCAAGTAGAAGCTGTTTTAAAGTTAGCATGTAGAAGCTCCCGCTTCATCTTGTGTAGTGTAGTGTAGTGCCATCTGCAGGGCACTAGTTGTAAATATTACATTTCCCATAAGCCTTAGAAAACAGGAAACAGGGAGAGACTTCTAGAAGGGGTTCAGATCGCAAGGGCCAGGACAGGAACTGTTACTGTGACTCTGTAGAATAATAAGATTTAGAGATTGTCTTTGAATAAAGTGGTTTATTATTATTATTATTATTATTATTATTATTATTATTATTTTATTATAAGCATTTGTGTAGCACCAGCTGTGTACCTTGCGCTTTACAGAACAATAAGATAGATGCAGTCCCTGCCTATGGCTTACAATCTAATAGACATGGCGGGGGGAGACAAGGAGAGGAGACATAGGGAGAGACAAGGGATAAATAACATTCAAGTGGATGCGAGGTCTCAGGTGCATGTGCTGCTTGACTTGGTTGCAGTTAGGCAGGAGTCTGCGGGGAGGGCAGACAGTAAAAATTGAAAGGAAAGTTCGAACAGGCGTCGGGAAAGGCAGCGAGGAAGAGGTGGGTTTTGACGCGGGATTTGAAGGTGTGGAGGGAGGGGGCAAGGCATATGTGAGCAGGGAGGGAGTTCCAGGCATGGGGGGCAGCAAGGGAGACGGGACGAAGGCAGTTAGGGGAGCAGGGGAGATGAGGGAGAGCGAGGGAGGGGGCAGAGAAGGAGCAGAGAGTGCGTGCAGAAGTGTGTAAGGAGACTAGGGCTGAGAGGTAAGGGGGAGCCAGGGTGTGAAGGCATTTATAAGTGAATACCAGGAGTTTGTGAAGGATGCGTTTGGGAAGGGGGAGCCAGTGAAGAGAGGAGAGGAGAGGCTGCACGTGGCTGATGTGACGGGTTGAGTGGATGACCCTAGCAGCGGAGTTTTGGATGGAGATAAGGGGGGACAGGTGAGAGCGGGGGAGGCCAGTAAGGAGGAGGTTGCAGTAGTCAAGACGAGAGATGACCATAACGTGAACAAGGGTTTTGGCTGAGGAGACAGAGAGAAAGGGGTGAATCCGAACAATGTTGTGGAGGGCGAAGCGACAGGACTTGGCAACAGAGTCGATGTAAGGTTTAAAGGAAAGGTGAGTATCAAAAACGAAGCCCAAGCTACGGGCTTGGGAAACGGGGTGGATGGTGACCACATCAATAAGGATGGACAGGGAAGAGGGAGAGGAAAGAGAGAGAGGAAAGATAAGGAGTTCAGTCTTTGCCATGTTGAGCTTGAGCTGACATTGGGACATCCAGGTGGAGATATCAGAGAGACATTTGATGAGACGAGCTTTGACAGAGGGGGAGAGAGAGGGGGTGGAGAGAGAGAGTTGAGTGTCGTCAGCATAGAGATGATATTGGAAGCTGTGGGAGGCAATGAGTTTGCCAAGGGACAGGGTGTAGATAGAGAAGAGGTGAGGGCCCAGGACAGAGCTTTGGGGAACCCCAACCGAGAAGGGGAGGGAGGAAGGGTTGGAGTTGGGAAGAGACACATTAAAGGAGCGGTCAGAGAGGTAGGAGGAGAACCAGTCAAGGACAGAGCCTCAGAAGCCTAGGGAGTGGAGAGAGTCCAGTAGGAGTGAGTGGTCGACAGCATCAAAGGCAATAGAGAGGCCAAGGAGGACAAGAATGAAATAAGGCGCTTAGATTTAGCGACAAGTAGATCATTGGTGATCTTGGCAAGGGCAGTTTCAGTGGAGTGAAGGGGACAGAAGCCAGATTGGAGAGGGTCCAGGGAGGAGTTGGAAGAGAGGAGATCCAGGCAGTGGGAGTAGACAACACGTTCCAGAAGCTTAGAGGCAAAGGGAAGGAGGGAGACCGGCTGGTAGCTAGAGGGGTCAGTGGGGTCAAGGGTGGACTTTTTGAGGATGGGAGAGACTGTGGCATGCTTGAAGGCGGAGGTGAAGGAGCCTGTGGAGAAGGAGAGATTAATGACATGTAATTTATTTTTATTTATTTATTTTGTTAAATTTATTGGCCGCCCATTCATGCCTATGGCATCTCAGGGCGTCTTACAATACCATAAAAACACAATAATACTCATAAAATCATCAACAATAAAAAGTAAAACAAAACCCACAACAATTTATAAAATATCACTAAAACCCCAAACCCTCCTCCCTACCCCACCCTCCCCTCCGAAGGCCTGGGCGAACAGCCAGGTCTTGCAAACTCATTGACAGGCCAACAGGCCTGGGGCCAGGTGAGCCTCGTCTGGGAGGGAGTTCCATAAATGCGGCCTGGCCACCGAGAACGCTCTCTCCATTGTGGTCCCCCATTTATCACAGGGGATCTCCAGAAAGGTGCCCCCAGTAGACCGAAGGGATCTCTCTGAGGTGCGGAGGGTGAGGTGGTCCCTGAGATATGAGGGGCCCAGACCATGCAGGGCTTTATAGATCAATACTAACACTTTGAATCTGGCACAGTACGCTATAGGCAGCCAGTGCAGAGCACGGAGCACAGGTGTTATGTACTCATGCCGCCCCATCCCTGTAAGGAGATGGGCTGCCGCATTCTGCACTAGCTGCAGCCTCCGAACCAAAAACAAGGGAAGCCCCACGTAGAGCACGTTGCAGTAGTGTAGCCTCGAGGTAATGAAGGCGTGAATGAGAGTTGCCAGGTCGGACCCGGAGATGTATGTTCGAAGCCTCCGTACCAGATACAGCTGGCGAAAGGCGGCTTTAGCCACCGCCTCCACCTGCTGATCCAGACAGAGACCTGAATCCAAAACCACCCCCAGACTCTGAACCTGTTGGGCTATGGGAGGGCGAACCTCCCCTATCAGGGGGGCCAGCACCTCCCCCGCCCTTCCCACCACCATCACCTCCATCTTATCGGGATTGAGCTTCAGTCTGCTCTGCCGCATCCAATCCGCCATGGCCTGCAAACATTGGGAAAGTAACGAGATGGCAGGACCTGGGTCAGTTGAAAACAAGAGGTACAGCTGAGTATCATCACCATATTGGTGACATCGCACCCTGAACCCTCTCACGATCTCCCCCAGGGGCTGCATATACACATTAAATAATAGTGGAGACATAATTGAACCCTGTGAAATGCCGCAGGTCAAGGCCCGGGGGCTAGATGCTTCAGCCCCCAGCACCACGCGCTGACTTCTACCCGAGAGGAATTAGCAGAACCACCCAAGGACCGTCCTGCCCAGACCCCCCACGTATCACAACCGTCTCAGCAGCAGCCCATGGACCTCGGTATCAAAAGCGGTATGTAGAAGAGGGGGGGCAATGGTGGGAGTAATGGAGGTCAGGAGGTGGGAGGGGATTGGGTTGAGAGGGCAGGTGGAAGGGTTGGAGGAAGAGAGCAAAGAGGAGATTTCCTATAGGGAGGCAGGAGGGAAGGAAGGGGGGAGGGGTGGGGAGGGAGCGAGGAGAGGAGACAGGTGGGAAGCAATGTCCCGGCAGATCTTGTCAATCTTTGAGATGAAGAATGATGCGAGATCCTGAGCAGAAAGGGAAGAGTGTGGAGGGGGGTGGGGTGGGGTGCTTGAGAAGGGAGTCAAAGGTGGAGAAGAAGCGGCAAGGGTCACGAGAGTAGGATTCAACCTGGGAGACATAGTAGTTTTGCCTCGCCAGGGAGATAGCGGAAGAGAGGGAGGAGAGGGAGAATTTATAGTGGAGGAAGTCAGGGTGGGAGCGGGATTTGTGACAGAGGTGTTCAGCAGCCTGGGCGCAGGGGCGGAGGTAGCGGATAGTAGGGGTGAGCCAAGGACAGGGGTTTCGGGGTCGAACGGGGCAGTAGGAGAGGGGGGCAAGAGAGTCGAGGGTCGTGGCGAGAGAGGTGTTGAGAGAAGAGATGACAGTGTCAGGGGAGGAGGAGGAGAAGACAGGAGGGAGGAGGGGGGAGATAGAGGAAGCAAAATCTACAGGGTTAATAGCCTGCAGATCACGGAAGGGGCGTGGAGCTGGGGAAGAAGATCGGGGTTGGTGGGAGAGGTTGAAGGAAGTGAGGTAATGGTCGGACATGGGACAAAGGTCAAAGGAGAGGTCAGTAACAGGACAGTTTCTGGAGAAGATGAGGTCAAGAGAGTGGCCATCGGTGTGGGTGGGGGAACCAGTCCAGAGGTGGAGATCAAAGGAGGAGGTTACGAATAGAAAGCGGGAGATGGAGTGCTGGGAAGGTTCGTCAACATGGATGTTGAAGTCACCAAGAATGAGAGCGGAGGTATCATCGGAGATGAAGAAGGTAAGCCAGGATTCAAAGTTCTGGAGAAAAGAGGAAAGGGGGCCAGGAGGGCGGTAGATGACAGCGACACGAAGCTGAAGGGGGGAGTAGAGATGCACAGAGTGAGCCTCAAAGGAATGGAAGGAGAGGAGGATGAGGGGAAGGAACTGGAATTGACAGGGGTTGGCAAGGAGAAGGCCCAAGTCACCACCACAGTCTTCGAGGCGGGACTGGTGAGAGAATGAAAGGCCTCCAGAGGAGAGGGTAGCGGGGTTGACAGAGTCAGAGGGATAGATCCAGGTTTCAGTAAGTGTAAGGAGTTGAAAGCGGTGAGAAAGGAAGAGGTCGTGAATGAAGGGGGGTTTGTTGACAGAGGAGCGGCAGTTCCAGAGGGAGCAGGAGAAGGGGAGTTGATCAGGGGGAAGGCAGGGAATGCGGATGAGGTTGGGCGATGTGGAGTGATGGGGCTTGCAGGGCCTGTGTAAGGGAGGAGGGGGCTTTCAGGGAATGGTTAAGGGGGGTGAGGGGGAATAGGCAAGGGAGAAAATAAGGGGCGGGGAGGTTGGAGAAAGAGAGATGGAGGAGGAAGAGGGAGAATCAGGGGAGACAGGAGCAGTGGGAGAAGGAGAGGAGAGGTAGAGGATGAGGGAGTGGGGGAGATGAGGGGAGACATTGCAGTGGATGATATTCATGGCAGCAGAGGGAATAACCAGGCCTATGGATGGCACGGGAAGGTCTGAGGGAAGGGCAGTGGTGATGTGAGTGATGGCTGGAAGAGTCTGTGTTGCATGGATGTCGTCACTGGAGCTGGGTCCTCGCCAGCCTCACTCCGGCCACACAACGGCCACAAAATGGCCAGCGCCCTTTTGTTGTTGCCCGTCGGGCACTGCCTGAGGGCTGCCGCCCTCTAGGAAGGGCGGGTGCCTTCTATGGGGGCAGGGAGAGGAGGGTCCCAGTGTCCAGTTAGCTGCAGGAGAAGAAGCAGGACGCAGCCTGAGCAGGAGGCAGGGCTTCCAAGGGGTCTGTGTAGGGTCTCTTCTTACCCAAGGGAGGGTGGGCGCCTTCTATGGGGGCAGAGAGAGGAGGGTCCCAGCTGTGTACAATTACCTGCAGTAGATAAACTCTGTTAAACTTTATGTTAAACTCTGGACTACAGAAGTGTGCCACTGTCTATACAGTACATACCATGAAGGGATACTACAAGTATCACTGCAATTTCTAAAGAATAAAAAGAAAATCAGCCTAGTTCCATCAGCAGGAGCTGGTGGTAGGAAATTATGTATTGTTAGTATAGCACCAGCAGTGTGCCTGGCACTGAATAGTAAGGAAGGATTAGAGACAGATCCCTCCCACAAAGGGCTTGTAATCTAGGACAGGCTAGGTGGGTAAACTAGCGAGTAAGGGCATAGCTATAATTTGGGATAGGCAGTGCAGCTGCACCAGGGACCACAAGTCTGGGAGGTCCACTTGTTCTGATGTAGCAGTGTCCCCTGCTAGTGGAGAGGTCAGAAATGGAATAGTTTGGGGAAAATATTAGGTCAAGGGAGTGACCATCACAGTGGGTAGGAGTGAGTCCAGGTGGAAGTCAAAAGTAGAGGTTAGAGAGAGGACGCTGGAAGTACCAGAGGGGGTGTCAGTATGGATGTTGAAGTCCTCGAAGGTAAGGGTGGGAATGTTAGTCTGAGATGGAGAGAGTAAGCCAGGTAATGACATCAACAAGGAAGGAGGTGGGGGCCAGTTTGGTACTGGTCATGGCTGGTCTGAAAACAACCTTTCTCCGAAGCATGTCCTAATACTGGGGTCGAGCCAGAACCAATTTGGGGATGGGATGCTTGCCGAGCAAGAGAGACTGAGTTGCCAAGGTTGCTGGGAGAAGAAATTTGCTTAATTGCATAAAATAGTAAAGCTAACTGTCATACCAAAACACAAGCCAAGTTCTGGACTAAGTTGTTCCCCAAATGAATCCACTTAGTGGTGTGATATGCCAACTCATTCCTACCATGAATTATCTGTGTGTATGAAAGACCCATTCTGTTTCACAATGAGGGGTATACATAATATACATATATAACTCTTTTCCTCACAATAGATACCCCACTGTGACCCAAGAATGGTACTCCCGCTGCATTTGTGCGGGTAGAAACGGGGTCTAGTTATGTTCCATCCATTATCGGTTAAAAATTCAAGCCTATTCGCTGCTTAGATTGCCAAAGACATAAATTCTTCTTGAAAAATGTGGAAACCACATGGACTCATGTCAGGTTGGTTGGCAGGGGTTCAACGGGCGTTAGCATTTGCAGGGTTAGGAGACATTTGGTTATATGCTGGTAAGGTACCTCTTCCCAGAGAAAAGTTACCTCTTCCCAGAGAAAGGATTAATATTGATCGCCGTCTGTTCGATATGGCGATGCAGGAGGATATGGGCGCAGCATCAAGAGTTCAACGTGCCCCACTTTTAAAGTTTATTAAGACAGAGTTAAGCTGGCTGGGTATCTGTCAGAAGTTTCCAATAATTTCCAAAGAGAACTTATTACAAAAGGCATTTTCACACAAGAAACTCCCCACCCACTACCCAGCCATCCCCCACCCGCTATACATGTTGCAGGGCTGCAGTGTTGCCCTATGGGTACCCTGTAACATGTATAGTGGGTAGTGCGTGAAGAGTGTCTTGTGTGAAAATGCCCTAAGATTTGCTTTAACCAATTGGATACAGCGGTTTAGAGGGGTAGGTGGGCTGGAATTCTATTCCAAGAAAGATTCTGTAAATGTCATCGAAAGGAGGTGGAGGATATTATACATGTTCTTTGATCTTGTCCCTTTTATTACAATCTAAGGAAAAGATTAGGGATGTGTGAACGTGGTTCGGTGTTTAGACGGAACTTGGCCCATTCTGACGACCGAACCGAATGACTGAACCAAACACGAAGCGACCGAACCGAACTCGATCCGAATTCGAAAATGACAGAACAATTCGGTATCGTTCGGATTAGTTTGGTCTTGTTCGGGCGGCAAAAATGTGACTGGCAGGCCCAGGGGGGAGGGGGGAGGGCAGCTGTGGAACAGACTTCCTGATGCCAGGGGTGGAGAGGCTTGGACTAGCAGTCAGCCTGCCCAATCACCATCCCTTTTTTTCTCAGACCACTGGCTTGGCATTTTGTGATTGGCCACAGGCTAGGTTGCATGGAGCCAATGGGGCTTGTGGTAAGGCGGGCGCAGCAAGTAACAAAAGTCATTGCCCTCCCCCCTTCCAACTCCTTCTGAGCTAGCCACTGATCCTGTCAGCAGGCGTTTTCAGAAGTCTCCCTCTCCCAGCACTTTGTGTACCTGGATCCATTGCCATCCTCCTGCTATTTCACACATTTCCATATATTTACCTCCGTAGTTTCATTTATTTAGATTAGATTAGAGAGATTTAGCTGTTATTTTTATTTTTTACCCCTCCCTGTGTTCTTTCTCCCTACCATCCATTGAATTCTTCTACCCTCCCACTATATATTCCATCCCTGATTCCCTTCACCTGTTTTTGTATTTATTTAGAGTAGGATTGGATTGATTTAGGTTTCATTTCAGTTTTGTACCCCTCCGTGTGTTGTTTGTTGTGAGCTGTAGGGATGTGCGAACGTGGTTCGGGAGTTTGGGGTTCGGTCTGAACATGGGGTGTTTGGCCCATTCGCGAACACCTGAAATCCAAACCGACCCCTGACCGAACCGAGTTTGGGTTCCGAACTCGGTTCGGGAGGGGCACCCAGTTTTCCCTCCCTCTCCAGACTGTGGCCCTACCTGGTGGTGTTTGTTGTGAGCTGTAGGGATGTGCGAACGTGGTTCGGGAGTTTGGGGTTCGGTCTGAACATGGGGTGTTTGGCCCGTTCGCGAACACCTGAAATCCAAACCGACCCCTGACCGAACCGAGTTTGGGTTCCGAACTCGGTTCGGGGTGGGACCCAGTTTTCCCTCCCCCCCCCCCGGCCTGGGTTTTGTTTTTTTAACCCCCACCTGGAATCACCCGTGGCCCTACCTGGTGGTGCCGGGGCTCCGGCCCCAGGTTCGGTGGCGGGTGGGTTCATCAGCAGGTCTGCCGCCGGTGGTGCTCTGGAGTGCTTCAGGATGCTACTAGGCCTTCCGGGTCAAACCGGAAGGCCTAGTAGTGGCCTGAAGCACAAGTGCTCCAGAGTGCCACCCCTGCTGAACCCGTGGCTGCTGCCATGGCCACTGCCAGACCCGGAGCCAGAGCCCCGGCACCCCCAGGTAGGTCAGGCTCCGGTCCCGGGTCTGGCGGCGGCTGTGGGAGCGGCTGCGGGTCCGGTGGGGGCGGTGCTCTGGAGTGCTTCAGACCACTACTAGGCCTTCTGGTTTGACCCAGAAGGCCTAGTAGCGGCCTGAAGTGCTCCGGAGCACTGCTGCTGGTGGACCCGCTGATGGACTTGCCCGCCGCCGGACCCAGAGCCCCAGCACCACCAGGTAGGGCTGCAGGCGATCCCAAGGGAGGGGGATTTAAAAAACCCCAGACTGGGCAGGGTGGGGGGGAGGTGCTCCCCGGTACCCCTTCCACCCACACAGCCTGAAGGGGGGAGGGAAAACTGGGTCCCCCCTGCCCGAATGGGTTCAGCCCCCCTGAACCAGTTCTGTCCATTCGGTTTGGGGTTTGGCCAAACCCCAAACAGGTCAAACACCGAACCGCTTGGTGTTCGCACACCCCTAGTGAGCTGTCTGTGTTCCCCCCCATACCTGTGTATAGATAGATAGATAGATGTGGGAGTTAGCTTAGTTATAGAGATAGACAGAGATAGTGTGTAGTAGTTATTCAGTTTTAATATTTTATAGTGTGTTTGTAGGACTAGGCCTTTGTAGATATAATGTTCCATTTAGTTCCATAGATTTTAGAATAGTAGTTAACAGCTATTAGAATTAGTGTAGTAGTAGATATATATAATATTCAAATTTTGAATAAATAAATAAAAATATATATAAAATCTTCCTCTGCATAATTTGGGAAGGAAAAATGGAGAAGGGAAGCAGGAGAGGCCGGTCTGCTGCCCGTAAGGCAGGCAATGGGGCACGTGGCAGAGGTGGTAGGGGTAGGGACCATGCCAGCGGAGTGGCAACAGGCAGCAACCCGAGCCCATCACCACGCCCCAAACTCCACAGGCCTGATTTTGGCAGTCAGGCTTCTGAGGCTGCCAGCAGAGTAACAGCAGGCAGCAACCCGAGCCCATCACCACGCCCCAAACTCCACAGGCCTGATTTTGGCAGTCAGGCTTCTGAGGCTCCCAGCAGCGGCACTAGGGGGGTGGTTCGACAGCGCCTCCTTCCAGTGTCCTCCACTGCCACTCAGGGCACTGGAAGGCCTGAAGTCCAGGAGGCTGCAACTGTCTCTGCTGCGGATGCAAAAGCAGGTGCAAGTTCTTCAGGGGTGTCACCGGGGAGGGGGTCTCAATCACTCTCCCGGGGCTCACACACTCCACTAAGGCTTGACCCTGGCCTGGGGTTTCCCCAAGGTGGAGTAAATGCCCGTCAGGATAGAATGGTGGCCAATAAGATCTCCAAGAGATCAGGCCTCTATCATTAGGGCTGATGCGGTGGCAGGTCTTGCTGCACCAACATTCCATTCTGTGAACGCGGCACGTAATGTGACTTCCCACTGACTTCCTCTCAATATTTCCACAATTCCGCATTTGCTGCTGCCAGATGCGGCAGATGTGTCATGGCTGCAGTTTTTGAAATTATCCTATGTTGCCTACATTAGCGGAATAGCCACACAATATTGCTGCATTCAGCAAGCGGTTTTATGCCACCTTCCGCCTTCAACGCGATTCTGCGGAGCACTGTGATTCTCTGATGGATGATATAAAAATGATCATTGAATGGTAGTGACTGACTACCTGTTTCATCCTCCCCCTGATCCTTCCCCTGCTGGTGCTGGGGGCCGCCCGGACTATATGTGGCTAGGCTAGCTGATGAGAGCTGTCAGTGCTGTCACTATGCTGAATGACTCTCTGCTCTTCTGAGTCTGAACCTCATTGTCGTCGCCTCTCTGAGTTCGTGTGACTGCTGCTGCTGCCGCTGCCGCTCACTCAGTCTGCTCTAGACTGTTGGGAATAGAGTTCAAGGCTTCAAACGCCTGAGCTGACCCTGGGCCCTGATGGTGGTATAGGAGGAATCTCAGTGTTCTCTTACCTGTCACTGTGGTGTAGTGGGGAATGTGCCTACCTGCTGTAGCTGATTTGAGCTGTAGAAACCAGGGTTCAAATCTTCTCTCTGCCTTTTCTTCCCTAATATATACAGTATATTAAATACAGTAGTGGTTTTTCTCCCACAACTGTATTTAATTTTGAAAGTTAATTCTCTCACTGCCCGCTTAGGTATACAGGCTGCAAACTGACATGTTGTATTCCCTAACAGTCAGGGTCCAAGACCAGGGAGTGGAGGGGACATGATGTGGGGACTAAAGCGATGTAATGTGGGGGTGCCCAACATTTTTATCTCATAGCAACATATTCCAGGAAACTCACAATATCAAACTCATGCAAAAAGCTTTCTGGCACTCACTATTCTAATAGGTAATCATTTACAATATAACACATCACTTACGTACTTGTTTAAAGTTCAGTTTAGGCAGCAAAGTCAGAGAGACATAAGGTGCATATTAACATAATTAAATCAAATATAATTAAATGTAATTAATTAAATTCATTAATTAAATTAAATATAATTAAATTAAATATAAATTAACATAATTTTCAGCTACTTATAGTCACTAAAATTACACTACCCTCCCTGACTTTCTATGGGATGGGAACGGGAAGAAGTCTTATGTTTGATTGTCTTTCTGGACTGCGATCAAAAGCTATGAAGGAAGAGGGGGGTCATTGACTACCTGCTTCATCCTCCTCACCCGTTCCCTGTGGGTGCTGCCGGGCGGACACTGGGCTATGTGTCTAGGGCGGCTAAGGCTATGTGGCTAGGATGGAGGAGGAGGGGAGGAGAGTAGCAAAATTGTGAGTGTGTGTCTCTGCTAATAAAGGCCACCACCAGTTCCAACTTCCAAGCCTGGAGAACCCTCTGGCCAGAGGGCTGTAAGAAGAACACATCTGGCATAGAAAGGCCATCTGGCCTCATTCTCAGCGCTGACAAGTAACACCATTAGAAACATTTTAGAGTAGAGGGGCAGAGTGTTTGCCTGTTCCCTTCCCTACCCATTCTAAAAATTTCCTAGACGTTCTCAAGCTTGCAAAGTCCACTACCAAATGCTAGGGCTAGACTGCAGCAGCAGCTAGAGCGTGTTTGGCCAAAACAGTCTTTGAAAGAAGGTGGTGTGGTGTGTGTGATTCATGCTCCCCATTCCCCTGCATGCACCGGGGGCCGACAGGCTATATGTGGCTAGGCTGGCTGAGTAGAATTGTTGGCATTGACTGTGGTATAGGAAGAATCTCATTATTATCTTAACTGCCACTGTGGTGTAGTGGGGAACATGCCTGTCTGCTGCAGCTGACTTGTTCTGGGTTCAAAACGTCTCTCTGCTTTTCTTTTTTCTCTTCCTAATATAGCCTATCTGCTAGCTATATATTATCTCCTGTAACATACATTGTATGTTTTATTATACAATGTACACAACACACGTGCAAATGTATACAAATCTAGACAATGTATGCAAACATACATTGTCACTAAATCAGTCTGATTTAAGGACAAGCAAGGTCTGACAGAAATGGGTTGTAGAAGATTTGCAACTCATGCAGTAGAGAGAAAAACGCCCCCAAACCAAATCAGAACTGAAAGCTCAAAATTAAAAGCAGGCTGCTTTAATGTTGGTTACTAGGCGTCAAGTAATAGAGAAATGAATGTGTCCACCTTAATTCAGAACTTGACTCACAGGGATTCGGGATTCGGGAAAGGAACTAATAAGTAATAAATCAAGGGACTGACTCTGTTGATGTTAATATTGAAAATGATGGAAATTCAAGTTCAAGGTAAATTTGTGATTACGCTTATTGAATATCCAGTTGGTTAATGAAGGATTATCTTAGACTCCTTCTGGTGTTGAATAATCTTTTGCTGGGGGGTGGAGTGGGGGGGTTTCCTGCAACAACTGAATAGCATTCCAATGCTATTTTCATTTCAAATGCTTGGCCAGGGCACGGACTGGGAGCGCAGAAACCGCCCGCGCTTCATTCATTCATTCATTCATGCTGCTGCCCAACTGTCTATGCCAGTGGTCAGGTCAAGTCATGCAGCCTGGTTTGCAGGACGCGCAGTGCGCACACAACTTTTTCCAGCTCTTGGGATTCGTGGGAAATTTAACAGACACAGAGAGCAGCAGCAGACATGGGAACAGCAGGGGGAAGGGCAGGGCAGGCATTGATTTGCAAATTGCAACAGTCACCCTCCATGCCTATATTGGTCACCTGACCTCACCTAGGTTCAACATCAGCCATCAGCAACAGCAGCAAGGATAAGAACAAAGGGGGGGGGGGGG
>QEPC01005157.1:178001-222643 GCA_003113815.1 Sphenodon punctatus
TCCGATGTTAACCCTGGGAACTCCTTGCTGCTGTGTTTTGTCAGTGTTTTGCAAGTGTTTCCCTGTGTTTGGGGTTTATACATTATTTATTTTAAGCTTGATGTGCATGTAGATTGTGTTTTCTCCCATCCGATGTTAACCATGGGAACTCCTTGCTGCTGTGTTATGCCATGCCACTGGTCTACCATCCCCCTGGCTCTGCCTACTGTCCCCCTGGCTTCACCTACCGTCCCCCTGGCTACACCCACTGGCTCACCGGCCCGCCGATGGCTTCACCACCAGTGGGCTGGCTGGCCTTACTGCCCCTCCAAACTCAAAACCCACCAGCTGCCCCTGTTTGCCACTATAAACTGCGACAAAATGAGTGGAGATGCTGTGTGTGGGTAGGTAGGGTCACAGCAGCTCACTAGTCGCTGTTCTAAAAGCATACACTCCTTCATCATCCCCACCCCAGCTCATGAATGTGATTTTATATTGTCACCCATGACAATTGCATGTGCAACATGACTCTAAAGCCACACACACAGTGCACAGCACTCTTACACACCAACACGCATGATCACTGATGCATACACACACCCCCACACAGTGTCACCCACATTTCCACTTGTATACACTTTTGAACCAATAACACTTAGCTTTCCATGATGACTTCACATGTGGTGATAGCTCTATCTGTCCCTGAACGCCAGCGCTTCCTCTTCCTAACGCTGAGGATCCTCATCATCTGAGACTCTCTGTCCCAGCACTGCACAGCACAGCACCACCCACCCAATCCTGTAAGCTTGGCCATTCCGTTGAGGCTTTGCCCGAAGCCTTGGACTTGGGTTGTGTGTCAGTGCATGCGGGTGCGAGAAGAAGAACTTCTTCCAAGTCAGTGGTCCAAATTAGTGCTCGGAATATCTGGGTGCTGGGAAAGGAAAAGAAAACCACAGAAGATAAATTTAAATAATGAATAGAAGAGGACAACAGTACTGTCATGTTGCCACCTCCCTAAGCAATATACCTTCTATGTGTATGCCACACACACAGTGGCAGTGGCACAGTGAGTGCTTACCTTCTCAATGCTCCTGTATGCCCTCCAGATCACAGCCCTGTCATTGGAGTGCCAATGCCTCGTTAGTTAGCTGCGTAATATCCTCATCTGTGACTTTCAGAAATTCCTTTGTAATTTTTGGAAGGTAGGCCCTGTTCATGCATATCAATGCAAGTCATTCAAGATTTGCACTTGAGAGGCTGGTTCTTTTATTTCCCACAATGGGCCCATAAGAGGGATTTAAAGATGCTTGCTTCTTATAAATCTGCAACTTTGTACTCCCAGCTTAAAACAACTGTTAAGATGGAGACATATCTAGAACAATTACAGGATCCAAGGCTCAGACATATGTTCACTTTATTTCGTTTCAATTTATTTGAGACTTGCGAAGTGAGAGGCCACCGAGAGGGTATCTCTTGGGTCTGTAGTCACTGCTTGGATAGTGTTGAGACTTTGCTTCATGTTGCTCTCAATTGCCCTTTCTATGCGATCCTTCGAACTACATGGATTGAGCCAATCTTTCCTGACTCTAATCTGAAGGGTATTAAGAAAATGGAGATTTTATTTACCTTAACAGATATTGCCCATATTAGGTTATTAGCAATGTTTCTATTATTGGTTGATAAAGAGAGGAGGCGATTACTGCTGGATACCGTTTTTTGACTGAATTGACATATATTATGATCCTGTCTTTAAGTATGCTTTTCTTAAATTTAGAACATTTTTAATATGCCTGTTTTGGAGTTATGTATTGGTTTTTTTTAAAAAAATTTGTTTTTATTCTTCTGTATATATTTACTTATTTTTGTAATTGTGATAGCAAATATGCTGATTCAATAAACCTATATATATATATATTTCCCACAATAGCACCAGCTCAGCTGAATAGACGTACAGATGGCACACTGCTGGGGAGGCAACCAAGGTGGGATATTGCAAGATTATAGAGTGCCAGCCAAGTGTCTTTTTTTTCCATTTCAATAAATGAGTGGATCAGTACTCATGCCAACCACCCTTGCAGACATCAGGTACTGGTCATACATGTCCTCTGCTGCTGCAAGTGACATTGGTAGGTACAGAGGATCAGTTCTTCTTTTCCCACTCAGTGCACAATTCAATGACAGGAGGCCATATTTCTTAAAATCGGACCAAACGGATGAAGCATGCCCTTTTGTCTTGTCTTCCGCACTGCTGTCAGTATGATCTTCAACTTCAACTTCAACATCTGTGTTCTCGCTCTGGTACTGCGAGCAAGCCAGCCATGATGAAATATCACGCCATGCATCATCTGCTGATGCATCCCCACCCAAGTTCTTTTTTACCTTCTTAAATCACGGGTCCAGAGCTGTGGCCATCCGGTACAGTCCCCGGCCATGCATTGTCTCAAAATGAGGGCTGTCATCAATCAACTGTAGCAAGGTATGGGCCATTTCAGCAGCAATCTCTCCATCCTCCTTCTGAGCAAATGTCTCTTGAAGATCTTCAACTTTGCTCTTTAATAAGACGAGTGCTGCCAAGGTCTGGCTGAGTGTAGCATCTGCCTTGCTGACAAATTCTGTCATTGTCAGAAAGGGCTACAGCAGAACTAGCATTGTTTCAATAATATCCCACTGTGTCACTGTTAACTGCATTTCAGAAGTGTCTTTTACTGATTTGGATGCCACAACAAAGAAAGTGTCCATGCAAGTGTTTGTGCATGCAATCTCTTGAGCATATTATATGTTGAGTTCCAATGTGTGCAGACATTGATAGGAAAAAACTGAAGTGGAAGTTTTCTCTCTCTCTGTATCTTCCTGAGCTCACGCTGAGATGCTGCAGATCTACGAAAGTATGCTACCAACTTCTTTGCTCTTTCAGTTGTCTCTATTACAAAATCCTCAGCTTCAAGAAATCTCTTGGCAATCAGATGGAGGGAATGAGCCATGCAAAAAACGGTCTCAAAACCAGCATCACAAATTCTTTTAACAATATTAGGTCTGTTGTCTGCTACTATGAAGCCAACGGAGAGATCAAGCGGCTCCTACCACTGCTTTTTCAGGTCTAGTAATTTTCCACATACGTTGTCTGCTGTGTGGATTTGTGGAAAGTGTTCCAAAGCAAGTATGGCTTGGTGTCTTTGCAGTAGATTCTTGCCTTCATGATGTACCCAATGCCCAATTATCAACAGGTACTCCATGTGCTGCGCACTGGCCCACATGTCTGTTGTTAGTTGCACAACTGCACCTTCACAATCACACATAGCTGCTGCCACCGCTTTGCATGATTCATTTTACAGTGTGGGAATGGTCTTTGTGGCAAAGTATATCCTTGAAGGTACCTTCCATCGTGGAGCCATGCCCTCCATCACTTGGTTGGGTGGGTGCTGTGGCTCATGCCTGACTGCTGGAAGAGCCCCCCCCCCTCTCTCTGGAAGACCCAGAAATAAGACAAGTGCAAATCCTGCCCATCCGCTGCCACTCACTGATGCCCAGTGTTCGTGCCTGGCTGCCACCACCCACCCGCATGCCAGTGAGCTTGCTCTAAGGAATAGTATTCTTCTTGTCCTCAAAGTTATATGGAACAATAAACAAAAATAGATTTTACAAACCTGGAGCAGTGGCACCTCCTCTGCCCTCTTCCTCCTCTGGTGGGGAGTCAACCTCCACCACTTCACCAAATGGTCCAGGCTGGGCCTCCAGTTCTTCCTCCTCCACCGTGACCTTCCTCAGCTTCATTTTTCTTTTCCCCCAACCAACACCACTACTTCCTTCACCTTCCATCTCAACCAAACCACACACACACACAGCCACAACACACACACAGCCACAACACACACACAAGCTCACAACCAATTTTTCACACTTCACTTCACACAAGCCAGACAGACACCGCACATGGGAACACACATGATTGAAATACCATTTCCAGTTTTTGGTCTCGCGAGATCACAAGACCAAATGATATTGATAACGATAACGAAAATAAAATCTTTGTTTGAAATTGGTATCAGTATCACTAATGACAATAATGAAGTCTGCCTGCCTTCTGCTCATGCCACGCTGCCTGCCTCCCCTGTGGGCAAAGCTCAAAACCTGCCTCAGTCTGCCTACCTTCTGTTCATGCCACGCTGCCTGTCTGCCCATCCTGTGGGCAAAGCTCAAACCTTGCCCCAGCCTGCCTGCCTCTCATGCCAAGTTGGCTGTCTGCCTGCCCTGGCAACTGTGGGTGATGTGCCCCACTGGCCTGGTAATCCCGCTGCTTCTGTCTGCTGGTCCATGCGTGCTCTGCCATGGCAAATCCAAATGTGTCCATGCAATCCTGCTGCTGCATTTTCTGCTGCTTTATGGGAGCTCTTCCCTGACAAATCCTACCATCCTGGCTCCATGGGTGCTGTGCACAGGCAAATCCTGCTGCTGCTGTCTCTGCTGTGCCACGGGTTCTGTGACCTGGCAAATCCAATGTATACCGCTGCAAATACTGCCTCTGCTGTGCCACGAGTTCTGTGTCCTAGCAAATCCAGTCTGCTGCTGCCAATGATGCCTCTGCTGTGCCACAGGTTCTGTGCCCTGGCAATCCAATGTTTGCTACGGGGTGTCCACATGATTCAGCACCAGGCAAGGCTTGACCAACTGGCAGTAGAGCTTCTTTAGTTCTGTTGAATACGAGTCAAGCCTGAAACACCCAGATGAGTGGGGGTGCCAGCCACCAAGCCCTGAATGGGCCTCTGCCACTGCTCCACCCATGCATGCCAGCCTGCAATGCCAGATTCCTCCCCTGCTCAATCAGGGAGCAATTAACTTATAAATGTATATCTGACTGTAACATCTTTGTAACCCAACCAGTGTACATGAACTTTGGTAGGGATGTATATCACACTTTCATGAGCTCTGTTACCTTCCCCTCTCACCCCTTGTGCCTACCCATTTCTGTCTTGCTGGGGTGAGGGAGAGGGGGAGCCCAGAACCAAGCCCTGGAGGGGTCCTGTTGAGTGCTACTGAGAGCCACACTGATTGACTTCTGGGACACCTGAGAGTGGGGAGGAGCCACGCCCCCCAGGAGAACTCATAATCACTGCGCTGCCTGGTGGCGCCGGAGGTGCGCATTGGGACAGCGTGCCTAAGGGCAGCGTGTGCAAGGGCGTGCCCTTGTGCGTGCGGCCTTAGGCGCAGGACAGGCGTGGGTCTAGGACTCTGTTATTAGATCTGTCGGAGGGTGGTTTGGGTTTGTTTCTTGTTGTGCCTTGACTCCATTGTATTAAATGCCTAAGAGGGGCAAGAAGAATGGGGGGGGGGGCAATGACTAGGGCATGGGTTAAACAACTGCAGTTGCCTGACTGCTTTGCTGAAGCACCAGTTTCACCTGGGCTTAGGCGGGATGGTCTTATGCATAGCCCTTCGTGCCCTCCTTTGGAGGGAATCAACATAGGTCAGGATTCTCCGACCACTGGTATGTCTACCCCACCTTCTACCCTGTTGCGGGGGCTCACAAGCTCGGGGGTGGGAAGGCCCTGTGATGGATCTGGGCTAGTCACTTTACCTAGGCCAGCACCCTTAGATCCATCTTTGCTGAAGTGTGCTCAGGCCTTTAAGCAGCAGTGAGAAAGGTAGCTAGCTCTGGCTGCCAAATCCCGGGGATCTTCCCAGACTTCCCTTTCAACCTCCTGAGTTTTAGTTGTGGGGGACAAAATTCCCTCTCTTCAAACTCAAGTTGAGGATATAGGGTCCCAGCTTCCAGCTGTTCAAACAATGGTAGGGGCCAATCCTCTTCAGGGACCTTATGTAGTTGGGCAGGGAGATTTGGAGATGATTAATACTCCTGTAGCATCCCCGCTATTCATAGCTGGCCAGGCTAGGGAAGTCGGGGGGTGGGTGGGTCCTACAGTCACCAATTAGAGTAAATATAGAGAAGGGAGAATATATGCCCTCTGGTATGGCGAATACGTTAAGGGCTACTATCCCCGAATTACAAGAGGATCGTGCTGCTGGTGACCCCCACCAGGTAGAGGAGACGGAGCCTCCTTTGGGAGGGAACTTAGGAGGGGTAGGGGTAGATGTTATTTGCTCAGAACCTAGTGTTAATTTGGGTACAATAGCGCTTGAAATCCAGGGGATTCAGGTCCAGGTTCAAGGGTTTTCCCAACAGGTTGAAACACTTATTACTTATATGGAGGGGCTTGATACCAAACTCCAGGTTATCCAGCAGCAGGTGACCAGGGTTTGGGACCGTGTAAACATGTCTAGAGGAGACGGGATAGGGATGGGCTCCTGGAAAGTGGACAGGATAAGTCAAACAGCTTCCTTGCATGACTTAGGCCATTTCAGGCCTTCAGTCTAACTGAGGATCGACCGCTCACTGCCATAGCCAATGCCCTGGTATTTACAATTTCTTCCCTGCCGTCTGGAGTATTTCCCCTTTGGGATTCAAAATTTCGAATTGCCCATCATGTCTCTAGTATTCTGTGTTGTTCCTTTTTGCCCTCTCACATAACTCGTTTCTTTTATTTGCCAGATAGGGGAGGGGTATTAAGGTTAGTCATTTATTTTCGCACTTCAGATATAGTGGCAAGGCTTTTCTCCAAAGTCCACCTCTTTTGTTCCTGGGGGGTTTATCTGGCCAACATCTATGCGAAGAGGGGAATTATTCCATTATTCCCACAGGTCCAGAAGATTAAATCGGTGCCCTGCGCAGGAAACCTTAACCTGGATCAACAACATAGGGGGAAGTTAGGTTCCCCATTGGTTACCCCAGAAACGAATAGACCTACAGTTGAGGGATTCCCTCCCTTGGAGGTAGTTCACCAAGTCACCATTCAAACTCTATCTGTAAGCTTACCTATAGCCCAGGCTCCAGTTGCATATTCACTTCCAAGTACGTCTCTGTCTGTGCAGCAGACATTGCAGTTCCAATGCCCTATAGTGTTAAGTCCTGGGTTGGACAACTATGGTTTGGTTAAAAAAGGCTGGGATTTCCATCCAAAGGGGCTTCAATTCTTGAAGAGCTTATGGCTGTCGATGCTATGTGCAGGTCGACAGTACAAGGCTCTATGGGTTGATATTTACTGCTAGATAGATGTTAGATCAATTTATTATTGTACCTGGTTATTTTAGGTAAAGAACCCCAAGTTATTTATTTTAGATTTTAGTTTTAGTTAAAATTTCTATTATGAGCTGATCTTTAGGGCCTTGATCTATGGCATTTGAGGGTCAGTTACATGTGTATACTTGTGTTTTATGTTGTTTGTATAAGCAATGGCCTACGGCTACACTGGAAATAAATTCTATTCTATTCTATTCACTTTCACGATCATCTCTGCCAAATACCAGAAAGATGTGATAAAGGGTTCCAATTTTATATGCCTGCACAGCATATGCAGAGAAGGAGCCTATGCCAAGGATTCTCTTATGTGTCACTGTGGTATCATTTTGTGATACCACAGATCATTTTGTGATGTCGATTGGCCTGCAGAAATGTCAACCAAATATCCTCATTTTGTGCTTTGACCATCCCAACATCTCTCCATCACTTGTTACTCAGAAGTCAGAAGCATCTGTTTAGGAAAGAGCCAATCTAGATTATCTTATGTCCTCTGTCACAGTGCTGCAGGATGTGATTGTGATGATAATTGGCCAGCCTGGATGTGTAAACTGTGTCTCCTGATTTTTGGGATGCTATCCCCAAAGTCCCAGTTATGTCCCTTTGATGCCTGCCTCAGGGCTGCCCGCTACCATTTTGGAAAAGGGCAGCCATTTTGTGAATGTGGATTACTGGGATGAATGCGGTACACTGTAAGCAGCACATGGTAAATCGTTATACGGTAAATGGTAAATCATGGTAAATGGTAATCATGGTAAATGGTAAATCAAGAAATATTCTCAACCAAGAAAATGTTGAGAACTGGGGTGTGTGTGTGTTTCTCTATTATTGATTCTTGCTAAAAATAAGTTGAGAACTGTGGTTTTCTCCAGGAATCGAGGGGGAAAAAAAATCAAGATTTTGAGGCAAGTTAGTTGTCTCAAAATCACTCTACTGTTATACTGTATCTACTGTAAAGAGAATAATTTTTAACCTTCCATTTAAATCATGACTGTAACATCTAGATGCCACACAAAAGGGGAGAAACTTGGAAATATGAACTGCGTATAGATTCATATTTCCATTTTATGGACACTCCAAAAGTGTCCAGAATTGCGTGTATCTGAATCATGGAATTCACGTCCCAATGAAAATCCTGTAATGATGATAGAGGACGTAGTACTGAGAGTCTGTACTAGTGAAATGACTGTAGCACTGGGGTCTAGATTTGTAGGTTTTGCCTCCACTTTCATACATTTAATTACAGCTATACCATACAGCTGAATTACAGTTGACTACAAGGAGCCATTTCAATGCCACTTAAACTATTCAATTAAAAACCCATCAGGAAAAAACTAATCTTTCATTTGGTCCCAAATCTTGCCAAACTATGGCTGCAAGAAACATTTCACAGGTGAACCACCTGTGCTGAACACACCCTGTTACTTTATTACAGATTTTTATCTCAGGAATTAAAAGCCGGCGCTTCCTATCTGATCTCAGGGCTCATAACAGTATGCCTTAGGAGGAAAAATCCAGTTCTAGGTCATACTATACATTAATATGATGGGCACAAACAAAGGTAGCCCACATGAGAAATATATCACCTAAGTGAAATGCCTGTTTACTTTACTGGAAATTGTCGGGAGGCTCTCCCACCACACCTTTAACACCTGCTACCACACCTTTTTCTGTTTGCGTTGGACCATAATCCCTTCATTATGGCAAAAAAGTTTGAATTGTAACAATGTACCATAGCAGGTTAAACACGCTTCTTTACATCAGTTTTGAAACAGAGAAAACACTAATGCACTAACTTAGCATCATCATCCCTGGAAATATATGAGAAGCTTTGTGATTATTTGCAATTCAGACTTCATCCTGGACTAATAACAGAAAGATCTCTGTGTACATGTAGTGCTGTCACTCAGGGCACTTTCAGACATATCCCCCCAGCCCCGCACATATTTGGGCTGGGGGGGGGGGGAATGCACAGCCCGAATATGCGCGGGGATCGGCCGGTCTGAAAGGCCCCCCCTGTGCGGCTTTGCCAGAGCTCAATTTCCTGCTCTGCATTCCGCGTGGCTTTTGGTACTGGCCGATCTCCGTGCATATTCGGGCTGCACATTCCTCCCCACAGCCCAAATATGTGTGTTGGGGGGGGGGAGGGGGGGGACACGTCTGAAAGTGACCTCAGTGATGGATAATCCCCTCAGGTAAAGAATGACAGATTGCAAATGTACTTATAAGTATCCCATGCACAGGGCTTGATTTCATCATGCCTCAAACACAGCCAGTTCAAGATATAAGACCACTACAATATCCCTCCATGCTGACTAGGAATCGGGTTACTATAGAACTAGGGCTGCATTTCTACCTGCAGCGGCGGTGATGGCAGCGGGAGGGGTGAGGGAAGACGCGGCAGCGTGGAGGAGCTGGCCGATGGGAAAAGAGCCGGTGCGAACGGGGATCTGCCGCGGCTTCTCTCACGCATATCAGGGCAGGATTTTGCGCCCTGTCATGTGCGAGAGAATCTGCGGCAGATTCCCGTTTGTATTGGCTCTTTTCCCATTGGCCGGCTACTCCGCACTGCCACATCTTCCCTCGCCCCTCCCGCTGCTGCCACCGCAGGTGAGAACACAGTCTAAGATGCTTCAGATGAGCATGTGTTGTGCATATGTGCTGTGCACCCAGACCTCTGTGCCAGTCCAGAGATGTTATGGGTCTGTTTCAACTCCTGATTTTGAATTGGGTCCCCAGGTGGAACTGCCAGCAAACAGCTGATGGGGGCTGGGCCAGAGGAGCACTTTCATCCATCCTGGGTGAGCATGTGAAACAGGGGAGCCTGTAGGAGAGCGTTCACCTGGTCCAAGTGCACGTGCCAAACAGCTGATGGGGGAAAGGGGCAGAGGAGTGCCTTCACCCAGCCTGGGTGTGTGCTTCAAAGAGCTGATCAGGGAGGCCCAGATAAGCATGATCCTCCAGGCAGCATCCTGGTTTGGCAGCATCCTCCTCCTTCCCCACTCCCCCATCAGCTGTTTGGCGAGCTGAGTGAGTACGTTCCTCTGGGCTCAGTCCTTGAATCTCGCTTTGTGGCTGGTCTGGGCAGGGCGCACATTAGCCCAGCTTAGCCTGGTATCTGCACCAGGAAAACCTACATAATTCACTTTTGACTTCATCACTTGTGAGAATGTATCCATCCCAACCATATTCTGATGAAATCTGTCACACCCTTTTAGCCTGTAATCTATCAGTGTACTGTGTTTTATATGTAAGAACAGAGAGAGCTGGAAGAGAATATATACCGATAAGGATTAGGAAAATATTGTAATGAATTTAATGCAATTGATGGGTTTGATTATTGATTATTAACCACATCTAATTATGTGAAATCTCTATCTGAGAGAACCAGATTATTATTGACGCATGTTGACTCTCAGCCTTCAGATTTGGTTCTTGGTTTGTCTTATCTTTAGAATGCATCTTCAAAATATACTGCTAATCTTATGTAGCTTGTTAATACTGTGCAGATAGTGAGAGATATGAAACCTGATCCATACTCTAGATACACTGCATCACAGTGTGAAAAGAAATAAAGTAATAGTCACTATTTATGATAAAGTACGTCAAGACAGGCCAACATGGTCTGGATTAACCAAAAGGATAACAACTTTTCTATCAGAAGAGTATTGACATTCCTATATGTTGTTTAGCTTCTTCAACACTTTTAGGTTTAGCAGCTGGCTCTACTGATAAATATTTGGATTTTCTTTATTTATAGAAAATTAGTTCATCAGCAGGTATATGCAATTCAGTATTTATGGAGTGCTGTAAGTAGAGAAAAGAGGGAATTATTACTAGGACAATTCATTAAAACATGTGAATAAGATTATGTTGGCTACTACGAGAAGTCACTTATGAATGAATTTATTTATGGCCAAAGCCAAAATATATATGCATAGCTCAAGAGCCTCACATACACACATATAAACAAATATAAAATATACACAAGGCACAATTTCACTAAAATACAATTAACAACAATCAAAATTTTGTTAAAACCATACAATCAAAATCTCAGAATAACATGCCTGCTTCACTTAGGCTCTTATAAACTTGACCCTGAATCATTTACAGGTGCCTTAGAAGTCTCTTAGAAATGCCTGCCCTTTCTGGGACTATACCGTTCTTAACTCTCTTTTGCTGCTTGTACACTTTCCTGGTTTTGCAGATATCTATTTAGCTAATCCTGTCAAAATATGAACAAATTCATTTGGTAACAACCATATCGTATTCTCAAAGATGTTAAATACATATATATATATATATATATATATATATATATATATATATATATATATATACGATATATTTGCGGCCGTTAGCCAAAAAGACACAGCAAGACAAAACACAAAGGCGACAAAACAAATCGCCCAAACACAACAATAATAGTAATAATGTCATACAACTCACTTCAAAAAGAAGAAGAAATTTTGTTGGAAAAATCAGCAAAGACAATAAAAAATAATAACTGAGAAGCAGGGATTCCCCTTTCCCTTTGTCAAACCCCTGAGTGTCATGACCCTGCATACTAAAACAGTGGCTGTTTAAACTAAAGGAATACTTTCTGAAGGTTGACTGCAGCCACCAGATAATGGGCAACCGAATTGGTAATTGTAGAATCCGTGTCCGCCAAGACCATCACAAGCAGGTTTTTCTCGGATCTGCCTGGGAATTGCAGCAGGAAGGCAAACAAAAACTGGGTGTGCAAAGAGTCATAGAGGTGACAGCTAAACATAATATGGTCTGCCGTCTCCACATGCTGTCCATCAAAAGGACAAAGTCTGTCGGAGAAGGCGGTGGCAGTAAACCGCCCCTCCAACACCATGGAGGGGAGGATATTTAATCGGGCGCACCTAAACAAATATTTGGCCCTTTCGGACAGACCCGAGAGGAGGTACCTGGTCATACATGGGTGGGGCTGGATATATAGGAGATAATCCCATAAGTGTAAAGAGGCCCTTATACTGGGTGTCTCCACCTGCAGCTCCTTATCAGCTAGCCTGTTGGTCAGATCCCTGACCATCACGCCCAGCTCCTTATCTGCCCAATACCCTGGGTGAAAACTCAGCTGACATATGTAGTTCTCTACAGCCTTTAACCATGTGCTTTGAAACACATCCGCCTGCCAGAATTGTACTAGTCCCCTGTCCCTAGACTTATACAGCTTTGCCCAGAATTTCAAGACCAAGCCCCAAGCCACTGATGACCATTTGGACTGACCCACTTCTGCCCTCATGGCCACATAGGGCATACCCCTTGGGACCCTCATGAGCCTTTGAAGAAACCTGGCCTGCAGATTGTCCACCTTCCCCAGCTTCGAAGGTACCAGTGGGGCCCACACTTCTGCCCCATACAAGAGCTGAGCCCGCGCCTTGGCATTTATAACCTTGACAGCGGGCTCCACTGCCACCTTCCCTGAACTGAGAAAAAGTTTAGACACGGCTATCTCCGTACCTCTGGCCAATGAAAGTGCCCTCTCCAGATGCTTATCCCAGGAACCTCATGCATGGAAAAGTAGTCCTAAATACTGGAAGCTATCAACCTGGGTGACCCTATGACCCCTATCAACCAGACCAAAACTTTACGTGATCATGAAAAAATCATAATTTTGGATTTGTCCTGATTTATTTCAAGACAGTTCTGTTGACAGAAACCTGCAAAGCTAGCCAACTGTCTATTCAGTCCGATCCTTGTTTGCGACATTATCGCGATGTCGTCAGCATATAAGAGGCATCCCACTGGCCGGTCTGCCAACTTAGGAGGGAAAAAGGAGGGAACAGCTAGGAGAGGAATCACTTCATTTATAAAAAAATTAAAATGTGTAGGCGCCAGTACCCACCCTTGCCTCACGCCAGGGTAAGTATGAATTGAGTCCGTTAGCTGACCAGAACTTCCAACCTTCACCTCCAGCTTAGTATTAGCATGCAAGCATTGTAACAAAAACAATAGCCTTTTATCTATATCAGTTTTCCTCAATTTTCCCCAAAGAATGGGCCTACATACCCTGTCAAAGGCCTGTCTGAGGTCCAGAAAAGCTACATACAATTTTTGGTTACCAGTTACATACTTTTCGATCAAATGCTGGAGGATCAGGCAATGTTCAACAGTGGAGCGGCCCCTTTGGAACCCAGTGTTACTGGGGGTAGGGGAAGGGGCTCCACTCACACACACACGGCCCTGGAGTATCGAGGTCAGCACGGGAGCGACCGGAGTTAGGCTGCCCGTCAGGATAGTGTGTGGGCTTTTACCTCTAATTAAAGAGAACGAGCCCCTATCATCATCAGGCGCTGCTGACCAAGAACCCAAGGCTGCCCCACACTCTTGGACTGCACTCAGCACTACACACAAGGGCCACGGGGTGAGGGGCTTCACCCCAGGGGGTGCGGGGTCCCGGGAAGGGGGAAGGGAGGATGGACACAGGACACTCACCACCGACAACAGGGACACCACACAAGGTTTCTGGAAGGGTTCTTTCGAGGTTACTCAGGCTTCACTCACTCGGGTACTCACAAGGGTTGGTTTAGGAAGGAACACACGCTCGGGCACTAGTAGGGGTCACACGCACTCAATTCTCCTGGCACGCTCGCTCTCGCTCGCACTCCAGTCACAGGGCCGGTTTCTACAATCACCAGCGCCGTTTCCCAGGCGGCGCTGGCTCTTATTCCCTAAGCCCCGCCCCTGTGCGTGCTCGCAGCCGCTCTGAGTGACGCCGCGGGGGCGGGGGCAGCCCTACTGAGGGATTCCCTGCTGGGGGCGTGACTGCACGCCGCACCTGTGAGTCAGGTGGTGGCGGTAACTGCGGGGGTGTTCCTTGCGGGGCCAGGACAGGCTCCGCTTGGCTGGTCTCTCTTGGGGGCGTGGTTACTGACCCAGGCCCTGCCCCATCTGCCTGAGAGAGCAGCGGGGGAACGCCCTCTTGCCGGCGTCCCGCTGGCGGCGTGTGGCTGGTGCGCGGCTTTTCCTTTGCCGCTTGCGATCCTGTTGGGGGAGTTTCCTGGCGTGGTGAGCTGCGGGGCCTTCCCAGGGTTCGTGGGGGTGCTTTAGGGGTTCCAGGTCGGGCTCGGGTGCCGCTGCTGACACCCAGCCTATTCAGGATGGAGGGTATTTGCCTGGGTCAACCAGGCATTAAGTTTGAGCAATAGCCACTTCCCATACATTTTACTGGTCGTAGCCAGTAAACTGATCGGCCTGTAATTGGCTGGCAGGGCCCGGTCCCCCTTTTTATAAATGGGCACTACCACTGCCCTTTCCCATACAGTCGGCATTTGTCCTGTGTTATTTATTTGTGTAAAGAGGGCAGCCAGCCATTGGGCCCACCAACACATCTTGCTCCTAATCAGGTCAAGAGAGATTAGGTCTGGTCCAGGTGCCTTACCTGACCTAACAGTACCAGTTACCTCCACTACCTCCTCGGCCGCAACCAGCGGCCAGAGAGGTGATGCTGCCAGCTCCTCCAGGCCTGTCTGGGAACCCAGTTCTGTAGTGCTGCCCGCATACAGTGCTTGGAAGTGGGACATCCATACCACATCTGGGACTGGGATTGGCAATCTATCAGGACTGGGATTACCCCAGCTATTGACCATCGCCCAGAACCTCTTACTGTCCTGCCATTGGGCAGCAACTACCAAAGAATCCCAATGATTCTCCCCAAATTGCCTCCTCTTAACCCTAATGGTAGCTTTATAAATGCGCTTGGTTTTGAAATACTGCAAGGGGAGACCCACATTTCCCCTTTTCCTATACTCAAGATAAAGTGCTACCAGCTGTCCTCTAAGAGACTTACTCTCAAAATCATACCACGGTTTATGATGACAATTTAAACTCCTCTCCTTAGCCTTCCGAGGTACATGCTGTAGCAATAGGCTAGTGATTCTGTCACTCACAGAAGTAAATTCCCCAGTAATATCCAAATGAGCCTCCCCTTGCACCGTCAATAAACCCCCCCCCCCCGGGGCAAGGGTAGTCCTCTAGCAAAGAACCCACTCTTCCCAGAATTGTCTCACTGAGCTTAATGGATGAATGGCAAGCACCAGCTGGGGGAGGACCCCATCCCCAGCACTGGGGACTCCCTGGGAACTGTTAATTTGAGCGCCAGATCCAGTGGAAGGTGATCGCTCTCCTGACAGATACCCACCATAAAATCTCCAATAAATGGGACCAATTCAGGGGAAACAGCCGCATAATCTACAACGCTGGAACCGGCCAAACCTATGTAGGTAAATTCTCCACAGGTGTCACCATACCCTGAGTTATTCAGAACAGTGAGATTAAGTTCCGTTAGGAGCTTGGCAAACAACAAGCCTGAGTTATTTATCAATTTGTCTTTGGGATGCCTGAGGCCCAATACCTCAGTATTCTCTGCGAACACCATACAAGCCAAGCACCTCCTCATCCTGGCCTATACGGGCGTTAAAGTCACCCAGTAATATTAATTTCCCCTGGGGATGATAAACCAGAATTTCCTCTAGGGCCTTAGTAATGGCCGACCACTAGCTCGTCCTGTAAGACTTAGATAGATATACATAGTAGTTAGCTTAGTTATAGAGAGAGATAGAGATAGTTACTTGGTTTATAGTGTGTTTGTAGGACAAGGCCTTTGTAGTTATTAGGATATTCCAGTTAGTTCAATAGGTTTTAGAATAGTTAATAGCAGTTAGATTTAGTGTAGAGATAGCTATATATAATATTATTTTAAAAAATTGAGTAAAAAAAATATGTATAAAATCTTTGTGTGTGTTTGAGTTTGAAGACATGGAGAAGGGAAGTAGGAGAGGCCGGTCTGCTGCCTGTAAGATGGGCAATGGGGCACGTGGGAGAGGTGGTAGGGTTAGGGGATGTGCCAGCAGAGTGACAGCAGGTGACCGCAGCAGCCCGAGCACATCACCACACCCCAAACTCTGCAGGCCTGCTTTAGGGCAACAGGCTTCAGCAGCTCAGTGTTGTCTCCTGGCAGTGTCCTCCACTGCCACGCAGGGCACTGGAAGGCCTGCAGGACATCAAGCTGCGTCTGTCTCTGCTGTGGCTGAAGGAGCAGGTGCTGCTGCTTCCGATGTTCCTCCAGGGCCACCAATGTCCCCCATTGTTGAGGCAATCCCCAGCAGTCCAGAGCTGGTGGATCCCACCCTGGCTGCTAGAGGCAGGGCCCGATCCCTGGGCAATGGCAGTAGGGAGAGGAGCAGCAGCAGCATCAGCAGCAGCTATAGAGGGGGGCACAGGGAAAGTGCCAGCAGCATGGTGGGCAGTCAAGCCTCAGGGTCCCAGTACTCCCCTTCATGGGACATCACAGTAATTGAGGACAGTGAGGCAGAACTTGACACTAGTGCCTCAGAGGAGATGTCTGAATCTGAGGCGATGGCTGTCCCTCCTTCCAGAGCTGTGTCATTGTCGCCACCAAGTTCTGCCTCTCTCAGAAACGCTGGCAGCAGTGTGTCACCCGGGGCGGGANCCTCTGTCTGGGACCATTTTAAACTGGTGTGGGCAGATGATCCCAGGGAGATGCAGTGCACTTTGTGCAATAAGCTGGTGAAGCGTGGGCAGATGCTCGCCAACCTTGGAACAACTGCAATGGTGAGACACCTGAAATCATGCCACAGTGCTCTGCTGCTAAGCGGGAAGGCAGGGGAAGTGGATGCCAGCAGGTTCCCAACTGCAGTGCCCAGTCGTCCGCTTCCTTCAGCGGGCAAGCGTCCTACACCAACTGCTGCCTCTAGTAGCAGGAGCAGCATTCCTGCTGCCTCTAGCAGCAGCAGCAGCAGTAGGAGCCTCGCCAGCAGCGTCAGCCCACCATGGAGGAGCTGGGGTGGGAGCAGCTGCCAAGGCCATCGGCAGCTGGAGGGCAGCGTGGCTATCAAGAGAAAGCCAGGTGCCTGTTAGGAGAAATGATTGCACTGGATGGGCAGCTCTTCTCCATCATAGAGGACATGGGCTTCAAGTGGTTGGTTGGGTTCCTGCCCCCCAGTTTAAGTTTCCGTCCCGCACCACCCTGAGTTGGAATGTGGTGCCCGACCTGTACAGGGCTTTGAAGGAGCAGGTGAGGGAGCAACTGGCAGGGGCTGGGGGGGGGTACTGTCCACTTCACCACCGACCTGTGGTCTTCCAGGAACGTCCAGCATGCCTATCTGGCAGTAACGGCGCACTGGTGGCAGGACCCAGTGGAGGCAGCTTTGGGGAGTGGCAGGAGGGGTCCTGAAGCAGGGTATAGCTGAGCCCTGCTTCAGGCACAAGTCCTGGACAGCCCCCACACCTCAAGGAACATCGAGGCAGCCCTGGCCACCATGGTGAGGGAGTGGGTCATGCCAGGTGCAGCCTTCACCAAGGGGTGTGTGGTCACAGACAACACAGCCAATATACTCAAGGCAGTCCGTGTCGGGGACTTCACCAGCATCTCTTGTGCTGCACACACCCTTCACCTGGTGATCAGAGATGCTCTGGGCTTGGGGGATAAGGGAATTGGGGAAGGCACCCTTAGCTCCCTGATTGAGCAGGGGAGGAAGCTGGCGGGGTTCTTCAATAGGAGCGTGAAGGGCAGCGATCTCCTCCAGGAGAAAAAGGCTGAGCAAGGCTCCTCAGGGCACCAGCCGGTCCAGGATATGCCCACCAGGTGGAATTCCACCTTCCTGATGCTCGAGCAGCTTCTTGAGCAGAAAGCTGGCTTGCATCAGGTTCAACTGGTGATGGACAGTGGGGTACCAGAAGGGTTTAATGGGGCAGAATGGGAGGTCCTGGCTCACACAGTCTTTGTCCTGAGACCATTCCTGGCCATGACAGAGACTGGGTGCAGCTCCACCGCCACCCTCAGCCAGGTGACCCCTCTGGTCCGGAGTCTCCAGAGGAGGCTGAACGAGATTCTTGGGGGGCGGGATTGTGGCCCTGAGGGCAGGAAGCTGACCAATGAGGCACTTGCCCTGGTGCAGAAACTGAAGTCAGGGCTGGAGGTGCATTTTGATGCTCTCCTGCAGCGGGAGGAATATGCCCTGGCACCAATGCTGGAACCCAGGATCAAGGGTAGCATGGCACACCAGACAGCGCTCTATGGCCTCCAGAAGGGTGCGCTGGTGGTCAGGGTCCGGGAAGCAGAGCGGGCTATGCAGCAGAACACCCCTGGGGATGGTGGGAGTGGGAGAAACCACCCCTCTCAGCCAGCTGGGTCTATCCCTGCCCCAGCCCTAGTGGTAGCAGCGCCAGCAGCAGCAGCAGCACCCTGTTGTCAGCAGCAGCAGCAGAAGCAGCTCGGCCTATGTGCAGGGCACTCTGGGGAGCATGGCGCCGTGCACAATAGGGAAGGCATCATGGCTGAGGGCAGTCTGGGGCCTATGTTACCAGCAGGGAGGGCTGTGCCACTGCATCCAGAAGCTGCCACTGTATCCCTAGGACTTACCCTCGAGATTATGGGGACATCATTCCACGGCATCATGAAACAGCCACTCCAGCTCTGGGACCCGCCATCAGGGGTCTCGGGCCTACGTTACTGGCAGGGAGGGCTGTGTCCAATATCTAGAAGCTGCCACTCTAGCCCCAGGCCAGGACCCACCCTCAGGGTTCTTGTGCCCTGTCATTCCGCTCACGGGGTGCTGTCATTCCACCTTTTCTTTACACAACCTGTTTTTCATGGCGAAAGAGAGCGAGAGAGTCTCCCCACTGCTAGAAGGAGATACAGACACGATCCCACCCATGCTGTCACCTGCACTATATGGCCACTTTTGGTGAGAGAGAGAGAGAGACACTCCCCGCTAGAAAGAGAGAGATGGGGGTGGAGGTGGAGAGGTATGTGTATCCATCCAGCTCAAGCTGTCACCTGCCAGAACCAGGAAGAACTCCCATCTGTGCTCATGCGCCCGATGCCCATTGCCCAGTGCCCACATCCAGCAGCAAACTTACCAGAATGAGATGGAATATAACACAACGTATTATATGTGCCTGCCTGCCTGCCTGTGTGCGTTCCTGTACCTGCTATCACCTATCGCATGATTGAATGAAGTGTGCCCAACCATGCACTAATTCTAGGGATATAATTCAACTCCCATAGGCTTTAGGCTGTCATTCCACTGTACGTAAGCCCACCCGTCCCAGGCACCATCAATGAGATTCTGGGACCATCATTCCAGTCACTGGGGGCTGCATTCCATTCCACTGAATCCAGAAGTCCGGTGCCTGCATGCCAGCCTGCCCTCCCACCAGCCTACTCCTCCGCACCCATACGTGTATGCCCACTGAAGCTGCTGAAAAAAAAGCCCCTCCAACCACCAGCTCCCGCCGCTTGCTGCCCGCTGCCAAGGAGCCTGTCTCTCTTTCTCTCTGGCACACCCACACAGACACAAGCCCTGCCCCTCCTGGGGGGCTGTCTTCAAGTTGAGAGACCCTGCTACTCCCTGGCACATCTTTGGGTTAATACCTTAACTATGCTATATGTGGTGCCAGGTGCTGTTGGTAGGGATTGACAAGCTGTATGAGATTTTGCCACCTGCTAGCCAAAACTTCAGCACAGAGGGATAAAAGATTGGGTAGGTCAAACAAAGCTCATAACAATAACAACAAATATAACTTTTATTAACAAAACATAACAAAACAACAACAACATTATAAAACAAAAACCAAACATTTTAAACTAGAAAGGAAACTTAACTCTACTCAGTCTTTGGACCTGCCCCCCGGAACTTGGGGGAAAGGCAGAAGGGGTGCATGGGAACTGGAGGCATCACACCCGCCGGCATTTGGTAGCCATGTTGGATGGCATATTCAACAGCCCCTGCCACGGCCACCTGCCACTTGGAGACTGACCGGCGGAAGAGTTCCAGATCGGCCATCTCGGCGGAGACATACTTGGAGACATACTGCAAGTACGTTTCCACCTTCTTCTCGCATACCTCAACCACCTGGAACCATTCCACAAGTCGGTTCTCCATGGTGGCTGATTGCTGCTGTAGGTCAGCCACAAAGTTCCGGGTGGGCCTCTCCACCTCAGCCCAAAAGGACCTTGCTGCTGCAGACTCCTGGGGCCCAGGGGACTCCACATCAGAGCTGGAGGAGGGGGAAGGCTTTGATGGCATCTCGTCTGCATTGCCTTTCCCCCCTTCTTCTGGTGCTGATGCTCCAGCTCCACGGCCACGCCAGAGTCCTGCCGCCTAACTTTCTCCCCGTGGAGTTTCTCCACATGGGCAATGAGCCCCGATGTGGTCCCCTCTCTGGACCTCTTAAATCTTTTTTGGCAGATCTAAAGAACATAAAAAGATAGGAACATAAGAAGTGCCATACTGTGTCAGACCAATGGTATGTCAAGCCCTTCCTGAATTCTGTCTCCCCAAGTGGGTGGGTGGCCAATCTCTCTCGCAGGGGACTTCCGTTCCTAACAGGTCATAGGGCAATCCATTCCCTGTTGTTCCAGTCCCCATGCCTTACTGTGCAGATGGCAAATCCATTCTCCTTCTCATACCACTGCCAGACATCAGACCTTGTCTGCCTGCTGTCTGGGGGTGCACTGGTGACCTCCACCTCGGTGTTCTGCGTGCACTGGCACCAGCATCGGCATCTGATTCCTCCTCACCCTCTCTGAACACATAAACAACACCTAAGTAATATCATGCATTTATGATGATGCCTCTAGTTCTACCCCCTTGGGGTGCTAGGGATGGCAACGGGAGATGGTGACCCTGGCTGGCACATGCAAACCCAAAAGACCCTGGCTGGCATGTACAAATCCTGCCCTCCTTGGGGCACTAGGGATGGCAATTGGAAAGACCCTTGCTGGCACATGCAAATCCTGTCGTCCTTGGGGTGCTAGTAGTGATGGCAACTGGAAAGAGTCAAAGACTCTTGCTGGCGTGTGCAAATTCTGCCCTCCTTGGGGCACTAGGGATGGCAAATAGAAAGACCCTGGTTGGCATGTGCAAATCCTGCCCTTATTTGGGGGTGCGTAGGGATGACAACTGGAGAGTGGAGACCCTTGCTAGTCTGGCACATGTTTGGGTGGGGGTGCTTGTGCTTGTGCCTGACTGCTTGAAGAGCCCCCCCACACTACAGTACCCTCTCTCTCTGTGGCAGACATCCGCTGCCACCTGCTGATGCCCACTGTGCCTGACTCCCCACCACCCATGAACCCACCTGCATGCCAGTGAGCTCGCTCTAAAGGATAGTATTCTTCTTGTCCTCAAAGTAAAAAAAAGGTTACAAACCTGGTAGGAGTGGCAGCACCTCCTGTGCCAGCCNACCCTCAGGGTTCTTGTGCCCTGTCATTCCGCTCACGGGGTGCTGTCATTCCACCTTTTCTTTACACAACCTGTTTTTCATGGCGAAAGAGAGCGAGAGAGTCTCCCCACTGCTAGAAGGAGATACAGACACGATCCCACCCATGCTGTCACCTGCACTATATGGCCACTTTTGGTGAGAGAGAGAGAGAGACACTCCCCGCTAGAAAGAGAGAGATGGGGGTGGAGGTGGAGAGGTATGTGTATCCATCCAGCTCAAGCTGTCACCTGCCAGAACCAGGAAGAACTCCCATCTGTGCTCATGCGCCCGATGCCCATTGCCCAGTGCCCACATCCAGCAGCAAACTTACCAGAATGAGATGGAATATAACACAACGTATTATATGTGCCTGCCTGCCTGCCTGTGTGCGTTCCTGTACCTGCTATCACCTATCGCATGATTGAATGAAGTGTGCCCAACCATGCACTAATTCTAGGGATATAATTCAACTCCCATAGGCTTTAGGCTGTCATTCCACTGTACGTAAGCCCACCCGTCCCAGGCACCATCAATGAGATTCTGGGACCATCATTCCAGTCACTGGGGGCTGCATTCCATTCCACTGAATCCAGAAGTCCGGTGCCTGCATGCCAGCCTGCCCTCCCACCAGCCTACTCCTCCGCACCCATACGTGTATGCCCACTGAAGCTGCTGAAAAAAAAGCCCCTCCAACCACCAGCTCCCGCCGCTTGCTGCCCGCTGCCAAGGAGCCTGTCTCTCTTTCTCTCTGGCACACCCACACAGACACAAGCCCTGCCCCTCCTGGGGGGCTGTCTTCAAGTTGAGAGACCCTGCTACTCCCTGGCACATCTTTGGGTTAATACCTTAACTATGCTATATGTGGTGCCAGGTGCTGTTGGTAGGGATTGACAAGCTGTATGAGATTTTGCCACCTGCTAGCCAAAACTTCAGCACAGAGGGATAAAAGATTGGGTAGGTCAAACAAAGCTCATAACAATAACAACAAATATAACTTTTATTAACAAAACATAACAAAACAACAACAACATTATAAAACAAAAACCAAACATTTTAAACTAGAAAGGAAACTTAACTCTACTCAGTCTTTGGACCTGCCCCCCGGAACTTGGGGGAAAGGCAGAAGGGGTGCATGGGAACTGGAGGCATCACACCCGCCGGCATTTGGTAGCCATGTTGGATGGCATATTCAACAGCCCCTGCCACGGCCACCTGCCACTTGGAGACTGACCGGCGGAAGAGTTCCAGATCGGCCATCTCGGCGGAGACATACTTGGAGACATACTGCAAGTACGTTTCCACCTTCTTCTCGCATACCTCAACCACCTGGAACCATTCCACAAGTCGGTTCTCCATGGTGGCTGATTGCTGCTGTAGGTCAGCCACAAAGTTCCGGGTGGGCCTCTCCACCTCAGCCCAAAAGGACCTTGCTGCTGCAGACTCCTGGGGCCCAGGGGACTCCACATCAGAGCTGGAGGAGGGGGAAGGCTTTGATGGCATCTCGTCTGCATTGCCTTTCCCCCCTTCTTCTGGTGCTGATGCTCCAGCTCCACGGCCACGCCAGAGTCCTGCCGCCTAACTTTCTCCCCGTGGAGTTTCTCCACATGGGCAATGAGCCCCGATGTGGTCCCCTCTCTGGACCTCTTAAATCTTTTTTGGCAGATCTAAAGAACATAAAAAGATAGGAACATAAGAAGTGCCATACTGTGTCAGACCAATGGTATGTCAAGCCCTTCCTGAATTCTGTCTCCACAAGTGGGTGGGTGGCCAATCTCTCTCGCAGGGGACTTCCGTTCCTAACAGGTCATAGGGCAATCCATTCCCTGTTGTTCCAGCCCCCATGCCTTACTGTGCAGATGGCAAATCCATTCTCCTTCTCATACCACTGCCAGACATCAGACCTTGTCTGCCTGCTGTCTGGGGGTGCACTGGTGACCTCCACCTCGGTGTTCTGCGTGCACTGGCACCAGCATCGGCATCTGATTCCTCCTCACCCTCTCTGAACACATAAACAACACCTAAGTAATATCATGCATTTATGATGATGCCTCTAGTTCTACCCCCTTGGGGTGCTAGGGATGGCAACGGGAGATGGTGACCCTGGCTGGCACATGCAAACCCAAAAGACCCTGGCTGGCATGTACAAATCCTGCCCTCCTTGGGGCACTAGGGATGGCAATTGGAAAGACCCTTGCTGGCACATGCAAATCCTGTCGTCCTTGGGGTGCTAGTAGTGATGGCAACTGGAAAGAGTCAAAGACTCTTGCTGGCGTGTGCAAATTCTGCCCTCCTTGGGGCACTAGGGATGGCAAATAGAAAGACCCTGGTTGGCATGTGCAAATCCTGCCCTTATTTGGGGGTGCGTAGGGATGACAACTGGAGAGTGGAGACCCTTGCTAGTCTGGCACATGTTTGGGTGGGGGTGCTTGTGCTTGTGCCTGACTGCTTGAAGAGCCCCCCCACACTACAGTACCCTCTCTCTCTGTGGCAGACATCCGCTGCCACCTGCTGATGCCCACTGTGCCTGACTCCCCACCACCCATGAACCCACCTGCATGCCAGTGAGCTCGCTCTAAAGGATAGTATTCTTCTTGTCCTCAAAGTAAAAAAAAGGTTACAAACCTGGTAGGAGTGGCAGCACCTCCTGTGCCAGCCGGCTCTTGCTCCTCCTCCTCCACCACTCAAGGTCCAGCAGCGGCAGGAACCTCTTCCTCCTCCACCACCGGCTCTGGGACCACCACCTTGGCCTTCCCCCAGGCCCGACGCTTAATCTGCAACCTCTTCATTTATTTATTTATTTATTATAAACACACACACACACACACAGCCAAACAGAAAACAGTCACCCATACAAACTCACCAACCAGCCAAACCAACACAGTCAAATCAACACACAACACAGCCAAAACACACCAAAACAGAACCAAACACCAGTCAGCCACACACACACGCTCTCTCCTCTCACAAGCTCTGCACGCACTCAAATTTCCGGTTTCCAGCTTCCGACGCGATCACGGGACCACACAATAGCTATACCAAATGGCCGAACCGAACCGAACGCCACTGAACTGAATGCCACTGAACCCGAACTTGGCGACCAAACCGAACGTCCAAACCCGAACTCGGCGAACGACCAAACTTCCGATCTGCAATCTGTTCGCACATCCCTAGAGGACTCTCCAACCCCACAGTGGGTGAGACACCGATAAGACTGTGGGCTGCCACCTGCCAGTACATCGCTGTGAGCCGTGGATGGGAGAAACTAGGGGGTGAGAACATACAAAGACTGATAGCTTTCACTTTCAATTTTCACTATAGGTGCTCAATAAAGTATGTGTTTTGCTCAATAAATGCAAAATTGTGTGCATAGACAAAGGTATGAATCTCCATGGGTGGGTGGGGATAGCAGGCACTGGATTGCCTCCCAGAGTCCTAATAGCCTGGAAGAAAGAAATAGCTGGTGCAGCTTCTTCTTCCCATGGTTCTCTACCCTGCAGCTGTGAGTTAACTTGAGGGGGGGGGGGCGTTGGTGGGTGGCGCATGGTAGAGAAGGACGCCTGCCTGTTTATTAGGCTAGTCATGCTAAACCTGTGAGTGGGAGCTGCCCGAATGCGCAAGAAATACAGGCAGGGAGTTGCCTGTTTATTAGGCTCTACACACTAAGCACAGATGGAGCCGGGATTCCAGGAGGCTATTGTCTTGTTTGTTAACCCCTTGAATCTACAAAATGCTATGTAGAACGCAGCTCTGCAGAAAGCAGGACCCCATCTGTCTTTCTAACCTACCTTGATTATTTATTTATTTATTTATTTATTTAATTTCGTATGCCGCCCTTCCCTGAAGCTCAGGGCAACTTACACAATCCATAAAATCAATTACAACAGATACAACCCACCCAATACCACCTCCCCATCCAACTCCCTCTTGCACCCCTACCCCCAAACTCACCAAAACAAGATATAAAGCAATATTGCTAAGAGACATGAAAACGAGTTCTTGGGATCTGTGCCCCATGGTTCTTTTAACCCATCATGAAATCTCAACACAAAACTTGCATCTTGTGATGGGTTAGTATTTCCCATGTGTCTCCACAGAGGCAGCACAATGTTAACAGCACTCTGAAATATCATATGGGAAATTAAAAGAGTTCAAATTATTTCTGGACAGGTTTGTTGCAACTGATCAAATTGACGATGTGCTTTTAGAGGCCTCTGTGGTCTAGGCCATGATAAGGTATTAAACCCTTTCCGGAGAAATCACTGGAGCGTTGAGGAGTAATTTCTATTTCCCATTGTCAGCATAAGAAAGTGTTGAAGACACACAGGATAGTTTCAAAGCATGAACTGTTCTTTATATCTGCTCCCACTCATAAAAGCTGTTATCTTGAAAACATGCAGGCCTGATATGTTTACTTCAAGTGAAAGTGAGGCCCCTGATTCTGGCCCCCTTTACATGAGTAGTCTGTATTCACCTGAGTGCTTCTATTAAAATATATCGTGCTCTTCAGAACTACTCATGTGGGCTAAGGCTTTTTGGACTGGGTCCACAGCGTATTCTTCTGCTGCTTAAACTTTGAGAGTTGTTTGATTATTTATCAGAATATTCCATTTTCACTCTGAGAATCCTAACTGGCTTGACTCACCCTTTAAATTCCTCTGTGATAAACGAATGTTTATCATAAATCAAAAACTCCTGTGGGTCAAAGCGGCTCGAGCTTTAATTGCTTTAGAATTTTTAGGGTGTGTTCTTGTGTACAACAGCAACTCTTTTGGTGAGAACATGTCATGTGTTTCAGATTTATTATGAGCCTAAAAAAACTGCTGAGAAGGATCTTGGAAGCTTATCTGGGTGGAAGGGGGAGGCATCTTTTGTGAATTATGAGTGATGACCAGCTCACTAGGCTGAATATTCTCTATACAGAGAGGGTTTCTTCGGTCTTTTGGATCTAAAATGAACGGAATGAATGAGATACCTTGCTAGCTGTTGCAGCTGTTGGTTATTAAATAAACCTAAGCTAATCATGCAGCTTGCCATAATGAAATGATACTTTAGTAGGGTTGTTCTAGAGTCAAACAGCTCCATACATGAGCTAGAATTTCAAGCCTTCTCCCTCCTCCCCCAAGATATCCCTATATAGCAATAAAAATACCCTACAGAGTGTCTGAAGTGGGGTGGGGAAGGATTTAAAGGGTAGAAGACACAAAGTCAAAATGTTGTAACTGTATTTAATTGAGGATTTGGAGTCTCCATAGTCTCTAATTCAGAAGAACAACACTCTAAACTTTAAGGATGTGCTTAAAAGTCCTATTGACTTTGGACTTTTAGAATGCGTTTAAGTATATGATTATATGCTCTTTTTTAAAACGTATATCTTATTGGAAATTTTTCTTCTTATAAAACAATAACACAAACATATCAAAAAGGAGCAATTTGAAGGCAAGCAGTTGTGATGCAGAGATAGTTAGGATAGGGTACCTCATTCCACAGAGGCATATCTAAAAGCTAAACCCCACGTGCACTCACCATGTTGTAGCAGTGCACTAACCAGATAATTCTAGTATATCTCAAGTACATGCTGTTTCTAATGAGGAATATTTTCCTGATTGGAGCCCAAGTGAAGTTCAGCATCCAAGCAGGGAGTTGTAGGCAAATGTTGGCAGCCTCAGCTGACTCAGGGAAGGAGAAGAGAGCAGAACAATGAGACAGTAGAGATGAAGCCAAGAAAAAAAGAAAAGAACAAAACAAAAAAACCACACACCAAGTTTGCTGGTGGTTTTGAATCCCCAGCATAGCTGGGAGGTGGGAGATAAGAGGAGGGAGAGGAGAAAATCAAGTGGATCCTCTTTCTCTAGTAAGTTATTTTAAAAATGAATGTGTTTTGCAGCTTGGTTGCCAAATAGTAGTAGTAATCTTTATTAATGGCGTAACCACATGGTTATTGCCAGTCTGAAAAATTGTTTATAAAAACAAAAATTCAAATTCTTACACAAAGTTATACCAAAATTGTAACAGGCCATACATAACGCATAATGACAATCATTTGTCACAAACCGTGGCCTTATAAATCGGCCAGTAGCTGCACCTCTGACTCCGTTAGCCTGCCCATAAGAGCAGGAGCCAGACCTATTAGGCTCTCTTCCACTCCTGGTCTTGACCATCACCCGGCCACCTTAAAACTCCATTGATATTTATGAGACTGATGTTCAAAATGCCCAATCCCTGTTTCCCAGCCCGGATCTTGCATTGTTGGCTGATTTTAAACTGCACTTAGAATCTCAGCCAGCAAAATCCATACTCGGTTAGCCAGGGAAATGGGGCAATTGGTTCTGCAGGGTTGCTGTTTCTTATCCTAACTCTTATCTGCTAACTTAAATCTGCCCGACTTTGCTCTGGCCTCCAGCATTAAAGATAAAATGTTGGCTATTTCTCGCACTTGATCCGCATTTTTTTCAGACAACAAATATTGGAGGATATATGTGCCTGGCCAGAGAACTTTTCCCCTCCCAGCATCTTATTCAACCAGTTAACACTCACCGGCTCCGTAAACCCGCAATCTAGGATTTTATGTTGCAAATCGTCAATTTGTTCTAAGCCGCAGGGGCACTTATGCAGGTCCCGTGGGGTCTGACTGTATCGCCCCTCAAGTACTTTAGAGGGCATTAATTGAAATCGGCAAAGTGTATATGCCTGCCTTCCTGGATTTGAAATTGCAGAGGCTGATCAAATCATTTTCCCTGCCCCACTTCTACTTCAACCTGGGGTAGAGTGAAGCCACTTTGCTGGACGATGTCAATGACAACTGCTCTTGTCCAGCTATGCCCTCCAGTCTTTGCAATATGTTCCCTCTGACATGAGCAGGTATAGACTGTGTTAATAATAAATATCTATACCCTAAGTCACTAAGCAACACAGACAGGTCCTTTCTCCAACTAAACTCTGAGTCAGCACTCATTGTCTCCAGCCAGCATGTTTTAGGTAGCGTGTCCTCACCCATATCAATTAGCCTAAACCAATAACTTGGGCTTTGGTTCTAACTGGGAGACTCTCCAATTCAGCTCGCATCAGAGAAATTGGAGTAGCCTTTGAAGAGCCTAACAGGGCTCTCATAAGCAGGGCCGGCCCCAGGGTTTGTGAGGCCATGTGCGAAGTATTGGTATGGGGCCTAATTTGCATAATTAGGCCCCACCTAATTATGTGCCATGTGCCACATGTGCGGCCGCACATGTGGCACATGCCTGGGGCCGGCCCTGCTCATAAGCAAATTCTGGAAGCCCTCCAAGCTCAGATTCCTCTGGCCACCCCAAATCTCAACACCATATATGGCCTTGGGAATCAGTTTATGATCTAATAGTTTCAAAGTCGGTAGCAGCTGTCTGCCACCGTACTTTGACCAAAACCTAACGACTCCATTAGCCGTTTGTAACATTTTCATGCCAGTAACTTACCAGTGTTTACCCCAAGCACCCGTTGCAGAAAATGTTAGCCCTAGATATTTATAGCAATCCACCTGCTCCAACTGTTCTGATCCCAACCTCCAGTCATACTGGGCTTGTCGTTTGGAGAAAACAACTACCTTTGTTTTGTCGCAGCTGATATTCAGCTTGTTGGCTATACAATACTGCGTTAGTTGCCCTATCACTCTCCTCAAGCCTACCTTTGAGGTGGCAATGAGTGCCGTATCATCTTCGTACAGCAACGTGTTTATTCTTCTGCCTGCTACATAAACTGGATGAAATGTATCTCCTTCCAGATGGTCCACTATAGCATTAATAAAGAAGTTAAAGAGTGAGGGTGCAAGTATGCAGCCTTGTTTGACTCCCTTGTCTGTGGCTATTGGCCCTGTCAAATCGCCTTCATTTGAGATCCGAATTCTGATTTCAGTAAACTGATACAGGCGTTGGATTAACACCAACAGTCTTGAATACCTGCCTGTTTTAATTTGTCCCACAGAAGTCGTCTATCAACTGAGTCAAATGCCTGTCGTAGATCGACGAAGACCACATATAATTTTGTATTCTTTATGCTGACATACTTGTCTATCATGTGCGCCAGGACAAAGCAATGGTCCAACGTTGACCGGCCCTTCCTAAAACCGGCTTGCTCTATCTTAATCATCTTATCTGCTTCCAGCCAATCCTCTAGTCTGACGAGCAATGTTCTGGCATAGTGTTTGGCAGGGATGTCTATCAGGCTTATTGGCCTGTAGTTTGAGGGGGAAGACCTATCTCCCTTTTCATAGATAGGGACTATAATACTTAAGTTCCATTTAGGTGGGACTACCCCAAAAAGATTTATAAAATTAAACACCTTCTGTAATATAGGGAGCCACCAGTCAGAATTTTCCTTTCAAAATTCTCCGGACAATCTGTCCTCGCCAGGTGCTTTCTTATCTGGCAGCCTCAATATATGATTCCTAATATCCTGCAATGTAAGCAGGGGCCAATCGGGGAGTGTCTGGATGTCCTCAGTCGGCGCATCAGTCCCTTGGCTCCTGTTCCCATTAGACAGTCTATTATAGCAATCTTCCCATTCTCCCGCTGTAATCTCTGTCCTGATAGGGTCTTGTTCAGGGCAAAACCCCAGGTTGACAATCTGCCAGAATTTTTTCCCATCCTTTTCCTCTACTGCTTCAGGCAGCCACCTCCGTTGTGATGTCTGATAGTCCAACTCCTGTTTTTTCTAGGGATGGGCGAACGCGGTTCGGATGTTTGGAGTTTGGACTGAACTCGGTTTGTTCAGACGTTCGAACCGAATGTCTGAACCGAATTCTTGAACGACCGAACAGTTTGGACAAGTTTGGACGAGTTCAGAGGCAGGAAAAACGTCTTTTCAGGGCTGAAAAATTGGTTTCGGTTTTGTTTCAGTTTCGCTATTTTTGACTGTTTGGTCAAGTTCAGCCAAACTGAACTCGGCTGAACCGAACCATTGAACCCGAACTCGGGTTTTGAACCGAATGACTGAACATCCGAATATCCAAACCGTGTTCTGTTCGCCCATCCCTAGTTTTTTCCTTTTGATCAAATACCTGTAATTCCTTTTCTCTTCAATATACTGCCTTATAATCCCTTCTCTCTTATCAAACGTTATTCTGTGTGCCAGTTTCTGCAGTTTAATTTTGGATTTCTGACAATCAGAATCATACCATCGGGGTTGTGAAATCTTCTGCTCTCTCCTGCTAACTGAAATAGTTAGCAGTTCAGATTTAATTTTGTTAAGAATTGTTGAATACCCCCCTATCACATCTGACCACTCCTCTTGATTAGACAGTAATTGGCTCCTCAGGTTAAGAATTGGTTCTGATGGTAAATATTTCCGGCTGTCCTCTGGCAACTCTAAAACCCACCAACAAAGTCTGTCATGCCTAATATTAACTGGGCCGAGCACCGGATTAACCTCACATAAATATATTGAGTTTACACATGAAGATTCTATCATAATTGGCTGATGGTCACTGGCGCCCTGAGCCAAAACCTCAAAGTTAGCCCATCTAGTCACCTGTCTCTCTGGCACGCAGATGTAGTCCACCACACTTGCACCAGGCTTCTCTAAGTAGGTGTAGCTCTCTCCTTCGGCCCTGCTTGAGGTTCCATTTAGAACCCTCCAGTTTATCCTATAAAGGAATTGCAAGAACTGGAGGCCCTTCAAATTCAATTTGGAGTCTCTGGAGCTCCGCTCTGGGGGAAAAAACCAATCATCTGCATCGAGGCTCAGCTTCCTTATCATCGTTTCCATTTATGTCCCCCCTAGCATTATTATAGTGGCCTCTGGTGTAGCATTTTCTAACTGAATAACGAGCGTGGACCCCCAATGAGGGGGATAAATATATATTAACCACAATTACTTTAAGTCTTTTCCCCACTATTTTTATAGCCAGGGTATTATCGGGCGAATCTTCCAATTTCTCACATTGGACCTTTAATCCCGATTTATGAGTATAGCGAGTCCCCTGGAAGACCTGCCCATTAATGTTTCCTTCTTTGCTGGGGAAGTCAGGATCTTAAAACCTGGTAAAACCAGTTCCCTGAAATTATCCTGGCAGGTTTCCTGCAGACAGATTATTCCTTTCTTCTTAAATAATGTCGTAACATCAATGGAGAGGCAATTCCCTCAGCCAGCCACATTCCAAGACATTACTGAGAGTTTTCCATCTAATCTATGTGTCTCAGCAGGGAGTCAGACTCGCGTATGAGGTTGGATCAGTCCCGTGCCCCCTTCGGGCCACCTCCAGCTATATTAGCCATACCTAGCATCTCATTTTTGTCTTGTTGTTTAAATACCATCTGGTTGCTACTTCCAGGGTATTCCACATCCCCCTGATTGATTGCCAATTCCTCAATTTTATTGTCTGGCTGCCTCTGCAGCACCACAACTGATACTACCTCATTATTTTGTCCCCTCAGTATTCCTAGGTCATCCCTAGGCGGGGTTCTTTCAGCATTAGAAGCTACCCAACCCTCCTTCTGCTCACCTGGCATCTGCTGCCTCTGGGCTAAGAGGCCTTGTTTCTCCTTGAATTTCCCCCAGCATATCCCCCTCTAATATCACTGTACTGATCATTCCCTGGGCTCCTCTGAGGGGATCCCTATGGCTGCCACCATTCACCTCTGGGCCCAGCAGATTGTTACAGTCGACATAAATATTGCTCCCTTTGCCTAGCATGGTTAGGATGGAACCTTCACCCTCATCCGCACTAGGTTGTCTGAAGCTCTTCCTTTTCCTAGAGGCTTTTCCTTTTGTCACCTGCTCAGGTCTTGTAAATGACCCATGCTCAGGATCATATTTAGTTTCATAGTTACTAGCAGTCAGCTTAACCAGATGGTCATGCAATTTTGCCATCCTTTTTAGGATGGCATTTTGATTTTGTAGCGGCATCTGTCTGTATGCCTCTATAGCCACATGTTCCTCTGACAAAACAGAACATCCCTTGTCACTAACTCCCTCTGGCAAAAATTCCGTATCTCCAGAGCCTTCCCCTTGGAGCGAGAGAGTGCTTCTTGGGCTAGAATCTAATGGGGCTTCCCTGTTAGTTTTAGACAGAGAAAGTCTCTCTGAGTTGCCCCTGAATGATCTCTTTCCTCTCTTCACCTCTCCTACTTCTCAGCGGGTGCTACCAGTTCTCTCCCACTGAAAGGGGGGTTCACTTTCCAGCTCCTGGTAGCTTTTAGCCAAAGATATGTCCTGTCTCTCCAGAATCTGCCTTTTCTCCCAAATTTTAGCGGCTAATTCTAAGGAGTCAAAGTGAATTCTTACCCCGCTACCAGCTTTCGTTAGACATAATAAGTCAATCTGCTTGATATTTTTACATACAATAGGCAGATTTAATAGTATTCAGAAATGCTCTGCCACTTCACGTGAGGGTGTCCATAAGGGGAGTTTGCCATGAGGGAGTGGGCGAGCATTGACAATCAATTTGCCAGGTTCTAATAGGAATCGATCGAGTCCTTCTTTATGAGTCTGTCTCTCTCCCCCAAAATCCCCTTCCCCTGGCAATAGTTCTGATTTCTTATTACAGCCCAATAGAGGCCGGTCAGTCTTATCATATCTCATCTCACTAGGAGCCCTATTTATGAGGGCAGTAATATCATCCATCTTAACTGCTAATAGATTTAAGCTCGTAAATATAAATTTCACTGTGGTAGATGTCATGGCTACATGGTCGTCTAGTAACGCTGCTGTAGATTCGTTACCTAGGGACTTAGTGTCCAACTGACCAAACACAAAGGGTGACAGCTCGGCATTCCCATCATTTGGATCCAATGATTTCCTATGACTAGATTTAGTCCCTTCCGGCAGAGATAACTTTCTGAATGGGACAGGATATCATATCTATTCTTCAAAGGGACTTCGAAGCTCTCACTAGCTTTGGGCTTACTCATTCCCCAAAATAGGTATCTAATTTCCTAAATTTCATTGGGGGGGGGAGGCAGCTGCAATCGGCCTCTGCCCTTGTTTAATTTGAGGAGTCATAGGGGATTGGGTAAATTAATCCACTGCCTGTATATATAATAATCTGTAAGGTTCTTAACAACAGTTGTACCATATGAATAACAAATCTTATTTAAGCAGTCAAAATGTCCCCTTGTTAGATCAGCAATTGCAAATCAGTCCTCAATATCTAGGGAGTATAGCCCTGGTCCCCCCTGGATGGAGAAATCAAGTCAGGAATCCTGGCCAGGTCAGCAGCCCATGTATTGTGATGCCACTGAGCACCTGACCAGATTTTGTTGATATAACTCTTGGTCCAACTTAAATATAGGGAGTATCACAAAACAGTACCTTCTTTAGATGTTGATAGGCTGTGCTGCCATTCCCTGGTACTGTTCTGCCAAATCCGGGGAGACCTGGGCCTCTAGGGCGGGGGCAAGAGACACAACCCTTACCACCCAGTGCCCAGTCCATGCCTAAGGCTGCGCGCACAAGGGTGCGCCCTTGCGTGCAGAGCCCTTAGGCGCGCTGCCCCGTGGCACGCACCCATGGCACAGGTTCTCCCCGCCCTCAGTTTTCAAGCCTCAGCACGATGCAGTCAGCCAATCCTGGGTGCCCTCTCCGTTGGGTCTCTTGTGGGTGTGGCAGTCAGGTGGTGCAATCAGTAGGTAGGTCAATACCCAGGGCCCCGAGGGAAACGCGGGTCTGCGATTCGCAGATTTCCCGTGGAATTCCCCTCCCCCCGCGGAATCTCCTGCCCCGCTTACCCCAGCGCAGAATTTCCAGCCTGCACTGGGGGGACACAGGGCAGGAGATTCCATGAGGGGAGGGGAATGAAAAAACCCTCGGGGCTTCCCCTCCCCAGCCTCCAGGGCTTGCCTCCCCTGCTTTAGATAATTAATTAACTTACCAGAGACGGCAGCAGCAGCTGCTCCGTCCAGCGCACTTGTACTTCCTGCTCGTACTTCCTGGCCCCTCCCGACGGGGCCTCTCAGGGCGACGCAGCTGGATGACATCATCCGGCTGCGTCGCCCTGAGAGGCCCCGTCGGGAGGGGCCAGGAAGTACGAGCAGGAAGTACGAGCGCGCTGGACGGAGCAGCTGCTGCTGCCATCTCTGGTAAGGCAATTCCTTTTGTTTTTTGGGGGGGAGAGTCAAGCAAGCCCCAGCAGCTGGGGAGGGCAAGCCCCGGCAGCTGGGGAGGGGAAGCCCTGAGGATTTTACCAGTGCGGGGGGAGGAGGAGGCAAGCCAAGCCCCCCCCCCGCATGGTAAATCGCGCCGAGGCGCAGAATTGGGCCCTGACTGCCGTGGAATTTTTTTAAAAATTCCGCGGAAGAATCGGGGCCCTGTCAATACCCCTCTCATGGCAAGTCTCTATAAGCAGCCACAGTCCAGTGCTCTCGCAGAGTTACAATGGGGCAGCAGTCCCCTAAAAGCCCCAGTCTTGCAGGACACACTCTCCCCTTGGAGCACCACTTCTCAGAGTGGGTGCTCCCCATCCTTGGTTTTCAAGCCTCAGCGTGATGCAGCCAGCCAATCCCGGGCGCCCTCTTGGCCGGGTCTCTCGTGGGTGTGGCAGTCAGGTGGTGCAATCAGTAGGCAGGTCAATACCCCTCCCTGGGCAAGTCTCTATAAGCGGCCACAGTAGCGCTCTTGCAGAGTTACAATGGGGCAGCAGTCCCCTAAAAGCTCCAGTCTCACAGGACACACTCTTCCCCTTGGAACACCACTTCTCCTGGTTGCCAAATAGAATAGGGTAGAGTCACTGCTTCTCCGTCTTTTATATTTTTGTTTCTCCAGTTTTCTTACCTTTCCTCAGTTGAGTTAAACTTCCCTGTGCCATTGCTTTCTTCACTGGTCAGGAGCAGCCTGCACCCTTTGACATACCATTCTCTCTCCTTTTTAAAAAAAACACAAAACTTCTGGATCTCTCTCTTCAGATCCTCATTTTCCTGCACCATTTCTTTCATGGTCTAAGTCATTTCTACTCTTTCTTGGCTTAAAACCTCCATCTGCCCTTTAGCCTGATCAGTCTGGGGCCACTTTTAGACGAGACAAGTTTGCGCATGATTGGTAAAAAAAATGCATGTGTTTTAATGCTCGTTTAAACACCTAAACCATTTAAAATGCGCATTTGCCATGATCGTGTAAAAGCCCAAACCGTTTTGAATGTGGTTTTGTCTGATTCAAAACCGGTTTTGAGCCCCTTTGATGATCAGGGGATGCCAAAACCGGTTTAAAAATGCGCATTATTTAAATGCGCATTCAAAACGGTTTGGGCTTTTACACAATCATGGCAAATGTGTATTTAAAATGGTTTAGGTGTTTAAAAAATCATTGAAACACGTGCGTTTTTCACCAATCATATGCAAACTTGTCTCATCTAAAAGTGGCCTAGGTTTCTTTCTCCCCTTCTCTTTGGGGCTTTTTCTTTTCTCTAGTGGATTTTTTCTTATTTGGGCAATCTTTCTTCAGGTGCCCTAATTTATTGCAGGCCCAGCATATCTTTACCATTACGGGTTCCTTCACCTGCAACCCTTTTTCCAAGCCTGCTATTTCACAGGTGGTACAATTCACATTTTTATGCTCCTCCTGAACTCCATTTCCACAGTCTTTTGGCCCTTTCTTTCAGGGCACTCTCAGACCTTCAGAAGAGGTGCTATTACAAGCTCAGCACCTCTTTTTATATCCCATAGTGGGGTAGTACCTCTTGCCCACATGTGTTCCTCTTGCCCACATGTATAGCATAGTCTCAGTAGTCTCTTTTCCAGATAACTCTTTCCAGTTACCAAGGGGCACCATTTGCAGAAGTGTCCCGACTGCCCACAATTATAGCATTGTCAATGTTTTGGGACTGTCTCCTTCTGTGACCCCAATAGCTTATTTCCACCGCTGTCTGTATCTTTTGCAGCTTTGGTGGAGTTCTCGGCATCCTTGCTGCTTATGAGCATTCTTAGGCATACTCCATCTGTTGTGCTGCAACTCTGACTGAATCCAGTCCCACAGGTTGTGTGACGGCCTCCAATTTGGACACAGTTCTTCTGCCACTGTTTTGTCTCTCTGGATCCACATATCTGTCATCTCTTGGGTGAACCTCCTGGTTCCAGCCCACTTGAGCCCCAAGTCCTTGGGCGAGCTTCCAACACCACCAAGCTTTGTTGCTTAGCTTTGGGATGCAATCCTCCAGGCCCAGATCCTTCTGCTGCTGAGCGCAATCCTCTAGTTGGTTCTCTCTCAATGCTGCTAGGCACAGTCCTCTAGCTACTGTCTCTGTTTCTCTTTAGACCCACTCTCTCTAAGTGCTTACGTCTCTCAGGCACAGTCCTCCCCAGGTGCAATCCTCTTCTCACACCAACCTGCACCAGGACCTATTACCTTGAGGTATGCTGGCTTGACAGCCAACAAGGTAATGCCTGCATTCTCCACCACTTTGTAGCAGGGGTTCCACCTCACTGTGGGTGAGTGTTTGTAGGATTAGGCCCATATCACTTAAGCAGTCACTTTGGGGAATTGGCATACAGTTTATTTACACAACACAGTCTTGTTCCAGGCCAGGCAGCAAGCCTCTGGCCAGTCTCAGTACAGTAACTCCATATCCTACAAGCCCCAAGCCTATCCAGGCAACAGTCCACTAACTGGCTCCCATACCACTCACAATACAGGTTCCTTGGTGGCAACGCTCCACAGTTTCCTTCACTTGGGTGTCCAGGCAGCCTCTGCAGAGATGTGCTCCCTTCTCTGCCCCAGAGCAGACTGCCCCTACTTCCTGGGCTGGCTCTTCTTTAGTACTGTGAGCCATGCCCCAAACTTTTCAGCTTCCTGTGGTGGCCATCTTAGATCCAGTTGGTGGCCATTTTGTGATGCATTCAGGTGCCTGCGCCATCTTGTGGCTGAACTCTGACACAAGCCATGATATGAAAGCTAGCTTTGCCCACAAAACCCTTTTTAGGAGGGGATGCCAGATGGAGGCGGAGCCCACAGAGGCGGCCCGGGAGAGATCCACTGATGGGCCATCAGTCTGACTGTGTGAAAGTGCTGGTCCATTGATTAGTGATGGGGAACCATGTCTCTGAAGCAGGTCCACTCTGCACTGTGCCAGTTGTTAGGGAGAGGATGAATCGCTACCTCTGGATTCAGTCTAGCACTTCTTTCTCCAGCGCAAGTAGTGCTGAGTATCAAATTTCATTCCCAATGAGTATAAGGATCAGTGGAGCTGGAAGGATGTCTAGTGTGTGGGGAAAGTCGAACCCTTCACTTTGAATACAACGTACTTGAGAAACATTTCCCTAAGCTGCTGCTAAAATATCAGAGTAAACTGTGTTCCTTATGTTGCCCATGCAGGAAATGTTATTGCACAGATAACACTGGTTAAAAAACAGATGCAATTTGGGCCCGCTTTGGCTAGGACCCAAAAAACGTGCTGCCAGACTGGGCTAAGGCCTCCCTGACCAGGCCAGAGTGGATGACCACGTCTGTGCAGTCGTGGCTTTCCTGGCCTGGGCTGGGGGCTGCTATGGCCAGCAGCCATGGCTGTGCCTCATTGGTTGCCATAGCTACCTGTCATGGTGAGGGCAGGGCACTGGGAGCACAGCACAGGCAGGGTCACCTGTCCACCCATTTGTTGTGCTTGTGGCTGTACCTGCGCTGGTGGGATGGCTTCCCGACAACGATCACATCAGGTCGGTGCTACAACCTGACTCAGGCTGTGTCGCCCGGATGTTTCCAGCCCGGGGCTGCCCGGGGAGCTGTCCTGCTGGTCACACGTCTGTTTTACCTACTGTTAAGACTAACAGGATAACCCCGTCCATTATTAAAGTCTTTGGGAATTTTGCCATTGATTTCAGTGGGTGGAGAATTGCACCCAAAGCATTTACAAAAGTCAGGAATTTCAGAGCTAAGGCTAAGACCGTCTCCTTAACTCACCCTGCAGTGCACAGACATTACACATCATATGTAATGTAAGGTCATGATGGTCTGGCTGTGCACTCAGTATCTTGTGATGTGGTAACCAACGAGCACTGTATCTAGATGTGCCTAAAATAACTTTTAAAAAAAACCCTCACAAGCCCTGTTCTCCTTTGTGATCACTCACTTGGCATGTAGGAGGTTGTGGATATAGCGCTGCATTACTGCATGTTAAGGTTACTACATGTCAAACAAGAGTAATCCATGCCAATGATATTTAGTATAATGCCAGCCTGGTGTAGAAAATGTGTGTGAAAGGAGCTGTAACTTTTAAACTGATTACAATATTAGTGAATGTCTGAGTTTAACCTTATGTTTGGGCTTTGAAGATTCATATAAAAGCACCTGTGAGTTTACATTACAAAGTCATGATTTTCAGGATATAGCTCCTTAATGTATGGTTTTTACAAAAACAAAAAAAGCTTTTAAAATTGTGCTTTTTTACCACAGCTTGTTTAGATGATGAGCAGGGAACAGTACTGGATGAATTAGATCAGCTGCCAAACTCCAGGTCTGTTACAGATTTTCGAACAGATTTAGCAGGGCTATCCCAAAATAGCCCATCCTTATTGTAGGTGTAAAAGAAGGACATTTGCTAGAATAATTCCATCCATTATGATAAGAACTTGGTTTTACATTCTCAAAGGGACTTAAAAGTGAGTCTAAATTAGACTTCCATTCCTATGGGATGAATTCTATTGAGTAACACTGGGTATTATTTTTAAAAAATCAAACGGTTCTCTCAGTAGAGAACAGGGAAGTGGTAGTTTGAAAACTGCACCATATTTTCCCAAATCTCAAATTCAGTACTGATAAAGATTTGGAAATTACCATACTTAGTGAGTACCAAAATCCCATTATAAATTTATTTATTTATTTATTTACATTTTTATCCTGCTGTTCCTGTAAGGCTCAAGGTAGTAATTTACAATACATGAACGCATATTCAAAAATACACAGAATAAAACCAAATAAAATTCCTGAAACCCAAATATATTAGAATACACAAATAAAATGAAGTAAAAGCAAATAGCATCCTCTAATCCATAACTCCCCCAAGTCCCTACCCCTGTCTGCCAAATGCCTGGACAAATGAAAATGTCTTATATTGCCTCTGGAAGATGAGCAGGCCAGGGCTGTGTGTTATGTGTTCTACAGTAACATTACTTTGCCAAAGAACTGATAGTACTTAAAAGTAAAAAGTAAATATATAAATAATTACAATCTCTGATGGGAAACAGATTTTGGATTTGGCTTTTCCCTGGCAAAAAATAACCCTGTTCCTGACATATTTATTCATTTATTCATTTATTTGTTTATTTTTACAATTTATACGCCGCCCCCTCCTGCCTCGCATTTCGGGGCGGCTCACAATATATTAAAACATTTCAAAACATTAAAATAAACCATAATAATTTCAATTAAAATAATGTAAAACCCCATCCCCCCCTACCCTAGCCAACCCACCCACCCCATCTCCCTCGGGAAAGGCCCGGTGGAACAGCCAGGTCTTACATTGTCTGCGGAAAGAGGGGAGGTCGGCAGCCAAGCGGATCTCCAACAGGAGGGAGTTCCACAGCCGTGACACAGCCATGGAGAATGCCCTCCTCATAGTAAACACCCGGGAAACTCAAGGAACACCAAGGAGGGTGCCCCCAGCCGACCGTAGGGGCTGCTCCAGGACCCAGAAGGTGAGGCAGTCCTGCAGATAGGCAGGGCCCAAGCCATTTAGGGCTTTGAAGGTTAGCACCAACACCTTGAATTGGGCCCAGAAACCTACCGGCAGCCAGTGCAGAGAGCAAAGCACCGGTATTATATGCTCGTGTTGATCCGTTCCCGTTAAGAGACGGGCCACTGCATTCTGCACCAGCTGCAACTTCTGAACCAATACCAAGGGTAACCCCACGTAGAGCGTGTTGCAGTAATCCAGTCTCGAGGTAATAAAAGCATGGATGACTGTGGTCAGATCCAAATCTGAGACTTACGGCCTAAGTCGATGCACCAGATGTAACTGGCGAAATGCTCCCTTCACCACAGCCATCACCTGAGCAACCAAGCAGAACTGTGGGTCCAGGAGCACCCCCAGCCTCCGGACCTGAGAAACCAGGAGGAGCGGACCCCATCAGTGATGGGGGCCACCACCACCCTGGCCTTCCCCACAATTATTACCTCCGTCTTGTCAGGATTTAGTCTCGGGCGGCTCGCCCTCATCCAATCCCCTACGGCGGATAAACACTGGGTAAGCACGAGACTGCAGGTCCTGAGTTGGAGGAAAATGAAAGATATAGCTGGGTGTCATCAGAATATTGATGATAACTCACGCCATACTCCCTAACAACCTCTCCCAAAGGCTGCATGTACACGTTGAACAGGGGAGGGGATAGGATGGAACCCTGCGGTGCTCCATACATGAGGACCCGGGGGGGGGAAGATGAAAACTCCCCCAGCACCACATGCTGGGTTCTCCCGGCCAGGAATGAGTGGAACCATTCAAGAACAGGCCCACCAATCCCTGCCCGGTCCCGCAACCGAGTCACCAACAACTCATGATCAATGGTATCAAATGCAGCCGAGAGATCTAACAAGATCAACAGGGTTGAATGAACCTGGTCTAACTCATGGGAGAGGTCGTCGGTCAAGGCCACAAGTGCAGTCTCCGTGCCATAACCCGGACGAAAGCCTGACTGAGAGGGATTGAGAAAATTAATCCGGTTCAAATGCCCCTGAAGCTGCTGAGCCACCACCCATTCAATAACCTTCCCTAAAAAGGGAAGGTTAGATACTGGCCGATAACTGGCAAGGACATCAACGTCCAATGATGGTTTCCTGAGCAGGGGCCGCACCACCGCCTCCTTACGACTGCCCAGCACTCTGCCCTCCCCAAGGGAGGCGTTGACTATCCCCGCCAGCAACAGCCACAATGTCTCCCGGCTAGCCTTAACCAGCCAGGACGGGCATGGATCTAATTCAGAATTGGTGGCTCGAACAGTCCCAAGAGCATCCCCCGCATCTGAGGGCGACAACATCTGAAGCTCATCCCACAAAACAAGACCAGATGGGGCTTCCACTGCCTCAGACCCGTTCTCTGCTAAAAAAAAAAGTGCTTAAGGTCTCTGCTAAACATACACAGTGCATAAATTATTGATCTGGCAGAAGCTGGTGAATCAGGAAAAAACACAGATTTTTAAACACCAAAATCTAAACATTTATACAGCAAATTCTCCTAGATTCCATCTGCTATCACCCTTCTTTGTTGCAAAGCTAAACTGATGGCAAAAATAGTGTGTGATTAGTGCTAAGAATGGAAAGGGGTTGTTTACTTGCCTGTTCAGTGAATTGTGGATGTTATGCAGACGCCTACTCTGAAATCAACATTTGTAAAACTGAAGGCCTCATGAAATCTGTTAGGCATTGTATGAAAACATTTCCTCTATAATTGGTAGAATCCTATGACTGAACTGACATGTAGGCTAATTGAACAGTTTTGTGCCAAATCTTAAAAATATGCTGTTACTATTATTCTCATGATCCGCTAAATAGTTTTCAGTTCCATAGACATACAGAAAATCTGCGGAGTAGCTGACATGACTTGATAGTAATTGTTCAAATGCCCCTTTCTATGAATGCCTTGCTGAAAGAAGTTTGCAGATTGTGAGTTGTGACTGCACATGAGCTTATGTCATCTGTTGATGGGATTGTGATATTTGATAGACTTTGCATGTCTTTGTTGCTGTGTGGGGTCAGGTTTGGGAACATCACCTTTAAAGTAAAACCATCCCTGGGCACAGATCCCCCGATCCCCATTAAAACTGGTATTCCATCCATTCCTAACCACTCTCAGCATGCAAGAACACATTCTCCACCACTACCATATTCTCTTGTCCGTGACAAGAAGTTTATGGATTTGTGTAGGGAAGAGTTTTACACCCACATGGAAGTCAAAAGATCTAGGGTCTTTGCACTTGCCGCCTGAGTTCTGGGGTATCACCGGGGGAAGGACGCAACCCCTTCTGTATTGCTCCCTCAGCTCATCATTCTTCTCCTGGCCTTCTTCTCCTAGTCGCACAGCTCAGTTAGGAGGCATGGAGTCACTGGCTTCTCCACCTCGACGGTGTACTATCTCTTTCTTCAAAGACATGCAAGGGGAATGAATTCTGCATCCTGGCTTGTGTGCACAGGCAAAGAGAGATTAGAAACGGTCAGAGATTGGTGCCATTTCTCCTGTGGGTATGTTTTTTATACCAGTGCCCCCGAGGCAGACAAATGTCACTTTAAAGAGCCTGATGCTATGGGAATTCATGGGCTGAACCTGAGAGATTATTAGTGCTTGTAACAACACTCACAGACTAGGAAGGATCTCGCAGGCGCTCAGCACTTCTTTTATTCAGGCTCCACTTGAGAGGGAAAAATAGGCAAGCAGTAAACAACGGGTTTTGACAAATGAGATGTTGCTCCACATTTGCCCATATTAAACCTGGGCTTCTCCTCCTGGTGTCAAACTGGGAAACATGGAGCATGCCCAGGTAAACCTCAGGCAACGGACAACCATGGGACCAGGTCTTGTTAGCTAGGTTCTCCCCCTCAGCCCTGGGTCTGACAGCACCACAGAGACATGGCTAGTGCTCCCCTCGCAGTTGACAGCCAGCTGGGAGAGAGGAGCACAGAAGTCCCCAGCGGCTCTCAGGGATGCAATCTATGCTTCCCTCTTCCAGCTGGTTGTCAGTTGAGAGGGGCACGCTAACACTGACTCTAATGGAAAGGGGGGTCACGGCCAGGGAGAAGATTGCACCCTTCTCAGTTTGGAGGTGGCGCTGGGGGAACGGAACACAGATAATGCACCGCTCAGCTGTAGGGTGACAGGGACAGGGGGACGCAGACACAGAGGGGTTGTGTGTCGCACTTTGCCTGGGCAATCCCAGCCTGGAGACGGCAGCAGGGAGGGGAGGGAAGATGGGAAGTGGCCTGTGATGCATCTGCCTTGATTTCCCTCCCCTGCCCTGCTTCTAGGGAGAGGAGGAGAACCATTCCTCTGCAGGGTTGCGTGCTGCCTTCAATCTCTACTCCTCTCCTTTCCCACCAGGAAAGGAGAGCAGCGGGCATGGAAAGGGAAGCCAGGGAAGGTTTCCGTTTCCATCAGAGCCAGCCCTAGCATGCCCGTCTCAGCTGACAGCCAGCTGGGGGGGAGGGATCACGCTCTCTGGAGTGTGCTAGTGCTCTCTTTGGCAGCTGCCACAAGTACATGAACTGTGGTCAGGGGGCTGCCCTTTTGTTGTGCTCCTCATGCTGTCTACACAGGTTGCAGCTGCATGGGCCACCCTATGGGGGTCCCCGGGCCTGCCGGGCTCCTGATCTTTGTGTTAACATCCAGTGTCTCAACTAGGGGATTCCCTTTTTGCTAGTTGAGGTGCCCTTCTAGTCGCTGTATGATATTAGCGGTGTTATGGGGTGGTGCGACCTATGGTCTTTCTCTTCTAACACATGAAATTGTCTAGCAGTTTTCTGCTATTTTTAATTATTGGGAGTTAATTGAAATAAAATCCGTTTGGATTTATTTTAATTTTTGAAAATATTATATGTGTGGGTTGGAGATAGGAGTCAAAGAAAAATGTTCTTGCTGAATTTTAGAAATGTCCATCAGTGCCACTCTCTTAACTACAGCTGCAAATAGTATCATGGATTATTTTGTTTTATTTTTTAACGCTTTCATTACATCTGAGCTATGCGGTGATTCGTTTTATTAATGTTGGGCCAGTCTTCTGATATGTCAGTGGCCGTGGTACATTATGGTATCGGGCTGTCTTTGCTTAGGTGTCTTGGTTTTTGTTTCACATTGGTATTGTGAATCAGTGATCAAAGAGAGCACCTCAGTTGTATTCAGGGAGGGGTGTGGTTTGTGTACGTGAAGAACTGTCACAGGACAAATTTCTAAAAGTGATAAAACATGAAAGAGGAAGTTTAAACCACTTCCCAGTTGGGACAACGCAATTGTGCTGATTCACATCTGTGCAGAATGATACCATCCAGCAGCAAAAGAAAACAAAACTTTTCAGATAAGTCCCAATAAGACAATTAAACATGAAAAAAACTAAGGACAAGTTCCAGATTGTTAGCCATTTCATTAAATCATCACAGTGGTGCAACATAAAGACGTTCAAACATGTTTTTGCCTTCTGCTTCCATAATACCAAAAAAAAGATGAAAGTTGTAACAAATCCACCATCCTTATAATGAACCCAGTACTGGGACCAATATTGGGTAAAAACAGACATGACGCTAACCACCCTTGGTGGTCATTTATGCATGTTTCAGGGCTGCATAGGGCACCAATACAGCCCTGCAACATGCATAAATAACCACCAAGGGTGGTTAAAGGGTGGTTAGC
>QEPC01005157.1:228152-262783 GCA_003113815.1 Sphenodon punctatus
TCCAGCTGGTACTCGAGGGTCCCCCAGATCCGGATGAAGTCCTGGGTCTCCTGTAGGCCCCACTGGCCCCCTCTGTGGTACACCTTCCTCCGGCACCCCCACTGCTGTTCCTCCTCCTGGTCCTGCTCCTCCTGCTCCTCCTCCTCCGGGTGCACCTCTGGGCGTGCAGGGCCGGGCTCGTCCTGGGGCTCGTCCGCCCGGGCCGTATTCCATGTCTGGGGGGAGGGGAGGGGGGGAGTGGTTGAGTGGGTGCTGGTGGGGCCCCCTCTCGGGGCACCCCTGCCCCCCTCCCAGTCCCCCGGGGTCACCCCGCCCCCCCTGAGGGGGGTCTCCCATGCCCCCTGTTCCCCTCCCCTTGTTACCCCTTACCCTTTTCCTGGGTGCCTCCTCCGGGCCCATTCCGGCTGCTGTCCCCGGGGCATCGTGACCCGGCTGCTGCTGTGGGTGTTGTGCCTGGGCCGCCTCCCTGGTCGGGTGCACCTGTGTGCCCCCCTCCTCCACCTGTGCCCCCTCCATCTGCATCACTGGGCCTGCCTGCACCTCCTCCGCCTCCTGCCCTGCCACTGTCTCTGCCTCCGCTCTCTTCCGCCTCCCTCCTCGCTCCATCCCACCACGCTAGCTTGCTGCTGATTTCGCTTTAAATCTCCCTCCGATGTTTGTGTTGTTGCTGGTTGCCCGGCAGCGATGCTGCATGCCTTGTCCCCGGCTGGGGCTCGTTTCATTTGTTTCTGCCCGGGGATTGGCGTCCAGATGTTACTTTTCCTTGGTTCCCGGTGGGGGTCTGTTTGACCACGCTTCCCGGGATATTCCCCCGGCTAGCCCTGGAAGTGTGGTTGAAATTGACCCCATGTGCGTATTCAGCGTGGTGAACATCTGGCGCGCGCCGAACAGACGTTCATGCCCCTTTGGCCCCACCGCGGGGTTGAGCGTGGTTCACTGTGGTTGAGCGTGATCTCGTAACGTCTGAAAATACCCATCATGTCTGTTTTCACCCATTATTAAACATATTCATTAATGATCTGGGAAAAGGGGTAAAGAGCTAGTGGCTAAATCTGCAGATGACATGACACCAAATTATTCAAGATAGTTAAGACCCAGGCAGATGGTGAGGAACTGCAGGGGGATCTTGCATGACTAGGTGAATAGGCAATAAAATGGCAAATGAAATTCAGTGTTGATAAGTGCAAGGTGATGCACATAAGGAAAATAATCCTCACTTTACCTATATAGTGCTAGGTTCTGATCTGGGTGTAACCATTGAGGAGAAGGATCTTGGAGACTGGAGTCATTGGACTAGATCCCATAGCCTGTGTAAACCATGCAGACTATGTGCGCGTAAACTGTGTGAAAACTGTGCATATCCCCATAGCCGGCTCATTGTGCCATGTGGAAACAATGCGTGTGTACGCAGCATGCGCAGCTTCCGCAGGCTATGGGATCTAGCTCACTGTGGATAGTTCCTTGACGACATCAGCTCAGTGTTCAAAAGCAGTCAAAAAGACAAACTGAATGCTAGGCATTATTGTGAAAGGAATAGAAAATATAAGGGAAAATATAATAATACCACTGTATAAATCTTTATTACAACTTCACCTTGAATATTGTGTGCTGTCTCTGATTCAGCATCCATTGACATCAAAAGAAAAGGCCCCTGTTAACAAGGTGAACTTCCCCTGAAGGGGCAAAAGTGCGCAACTGCCTTGCTTCTGGTGAATTTACTCCATCTGAAAGGAATTTTAGTCTACATAAGGAAAGGAGATTATTGGCAAATGTATCTAAGGGGTAGTCAGCTGATCCATCTGTGATTCCCTGGAATTGCCTGTGGAAGGTGTCTCAGGGTAGTGTCCTGGTCTGTGAGACTGAGGTCAGACTTATGGGGGGAGGCTGTACAGGGGCCCCTAGAGACAGACACTGTAGCAGGGAGGAGTCCTGTGGGGCTGCTGCCTCTTTAAGAAGGGGGCTGAGGGAGTCTGACGGAGGGCTGAGCATGCCCAAGGGGGTGGCAGAGCCAACCCCATAGCTGGGGATCAGCCCGTGAGGCAAACAGGCTGAGAAACCCTGGGACTGAGTGGGCAAGTTACTGGCCCTTTAAGGTTGTGGAGAGGAAGCCTGGCCACACCCACTCTGCCTGTATATAAGGAGAGACAAGGCTGAGAGGAGAGAGTCTCTGCTAGGGAGCTGGAGGAACAACCTCTCTCTGAAGAAGCCTGCCTGCTCTACACTCCCCAAGGTACTGAAGGGTGGAGAACCAGAGGGACCCAGGCAAGTGGGAGAGGCTAGGCCCAGGAGGGAGCCTCTTGCCTGTGGAAGGCTTGGCCAGAGCCTGGGGGCTTAGAGGCCTGGCTGGATGGACTTCAAGGGTTGATGGTCTGTGTTACTCCTGAGCCTGGAGAGACTGATCTGAGCCTGCAGGGTGGAGGTGACTGAGCCAGCAGCCTCCGGTACAGTGGACACAGAGTCTAAAAGACTGTGGACTAATATCCTCTGGACTGTGTGTTGTCCTAGAAGAGGGTACCCCCCTGTCTCAGGGGGGTTTCAGCCAAGGCTCGGGCTAAAACAGCATAGCAGGAGGTGAGCTAATTCCCCAGAGTGCAACCTTAGCTTCCCGTGTGGCCCTGGGAGACCCCCTCTGCTACAGACACCCTAGCCCCCCCCAAGTAGGGAATTGGGATCTCCTTGGTCCCCCCCCCTCTCTGTCTGCTCCCTATCCCTTATCCCAAGTACCTGAGAGGGGACAAGTCCTGAAAACCCCCAGTTAGAAGCTCAGCTCCTTCACTCTGCAGCAAACCGTGCATCCTCGGTTGAGTAACTTGACTCCCCTATGTCTCTCCTCTCTTCTCTCCAGCCATCCGCCTTTGCTGTCATGTCAGTGTGGCTTTATGCCCCTCTTCCCTCCTACTCCAGACGTGGTGGGGCCTGGTGCTGCAGGGCTGCTGTTTCTGGGTGCAGCTTGATGACGTGGCCAGCCCACACTGCTCTGGATCTCTGGTGATCTCCAGGTTGGAGTGTGGGGAGTGATCACCTGGGTCTTCACTAAGTGGCTGAGTTTTGGGGCACTGAGTCCTGTGGGGCCCATCACACAATGTTTTATTAAAAACTCAGGTCCTTAGCTGAAGAGGGGAGAGATCACCAGAGAGAGGAGGAAGGCAGGTGACTGCTTCCAAGTCTGTGCTAAAGTCTTATGGTTGCTTTTCAGCAGGTTGAAAGAAGTGGGTATACTTAGACTGTCAAAGAAGAGATTAATGGAGACATAATTTCAGTCTTCAAATATCTAAAGGGCTTCCACCAAGATTTTTATTTATTTATTTATTTCACGAATTTATATCCCGCCCCCTCCTGCAATGCAGCTCGGGGCGGCTAGCAACACAATAAAATATTAAAATTCACTTTAAATACAAATATAAAAACATCATCTAAAACAAATCACATAAAACAGGGCTAGAAAATAAATAAATAAATGGGCGGGGGATTAAAATCACCCCTCCCCACCCTCCCTCCCAAAGGCCTGGACAAACAGCCAGGTCTTACAGTTCCGCCGAAATGTCAAAAGGCTTGGGGCCAGGCGAGCTTCCTCCGGAAGGGAGTTCCACAGCCGCGGCCCTACCACCGAGAATGCTCGCTCCATCGTGGCCCCCCGCTTAACACGGGGGACCTCCAGGAGGGCACCCCCGGCAGACCGCAGGAGCCGTTCCGGGGCGCGAAGGGCGAGGCGGTCCCTAAGGTAAGAGGGGCCAAGGCCGTATAGGGCTTTATAGATCATCACTAGGACCTTGAACTTGGCCCGGCACACTATCGGCAGCCAGTGCAGCGCTCGGAGCACCGGTGTAATGTGCTCCCGGCGACCCGTCCCCGTAAGAAGACGAGCCGCCGCATTCTGCACCAGCTGCAGCCTCCGGGCCAAGAACAAGGGAAGCCCCACGTAGAGCGCGTTGCAGTAGTCGAGCCTCGAGGTGACGAAGGCATGGATGAGGGAGGCCAGGTCCGGGCCGGAGACATACGGACGCAGCCTACGTACCAGATAAAGCTGGCGGAAGGCAGCCTTAGCGACTGCCTCCACCTGCCGCTCCAGACGCAGGTCTGCGTCCAATACGACCCCCAAGACGTCCAAGATGATGGCAAGGAACTGTTTTTCATGGCTACAGAGGGCAGGACTAGAAATAAATGATGTGATGTTATAAGAATGTAGATTTTGATTAAATATCAGGAAAAAAAACTTCGTAACAGTAAAAGTAACAATGGAACAAGATGTCTAAGGAGACTGCAGATACTTCTATTACTTGCTTTCAAAAAGAGGCTGGAGTACTTACTAGGGTTGAAATGAGAATCCATTTGTTTCTCATGAAAATCTCACAAGAATCATTATCAAGATTTAGGTCAAGATTTTTTCTCGATTAACTGTTTACCACAATTTACCATTCACTGTATACCAATTTACTGTGTACCACTTACTGTGTATTGTGTTTGTCTCAGTAATGCACATGCACAAAATGGCCACCACAGCTGTTATGTGCATGCATAGCCCTCTTCCAAGATGGTGCCAGCAGTGTCGCTGCCAACTTGGAAAAGGGCAGCCATTTTGCACATGCGCATTACCGGGAGCAGCGTGGTGCAGAGAAAGCGGTACATGACAAATCACGGTAAACAGTAATCACGGTAAACAGTAAACCAAGAAAATTCTCGACCAAGAAAGTGTCGAGAGCAGGGAGTTTTCTTGATTGTCACTAAAAACAAGTTGAGAACGATGATTCTCATGAGAATTGAGAAAAAAACCCTGAGATTGAGTTTCAGCCCTAGTACTTACTGAAGACGAATATAGCCAAATTGTTATCCTAGTGACACAAAACCAATGCCCAGTGTGATGCCTTTTATGTCAGAAGGGGTGTAAACTTTTCAATTTTGGGGGGCGGGGAGAGGCAATCCACATTCAGAGGGCAGAGCCAAACCCAGAGGGTGGCTCCAAACCCAACATCTATGTGACAGAGGAGGGGAGGGGAATGACTGTGCATCATGCAGAAAGCCAGCGGGGACTGAACCCAGTGGGAAAGAGGGTTGAAAACCCTGGGTGCTGAGCAGCTGCCCCTGGGGGGCAGGGCAGAACCCACCAGGATTCCCCAGGGGGGGCATGAGCCCCCTCCCAAAGTTTACACACTGGACCAATGTGGTACCCCATCACAATATCAGCTTATAACATGCCCCTCTCTCTTGCCTCCTCTCCCTTGCTGTCTGTCTCCTCCCCCAGCCTGCACTGCCTGCTCCTGTTACTCGAATTCCTCCAGACTAGTGTGGTTGGGAAACATTCAAAATGGTGGCAGCCTGCCCACTTTCGGAACATGTTGAATTTATATTGCCTCCTACAGCACCAATAAGAATTTATGTTGGAGCTGGGCAGGAACACCCCACTCTTATGGAAATTCTCTGGCCATAACAAAATGAAAGATTGGGTAGCTGCAGCCCTTCTCAGATGTTCCCCTGGGTACATTCTCCCTGGTTTCAGAACTACTGTCTTAGGGCAAGGTTTTATTTATGAAGAGTACTTGCTTCTGCTGCTGGCGGTACAAAATACAACTTTTAGCTCGTACATATTGCTGACAGCCACATATAAACAGTATTTACCTGGAGGGCTAACATACCTCCACCTCAGGTGAGAATACTATCTTGTTAGCTATCGGTTTCCCCTTGAGTATTACAGGGAGAGCTGGTGTAGCAGTTTGTAGGGGGAAGAGGTTACCTTGCTCACTGACACAGTTTGGTCTTTGGTCTTCCATTTCTCACTCTGAATTAAATTCTTGAGCCCCCTCCCCTGCCTAAGCAGGGAAGCTTTGTGTGAGGACTCAGCAGATATGTTGGGGCTAGCTGTCCCCTTTGAAAGGGGAGGTATGGTCACCCTAGTTGGGGAAGAGGTGGTGGAAGGCTGGAGACAGAACTCTCCCACTGTTAACTTGGGATGAGGTCACAAGGCAGCTGTTGCTATTCCACCAGTAGGAATGATCAGTAAAGAGGGACTGTAAAACGGACTTATGAAAAAAACAAAGAAATACAAAAAATTTATTAAATATCACAACTGATAATTAATTTCTGAAAACAATAACAAACTATGCTGAAGTTGAAACTGATCAGTTGCTGACATGTTTCAACATATGTCTTCATCAGGGATAATTATTCTTATTGTTCTGCTGCAAGAATTCAGTCATAACAGCTGAAGGCTGTGAATAGGAAGAGTATGTTAGATTTTCAGGCAGCGGTAGCTACCTGAAACTTAAATGCACAGCCACTCTCCGTTATAAACAGGGGACTGCTGAAGCTCTGATTTTGAGGAAACCACTTGAGCTACATTGCTGAAAATGTATTCATGGCTATAAGTTGTGAGGACCATCATATGCACAAAGTTTGAAGAAGATCCATTGGAAAATAAAATGTTATGACTCTTTAAACGTTAATTGGTTGTGGTCAAAATTCACAGCGTCCTCATGATTTTGAATCATCAATATCTCCTCCCCCTGGAGGCAAGAAACACCGCTCGGGTCTGCAGCCTTGCACATGCTCAGTTGAGCAGCTGCTGACCTGAAAGGTACATGACTCAACTTTTAAAAATCACGCAACTTTATGAGAAGGTAGCTCTGTCACAAAGACTTTACACCCCAGTCAGTTTCGTGTCCATTGCACAGCGCCCTGCTTCCCTGGCTCCTGGAGAGGGCAGAGGAGCGGAGCCAGGAAGCGGGTCACTGTGTAACGGACATGAAACTGACTGAAGTGTAAAGTGTGTGTGACAGAGCTGGCTTCTGAAAGATACATGATTTTCAATAGTAGGGTTTAAAATCTACTTTTTACAATCGCGTATCATTCAGAATCACGTATCTTTCAGAAGCCAGGTATCTTTCAGAATCACGTATCTTTCAAAAGAAAGGTGGTTCTTTGCAGAATAGCTGCCCAGGTTTTTGCAAGAGGAGAACATGATCTTTTCTTAGAGCACTCTTTCTTTCCAGGGTGCGCACACGGTGCAGCAGCACCCAGAAGGTAGGAACCAGAATGCCTGGTAAGGGCAGCAGCAGCCGCCGCCTACCCTGAGTGAATTATGGATTGTGGGGGCGGGATTGGTGCGGAGCCAGCCCATGCCTGGCCGGCGCTGTGCCTGCTGTTTCCCCTGATTTTCGATCACCTGGCTGGCTAGCTCTGTGTCACAGACTTTGCTGATGCTCCTCTGTAAAGTTGCTCCACAGCTTGGTGCGGCGGGTAAGAGGAGGAGACCCAGAGGAGCAGTAATTCTCCTGCTTCTCCTCCCTGAGTGCCCCCCCCTTCCCCTAGGAAAGTGATGTGATTTTAAAAAGTACAGTCACTTAGCTTTCCTTAACACACAGCATAAGGAAGAGATGCAGCTAATTAATGACTACAAACTTTTATGCCATCCCTCTCCTGCCTCTCCCTCCTAGTGCTGCAGCAGCCAGCACCCTATCGGGCTGGGAGATAAAGCTGTTTGTTTACAAACAACTCCTCCCCATGTGCTGATCAGAAGTTTGTAGCCTTGTAACAAAGGTTCTTCAAGATGGCTCCCAACATTCTCACAATTGGGTTCTGCATGCTCACCCTAGTCAAATAATAGACCACATGATGGTCTCGACCTCCTCTATTATAAAAAGTGCTCTCCCCCTCAGAATGACAGATCGGGATTGGTGGGGGGTGAGGTCGGCGCTGGCAGGGGGCCGAGGTCGGGGCTTGCTGGGGCTGGCGGGTGGTGAGGTTGGGGATTGGGGGGGTGAGATCCGGGCTGGTGGGGGTTGAGTTCGGGGATTGGAGGGTGAGATCGGGGCTGGTGGGGGTGAGGTCGGGGATTGGGGGTGAGATCGGGGCTGGCGATGGGTGAGGTCAGGGGTTGAGGGGGCTGGCAGGTGGTGAGATAGGGCTGGCAGTGTGAGATCGAGAGATCACCCCCCCAATGCCCACGCCCCCCCCTGCTACATCCCCTGGGCCTGACCTGAGACCCCCCCAATGCCCGCACCTACCTCCTGCCCCCCGCTACATCCCCCAACCCCGACCTGACACCACCCCACACCAGCGCCTACCTCCCGCCCCCTCATCATAATGTCTACATTAATATCCAGATATATCACACAAAACCAGAAAATTAACCAAGAAAAAAAACTTAATCGTTTAAAAAAACCTTAAATGCACAAAAGTTTTCTTCAAATAAAAAAAAAATCAAAAATCTGGACAATTACAAATAAAAAAACCTTCAACTCCGTACATTGCAACAAAACATAAACGCCAAAAAACATTGAAATTATTTCAAAATATGGCCAATATTTAATATTTTACCATCATCAACATACATGTAATATATGTACTTAATTCCTTACCATACATACTTATATTCATTTTCATCAATAACTAAACTTCCACATTTTCCCATTATTAAACATGAATTTCTTATCGTAATTTGACAACATACAATTTTTTCACAGTGATTTACATGTCTGTAAAGTCTGTGCATTACATGTATACATGTGCTTTACATGTATCCAAATTTAATACAACTAATAGAATAAAATGTTAACAATGTGAGTGTACATAACAATTCGTTTTACACAATGCAGTTGTGTACAAACAGACTTAATGCACTGTGAAAAAATTGTATATTGTCAAATTATAATTAAAAATCATGTTTAATAATGGGAAAATGTGAAAGTTTAGTTATTGATGAATATTTTTTACCACTTTTTGAGGCTTGGAAACCAAACATACCCTTCCTTCACTGACCAATTCACCTTACAGACTGATAGTCTAATTGCTGTCCTTATACAGTAAATGATCCAATTAACAAGAACCAGATGTTAATCATATAGAGAGAGATCAATTAACAAGGAAAAAAACCCATTAAAAGGGCTACCACACTAAAGAACTCAATATAAAAACTGAAGTGAATACAAAATACAAAAACATACAGATAATAACTTACAAAGATATACTAAACAAAATGCTCTCATACAACACAATAGCAAAATGTACCTAATTTTAAATAACAACATACAAGTAACCCATAAAACAAATACCTCATGGAACAAATACTTAAAGGGAATTACATTTATAAGAATACTGAAAAAATATATTTCTTCGTTAAGACCAATAGGTGCCTTAGTATGCAATTTAAAAATCCACCAATGTTCCCGTCCCATTTGTCCTGGATTTTTTTTTTTATTTGGGGGATTTGGGGTATATTAGATGTCAATATTTCAGTAATCGGTTGCTGGTATTTCAGTTTTTTGTGGGTACTCGAACAGTATTTGGTTACCCAAAACAGTACCCCAAAAATGTGGGTATTATCCACAGGTACCAGTTTCAGCACGATGCAAGAGGAAATGCCAACTTTCATTAAATTGCAACGTGTTGTTCACATGGAACTTATTGTTCTGTATCAATAAAAAGTTATGACAAACCCAAAGATGAGTAATGTTATCATCCTAGAGCATTATTCAATTTTTCAAAATCCTGTCCCTAATAGCAGAAGTAAAAGGCAAGGGGTGCAATCCAAAAGGCGGCGCATGCTGCCCGCCGGCACAATGCCCAGCCAGGTGGCGGGTGCACGTTTGTGTTTGTGCTGCGCAGCAAGCCACTCGATGCAATGGCACACCCCTCCCAATGTGACCCCTCATAGCCCATACACCTCACAACCCGGGGGATGGAGTAGGCATGGCTCCTGCTCCATCCCCTGGCTGCGGGTGTGGGCTCAGCGGGGTGTCGCATCAGGAGGGGTGCGCCTTTGCGCCGAGCAGCTCGCTACATGCTCAAATGTGCACCGGTGTCTGTTAACTGCGCCTGGTGTAGGTGCAGTTTATCTGGGGTTGTTGGATTGGACTCAGTTTGTGTTGCTAGTTACTACCGTATGTTCTGCAGGAACTACAAGTGAATAAGCTGCCAGATTATATAATAATGTGGCATAAAATAAAACCAACTCCAAGGTACAGCTTTTTCAGTAATGAGATTTGGGAATATAAATGCTGTAAAAGTTTAGTTGGAGTCAAGAGAGCCAAAAAAATTTCTGGCAGATTAGATTCGTCCTGACACAGAAATGATGTCATTAACATGAGTCCTGGGAGAGGTTGTGTGCTGATGGTTACAGTACTTCTGATGTTATGTTCATTCCTCTGTGGTAACTTGTATGTGCATTTACAGAGAAAAGTTCTGTAAGAGAGTTAATAAAATTGAATACAAGTTTTATAAGGTCCTAAGTCTTTCCTCTTGCCTTAAAATACATACACAGGCAGCAATCCTCAAACCCTTTTCTCCAGGACAGTCTCATTGCGATAAACATTTGAGGATTGCAGCCAGAAAATCTGAGATCTATGATGTACAGCCTTGTAGCCAGTTATTGTTGTGAATGGGAGAGGTGCTAGTAATGGCAGGAGTAGCAGCAGTTATAGGAATAGATCAATCACGTCTTCAATCTTAGAATCTCAAAATGCTTCCCCTATTCTCAGTCTAGCCAATGGTTTAAACATGAGCAGGGTATGGCCTCAGAAGCCTTTTGAAAATCTGAGCTGCAGTGATACTATCGATGCTTTGCAAAAGCTAGAAGCTGAGAGTAGAAGGAGTGTGGGGACCTCAGAGAGGGCTCCTTTGTCTCAGGAACTGCCTGAAGACAGTGGTGATAGGGAGCTGGGATTATTGGACTGTGGAGGTGGAGGTATGCCTTAGTTTGGCAGCCTGAAATCAAGGTCCTAGTAGAAAACTATTGTGTAGCCTTATCCCTGGTAGTGGGTATAATCCTGCACCCATTGAACTCAGTGGCAAAACTTCTATTGACTTTACTGGAGTGAGGATCACACCCATAGTCCCTTGCTCTCCCAGTTAATATACACTGTTAATATCATTTCTAACTGATCACTATATTTTCTAACTCTTATCTGTGTTTCTGCACTATAAACGCATAGATGGGAAATGTTTTTCGTGCCACATTTTTATGGACAAGTGTTGCCTCTCAAATCTCAATTCCATGTTTGCCATTCATGATGAGTCCAGTTCTTGTTACAAATCTGAGTCAGCTAGTGGGCTAGAAGAACCTTGGCTTTGCAAATGTTTATAGCACTGGAGAAGATGACTTGACTTACACAGCAGCCGATGTGTGTATAAATATGTACTTGCAACCTAAAACAAAGGCTTGCTCTGGAGTTTGAAGAATGACTGCCCCTGTCTTATTGCACAGCTAGTGAGATGCAGCAGTTGGTGAATGAATAAGCTCTTCTTCAGAGATCCCCAGTAGCTGGAGTCCTAAAGTTTCAAAGGTCTGCTAAGATACTTCTGCAATATTGCTACAGTAAGTGCACATCCATTTTGGAGAAGGCTTGCTTTTCAGCTAGTCGTCAAGCATCCTGAGTTATTTTCCTGATGTTTCATGTATAATGCCAAATCACTCAACTGCCATACATATCATTTCAGTTGTCATATGTACACAGACACATTTGGCAAAATTTTCAGAAGTGTCTAAGTAGCTTAGGTAAATATGGCTGTTTTTAAACAAGTCGCACCCACCCACCCTCCACCTACCCTCGTGCCCTTCTGAAGATGGCGTGGGTGGGTGGGTGCATGCTCCCATGACCCATGCACCGCTTACTCATGCCCACACCCAGAGCATCAGGGAAAAATCTGGGATGCTCCATGCGGGGGCAGGAGTGTGTGGTGTGTGGGTAGGGGTGCACACACCAGGCCCGGCCTATTTAAACCCCACCCACTCGAGGTGTGTGCGCACTCCATGTGACGTACCTGGACCCGCCCCCTCAGCCATGCCCATTTAAAAACGCCCGAAGTCCATTTTTACCAAACATAGGTAAACCAAAGTAACTACTCAGATTTAATTAAATCAAAGTAACTACTTCTCTTTGGTAGCATTCAGACAAACCGTGTAAACCAAAGCAGTACTGCAAAATTTCCCCCTTAGTTGGATAGGGGATAGATCCATGGCACGGATCTATGATCTGGAAGCTTCTTTTCCTCCTGAGCATAATGCTCCCAATTTCTGTGCCGCCCTCTGAGCTTGTACTAATTTTCAGAGTAGCCTCTGGGAGGGAAAAGGTTTCCCAACTCATCTTAGGTGAACAGATCTCAAGTGAAATTTCTAATGTGACCAGTTTCCACGTGGTCTGAACATTCAGTTTCCATGACTTTGCAGTATTTCAGCTTTTGGGCTCAGTAGGTTCAACAAATCTCTTTATAACCAGTTGCTTCTGATTTTTCCTCTTAGTGTCCCTCAATGTCTACCAAATTCCTGATGTTTCAGGTTAGACAGACAGTGAGGACCTAGTCCTTCTCCCTTTTAATCAATTCCTCTTCCAGCCAAATTCCTTTTTGACTAACAAGCTTTTGCTTGAAGGAGGCTTGAGGAACAAATTCCGTATTCATCGACTGAAGACCCTGAGTGCAGCAACACTAGTGTGGCTGCTGGCACCTGTGCAAAATGGTGTCTAGCTACTGTGCACGATAGACCTAATGCACCAGAGATTCCCTGCACTCTTTAGAATGACTTCACTGCTGTTTCATGTTCTAGGTGAGCCTGACCCCCAGGGACTTACCAAACACGCAGCCAGTTACTTAGGCTGTGTGCAAGGACCCCGATTTACCCCTGCGGAAGCCTCCCGGGTTACCGAAGAAAGAATAACTGATGCCTTTTTACAACCAGCCCAACATACCTGTAACTAAGTCACTTTCTTTGCCTTCCCTAGTCGTATCCAGAAGAGGGAGCTAGCTAACTTCCTAGCTGTCATTCAGTCCCACAGCTGGCATGTTGCTTTAGAAGACAGCTCTTTGCAGCTGATATCCCAATGCCTGGCTGGCCAGGCTGATTATTCACATATGCTCATATGCTGTCCCTGAAGGAGGGTCATCTTGGTGCACCAAACTGCCATCTCTAAACATTGGTTACCTCTGTTCAGAGCAGTAACAGCTCATAAATATAATTCCATGACATGCCCTTGACAGGAGAATATTTATTGCTCCTGTTCTTCACTATAATTTGAAACTATCTGTTGCAGATTGTTTATCCTATTCCCCCTCTTCTCTAAACTCATACAGGGTTTTTGGAACGAACTCCACTGCTTTTGGTTTTAATAGTCTCTCCACCCCTAGACGTGCCTGGTCATTGCCCTTGTATTGGAATATATGGACCTAACCTTCGTGGTGAAAAAGTGGGCGTGATTGTGAGTCCTCGCAGTCCATCCTGCAGCTCAGTAGCTGAATATGCCCTTTCCCTTGTGTTATCTTGAAGGGAGGTGAATGAATATCTGTGCTTTATTTTTGACAGCACCTGCAGCTGTCTGAATTTCCTTTGTCTCATGCAGCCTTATGAATTCCTCCCTGCAGGGATCTTAAGTTTTGTTAAAAGAATAAGTGAAGTGGATAAAGTGTTTAGGAAAGGAGAGACAGAGCTCCTTGGTTCTCCTTGGGACAAGGGTGGGAGGAGCATGTGGCCTGGAGGTGTCTCCAGTGACTACATGCCATGCCTTTTGGGTCCCACTTCAAAATGTCACTCAGGTTTGGCCTAAGGGAGATTAGCTGCTGCTCTGCTGTGCCATGCCAGTGAGGTCTCAAGCAGAAATTGTCGCTGAGTGCCACTTCTTCCTTGGGTTCTGGCTGCAGTGTGGTTTCTCTCCATCCTGCCCAGAATTCGTATTTGAATCCAGAGAATCTTACACTTTCTCCGGCAATGTACTTAATACAAAGAAAGAACAAGCAATAAATGATTTAAATAAACTTAAAACTCTATCTCCCAATTTACTACAGGTTTAAAAAAAAAAATAGCAGAACAGGAAACTTCAAATGATGTGGAAAGAATTTCTTAAGATCACAAAGATTTTTTAAACGTTATGTTTCATAATGCAGCATCTCTGCTGTTAGTAAATGTCAGGAACAAAAGACAAGAATCTCCATGTCAGCGCTGGAGACAGAGAATGGCCCAAAAAACCCCAAGAATGGGAACAAGGAGGCAATAGACAAAATTGGACTGATAATATGTGGCAATGGCAACATTTAAGCTCAATAGTGTCTGTCTGCACATGTTGGGATCAAAAGCAAAACCATGAGTGATTTTTTTAAAAGTGGGAAAGTACCACAATATTATAATTGGGGTCATCATGTCGTAGAACAGGGGTAGGAAACCTTCCCCCTCCTGGCTGCCACTTTGAAAATTAGTACAAGCTCCAAGGATTACACAGAAGATGGGAGTAGGGGTGTGCTCAGAAATGGGGAAGGAAGAGGAGGGATCCATTCCCAATCCTTGTGTGCATGTCCTCATCTCTGCTCCCTTTTCCTGAGCTCACCTTTTCAGTGCTCGAAGGCAGGAACTGGATCCAGGGGCCAGATCCAGGAACTAGAAAGGGATCAAATAAAACTAGTCATGAACATGTACTAGTCAAACTAGGCATTTGGCCCCCTGCGCCTGAGGTTGTCCACCCCTGTCCTTGACTTTTAGAGAGCCAAGAATGGTGTTGTCAGAATGAACGTGCAACCCAAGTGGTTGGCAAATGCTCTAGACACCTGTGAACACTTCCCTTGACAATAAAGCATGTACTGCAGAATTCACCCCAGCCTTTTTACTGAAGCTACCAAGGCTGCAATATCACCTTCTTTTAACTAAAGTGGAGATGCTCATGCAATCACCTAAATCTAGTAGCTGGAGTTTTAAGAAAAGCATTAAACATTGAGAGATGTTTATATTGAAACTTACAAATTGGCCACAAAGACATCCAATGACAAGAAAATGGAGTGGCATTTTCTCAGCTAATCAGATATTAATAACATATGGCTCTTTAAATTAGTCAGGAGGACTCCAGTCTTAAGCTACTTTAAAAAAAAAACCAACACATTATTTTATCTCCATTATTTTTGTTATTCAAGGCTTTTTAAAAACCACTATCCTTAACACTTGCACTCCAAACAAGCACACACTAGTACAAAGAATGAAGCCACTTTTTAATCTCCTAGTCATTAAGTGTGTCAAAACATTCTGACATATAATATAAATGCATGATGACTCAGTGTTTCTTTTATTAATGTAATGGTTCGGTTGAAGAGATTTGTGTAAAAATTCTTACTCCTGGGATGGAGTTTGATTGGGTGATTAAGCACTGCACTATTTGTAAGTGCCTTTTATCCCCTAATCAGAGGATATTAAGTGCTAACACTTAAAGTGAACAGAAAGGGCTAACCATTTTAATGGCAGAATAAGTTGTAACGTAAAACAAATGGTCACATTATCTTTTCCAGTTATTGGTGCATGTTCTAAAACAGCGGTCCAACCATTTCCACACGAGGGACCTTTGGTATGGTGCCAGGTAACAGTACATACAAGAAGCTGAGTTTAGTTTTGACCAGTGGGTCGTGTGGACAGGAAAAAGTGAAGTTTGTACATGGTGGCTCTGCTCATTGTGATAGCCACGGAGCAAATGCCCTCCAGGGGAGGACCCATGACATCATCCTGAGGCAGAGCAATTTGACTAAATGGTCAGCCTGCCCCATGTTTATGCTGCCGCCCTAGGGGGAATACATTGGGTGGTCGGATAAACAGCCAGCAAGCTCTGCTGCTGGCTCCAAAATTAACAAACAAGACTGCAAATCCCCCACTCCCCCTCTGCACTGTAATTGATATACAAGCTGGCAAGTGAAACTGATGAGCCTGAAACTCGTGGCAGGGCGGTGACCTGACCTTGATTCTGTTTTGTGTTTTTAGCAGCTCTTGTGGGTCTCCTGGGGAGTTCCCCAAAGCCCTGTGTGGTGTGCGGGCTGCCAGTGTCATGTGACACTCACTGGCGTATCCTGTGGATGTCAGCACCCAACAGATGGATTGGGGTGAATATCAACTTAAGCCTTGCAGCCTGCACATGGGGCATTCCTTCTCACTGGGATTGGCCCACTGGAAAAGAAGCCAGAAGGGGACCAGGGCACCAATCCTCCTTCCCACTGCCTGTTTGCTCCCCAGAACAGATGGGCAGTGGGAAAGAGGATTGATGGGTTAGTCGCCAGCCCAGCATGCTGAGCCTTTACAGGCTGGCTGTGATCCCTGTTTTTTCCCTTCCTTCTGGGGAAGGAGATCAGCGGGGGTCCCAGATGGCTCTAGAGGTGCCACATGCTGGCTTCGATCCCAGCTTGGCTCCTTCCCCACTGGGAAGGAGACAAGTGGGGGTCACGGCCAGTGTGCAGAGGTTCCATCCCCAGCCATGGCCGTGACCCCCTAAAATGCAACATGCACATGTGCTGGACTGCATGGTATGCTCCTCATTCCTGGGAAGGATGCCACGCAAGTGACACAGACTCATTCCATGTCCACTAGAGCTGAAATGAGTACCTGATTTGGTACACGTCACTTCAACCACATGCATCCCCTCCTCTCCTCTCTTCACTGGCTCCCCCTTCCTGAACAAATCCTGCACAAGCCCCTAGTCTTCACCTATAAAGCTCTTCACAACCTTGTTACCCTCTACCTCTCTGTGCTAATTTCCCTCCGTAATCAAGTCCATGAACTCCACTCCTCCTCTGTCCCCTCTCTCGCCCCCTGCTCCCCTAACCACCTTCATCCCTTCTCCCTAGCTGCCCCCCACACCTGAAACTCCCTCCCTTCGTACCTTCAAATCCCTCCTCAAGACCCACCTCTTCCGCTCTGCCCTCCCCGACTGCTCACTTCCCTCACCTAACTCCTGCTGATACCCTCCATCCAGTACAATCTGTTACCCGAGGTCTGTGTACTCATATTCTCACCAAACGGACCAGCCAGCTATCATTCTCGATGTAACCAAGCCAAGGGCATGCACCTGGGACCTCGCATCTTTGTGAATGTTACAAACCTTGTCTCTCCCTCTGTTTCCCTTCCTTCATCTCCCCTCTTCCCCATCTCTCAGATTGTAAGCCCTAGGGCAGGGACCGTGTCTTTTCCATTACTTTGTAAAGCACCAGGTACATTGCTTGTGCTATATAAATGCTTGATGATAATAATTAATAATACACGTGGGTAAGACCTGTGTTTTTGGGTACTGGTTTAGGTGCCCAAATTGGTACCCAAATACCATTCGAGTTCCCAAAAAACTGAAATATCAACAATGAATTACCAAAATACTGACACACTGACCACTGGTATACCAAAATACTGAAAAACCCCCATGAAAATCCCAAAAAATCAGGAGGCAATTTATCTCAAATTTGTCCTGGATTTCTTGGTATTTAGGTATGGCTGTTTTTACACGGGTGGGTGTGGGGATGGGTGTGTTTCATGCGGTGGGTGGAGGGGTTGTGTGTGTGTGTGTGTGTGTGTGCTTTTACGTGGACACACACCCACCTCCACTCACTTCCAACCACGGGGCCTCCTCTGGTTTTCTGGATGGCCCCGTGGGTGGAGATGGATGGGTGGAGATGGGTGTGCACTGGGAATGCATATGCGCAAACACCCACCGCCCGTAGTGTTTACACGGGTGCACACACAGCATGCACCCATCCCCCCACTCACTGCTGGCCTGTTTACATGAACGCCCCACCCACCGCACACCTGCCAGAACACCCAGTGGTGGGTGGGGCCGTCCATGTAAAAACGGCCTATATCAGTTGTTGGTATTTACTTAATTCTAAATAAATATCTGCCACCCTTCCCACAAAGTCTTGGGGTGGCTCACAATCAATGAAACAATAACAGTAGCAGTCAAACAACAAAACCTCCCACCCTCCCCTCAAAACTCCCACCATCCCCACAATCTGACCCCAAACCCCATCCAACCCTTATTCTCCACCAGTCAAATGCCTTTTCAAATATAAATATTTTACATTGCCTCAGGAAGATGCTTAGGATCTATCTCAACTGAACTTCCTGGGGAAGGGAGTTCCACAAAACTGGGACAGCAACCAAGAATGCCCTCCTGCGCACCCCCGGCCTATGTACAAGGGTAACAGATGAAACCTGCAAGAAGGTGCTCCCAACCAACCAGAGGAGTCACAGTGGGACATGGTAGGACAGGCAGTCCTTCAGATATATGGGACCCAGATTGTTTAGGACTTTAAAAGCCAAAAACAACACCTTGAATTGTGCCTGGAAATCTATAGGCAGCCAGTGCAGACTCTGGAGCACCAGTGTAAATGTGCTCCCAGTGACCCGTCCCTGAAAGGAGCCGAGCCGCTGCATTCTGCACCAGCTGTAGCTTCTGAAAAGTCATCAAGGGTAGCCCCACGTAGAGCGCATTGCAGTAATTTAGCCTCAAGGTGTTGAAAGCATGGATGACAGTGGTCAAACTGGAATAAAAAAGAAAAGACCGCAGCCTCCTCACCAGATGGAGTTGGTGAAAAATGCTCCTGGCCACCGCTGCAACCTGATGTTCCAGGTGTAGTGAGGGATCCAAAGGCACTCCAAGGCTGTGAACCTGACTGACCAGAGGGAGCCAGACTACATCAATAATAGGCATCACAATCTCCTCCAAGTCACAGGGCCGGTCAACCATCACCACTTCAGTCTTGTCAGGATTCAGCTTCAATAGGCTCATCCTCATCCAGTCCCTTACAGTAGCCAAGCATCAGGTAAGCAATGAGACTGCGGGACCTGGGTTGGATGAAAACAAGAGGTAGGTCAATATTTCAGTATATCGGTTGCTGGTATTTTGGGTACCCCAATGAAAACTGGTTTGAGTACTGAAAAATATCCAAAATAATTGGTTTGATTCGGGTACCAGACATTTGATGGGTATATCCATTTTTGTGGGTACTCATTTTATCTCTAGTGTCCACCTAATAAACAGCCCAGTAGACACCCACCTGTGGAAGGTTATTGTTCCTTTTATTTCCACCCTCAATCACAGCAAGCACACATTCACACACACAACCTCCACCCCCCCACCTCACCCCTCTAAGTGATTGCACTGCTGCTACAGCCTCAGTTACAGAAGCTGGTCTCAAGGGGAATCCGGGGGAAGCCAACACCAGATCTGAACAGTGGGGGCAATCCCATGCCCCACCCATGCTGCACGCATCCTGCACATGCACACATGTGTGCAAACCACATGCATCTCCATAGGGATTACATTGTGCTGCACGGATCCCGCTTGGGATTGCGGTTTATGTCCACGCACTACAATAGGGAAAAGGGAAGCCATGGCCACCTGGATACAGCCATTTCCCAGGTGGCTCAGGCAAGCTCCAACAGAATTTTAAATTTCCCATGTGAATCCTCTTTTGTGTCACTTTTGTTGGTAACTTTGGTATATGTTACGTTCTTCTTCTGGGCCATGACGTGGTTGTAAGGAATGCTTGTGAGGAAAAGGACATTATCTACATCCTCACACATACAGATAGTGGTGAAATGTGTCTTCCTAATGATCAAGTCCTACCTCCCTTCTTCACTCTGAGCAGTACCTCACTGTGCAAACTCACTCTTCAAATCACTGGGAAAGAGACCAAACTTTTAATAAAGAAGGATTAAATATGACAGCAGTCAAGGTGGAGTTGAAGTGGGGGGTTTTAAGCTCTTCACAGGAAAATTCATGTCATAAAGTTTAAGGGTTTCTCACAGGTATAAAGCCCCTACTTTGCAAATGAGTAGTGTTCACCATTAGGTTGTATTTTTTTGCAGATTACAATTAAGAGAGGCTCTCTGCAGTCAGATCATCGAGTGTTTGGCAAAGGAGAGATGAAGGAGGATGGATAATCTGATTCTCTTGTATCTGGGGGAAATGGTTCCTTATTAGTGACGGCATCTATGTTCATGACTTGAAAAGCTTTGTGTTATCAGGCTATTTAAACTCAAGCTGCCTCAGTGTCTCATCTGTAGTAAGGAAGGATTGTAATTCTGACAGGGTTCCCAGTTTTCTCTGCCAGTGAGTTTTTGCAGGTGGAAATTTCCCAGAAAAAGCTGTTTATTATATTCATTTTCTATGCTTTTCCAGAGAAAAACACTGGAATTCCTGTTTTTCCAGAAAAAAACCCCACGTGGAATTCCAGGTTTTCCTGAGAAACTAGCTAACTACTCAAATTCGTAAGTGCAGTGCCAGACAGCTGTGACTTCTTGTACTAGTAGTGAACTTGCAAAGTGTCAGTAAAGCTTGTGAGGATATAGCTTCAAGAGTCCGCTTGTTGATCAGCTCTTAGCCTTGCAGACATACAAGAATGTTACATTTAATTTACCCTGCAAGAGGCAGCCTCCGCCAGACACCAAAAGAAACATGCTCTAGAGCAGTGGTTCTCAAACAGTGGGTTGTGCCCCACTGGTGAGTCCCAGAAAGGCTTTAGGTGAGTCGCAGAGATAGGAACTGATGCTAGGGGAGGCAGTTACTAGGTTGGAAGGGGCCCAGGGGCAAGAAATTGACTCCCTCCCCTGTCATCATCCTCTCCCCTGTCTCATCCCTCCCCTCCTTCCTCCCCCAGCACCTCTCCCTCCCTCCGCTTCTTGTGCCTGAGCCATGGAGGCTGCGGCTGTGCTGCCTGTCTCGTGTCACTGCTGCTGCTCCTTGCTTCATCCTTGCCTGCCTGTCAGGTGGGTCCCATTTGCACTATGTGCTGCAGCTGCTTCTGCTCACCTTAGTCTCCACTCGGACAGGCTGCAACAGGACAGGATTTGTGTCTCCTGCCCCCTCCCCATGTTGGGTCCCAGGACAAATGTCCCTCCTGCCCTATGATAGCTATGCCCCTGGCAGTGATGGCTGAGGCTACAGCAGGGACAGGGAGGAGCTGCACCTCTGCTTGTTTGGGCAGTCTTGCTCTTAGTCCCTACCCAGTGCTTGGGGACCAGCTTGTGTGGGGCCATTCCTGACTCCCATTGAGGGAGCCCAAGCTCCATTTGGGGCTCCGGGAAGGGAGGAGACTGCACTCAGTGTCCCTCTTCACCCTGTACAGTCTGCAGCATCTGGACTGGGCAAGCAGTTGGTCCCCCAGCACCATCCCGGGACTCTGAAAGCCCTTGTTCCCTGCCATACTGTGTATGCCCAGCTTAGGTGGGTCCTAGATTTATCCAAATGGAATTTAAAAAATAAAAAAATGGTTTATAAAAAAAAATATTTTGGTGGGTTTTGCCCACAAAAAAGTTGAGAACCACTACTCTAGAGACAGTGTTTTTAGATGGACTGACTGTCCTAGTGCTGGGCGTGCCAGCCTGCTTCACTCTGAGGTGGCCCGTCCATCTCAAGATGGCTCGCCAGATGTTGAAGTGGAGGGCAGCCCCGATGACAGTGCTCTGGAACATCCCAGAGCATTGCTGGTGAAGCGAGTCGGCCAAACTTGGCCTGAAGGGGAGCAGCTGTCTGTCTGATGCACGGATCCACTTCCAGTTGACCATTGTCGTGGGCAACGCCATAGAGTTGCGGGTGCCAGCCTAAAGTGTCAGGTGATCACCTGCAGCTCTATGGTGTGTGTGTGAGAGAGAGGTGTGTGTGAAGTACTTTGTCTCCACATCCTAGAGACAAAAGCTGGGTAATGCATTTAATAAATGCTTCTCTGCATTGAGCTCTTCATATAAGTTGAAACTCCTTCATGGAACCCACCAAACACCACAAAGCTCTTTGAAATGGATTCCTGTTTGACCACACCAGTACCCAACTCAGTGCTTTCTTAGAAGTGTTTGCTTTTCAAGTCTAGGAATCACAACTCCCCCATCACACAGGAAATCATGATTATTGGGGTTAGAAGGACTTAGAAGCTCCTGGCTGCTGCTCTTCTATGATGGCCTTTATGATCAGGGACCAGTGTTCACTGTGTTTTCCCCATTGCTGTCAATTTGGAAGATGCAGTGAACACAGGTCCCAGATTATGATGATCTGTTCTGGTGTCATAAGGGCAAAACATTTTCTCTCTGTAGTTCTTACGTCAGGCACAACTATGCTACCCAGTTTGGTAGAGGGGTGAAGGTTTTCAGTGGCAAAAATGTAACTGAGGCCAAACCCATCCATTCCTAAAGTTAGTGGATGAATTCAAACCACATATGCCCCATTTAGCATGGTAATGTTGATATCAGACTTGTTACTGTATGGCACAAGATAAAAAGTAAGGAAAAATTCAGGATTTTATTAAATGTAGGATGCTGGAGTCAGAATGAAGAAGTCAGATCAAAAATAGACTAAAGTATCAGTGAAATGTCTTCCCTTCTTCTAAGCATACAAAAACCTCTGCCAGACAGAGAAGAAGAGTAAGGAGTAAGCCTGGCTGTTAATACATGGGTGGGGAGGTGGGTGTTTTGGCGTGGTGGGTGGAGGTGTGTGTGCGTCCATCACATGGGCACACACCCACCTGCATTCATCTCCACCCATGGAGCCTCCTCCGCTTTACTGGAGGGCTCCATGGGTGGAGGCGGGTGTGCGATGGGTGGAGGTGAGTGCGCCGGGAGAACACATGCACAAACACCCACCACCTGTGGTGTTTATACGGGTGCATACCCATCCTCCCTCCCCCACCCCCTTGCCGGCCATGTACACGGATGCCCTCCTCCCCCGCACACCCATCCGAAAACCAAGCGCATGGGGGAGGGGGTCGTCTGTGTAAAAATGTCCTATACTTTAATCAGGTGCCTTGCTGGTGGGGCCTGCGCGCATGCTCAGCGTCTAACTGATCGCCATATTTGGGGTCGGGAAGGAATTTTCCCTCTGGGCAGATTGGCAGTTGACTGACGGTTTTTTGCCTTCCCTTGCAGCATGGGTGAGGCTCACCTACTTGGGACATCTGGATCCTTCTTTTTCTAAAATGATTTCCTGTTTCAGGCATTGGTGCGCTCTGGTTGGTCCCAGTCTCTATCTGTAGCTGTTGGTGGGATTTCTTTGTGTGGATGATTGGGGTGTGGCAGGTCCTGCAGTGGAGCAGGAGGCCTGGGGCTGCACGAGACGACTCTTGAGGTCACTTCCAGCCTTGGGACTCTATGACTGTAAGGAAGCAGGGTGATAATAGGATCAAAATTGTGCTGGTTATACAAAATTTGAGAAATGTAGGTAAAAAATTAGGTACCAAAATTAGAGCAATTTAGGTACATGACAGTGTGTATAAACAGCTTATAAATAAAGTGCAAGTTCTCTTTTCTTGGAACAAAAAAGTTGATGTGAAATTGAAAACTCCTTTCAGATGCCTTTTTGGCCTGGCAGGATGTCAAGATGTTTGACTAGATTGTCTCCCTCTCTCACTCCCTTCACATTGGTTACAGACAACAGACTCAACTCCAACTGACAATGTTTTAATATTCACCAATTATGTGTGAGGGGAGCTGGAAAGAACTCCATACTAAAACGCCTGTCTGTCTTAGATTGACTAGGAGTGGGCCTTGCTGGAGGGCAAGGCGCTCAGTGGAGTCCTAAGAAAATTGTGTGGGATGGGGAGAGAGAAAAGGGGTAATAAAAGATGAAAAAAAGAAATGCTTTCAGGATGGGATAAGCACAGATCCTTCTTTGGCTGCTGATTAGAGCTGGGAAAGTGGGTGACTCCCTACTGTTGCCGGAGGTTGTATGCACTTGATGGGAGAAGCCTACTCCACTCGGCAAGTTTGCCAAATTTAGGAGCACTCCTGCAAAGCGATATCCGTGCCAGGCAGAATCAGATTGCTTGCTGCCTTTAAGGAGTTGCTGAATGACTTGTAGCTTTACGATTCCCAATCAGGGCAAAGGCACCTTATTTTTCACTGTCTTTTACATTAGTATAGGTCTTCTCCTCTTGTATTTTAACTGTCAGTTTGTTTTATTCATGCCCCTACAATAAAATGTAATGCCTCATGTGGCATTAGTGGAAATGCACATGATTGTTCCTGGAGATTATTAAGTATTTATATAGCCCAGGAATGTACCTGGCACTAGGAGTGTGCATTTATTTTTGTTATATTGATAATGATAACAAAATTCTTAGTTTTCATTATTGTTGTTGTAATAACGATAACAAAGATAAATAATAACAAAATCAATTATGACTTTTGTTTTTTATTATTGCCTGGCAGTTGTTCTGGAGTGAAAACGTGGAGAGTGGAGGAGGGAGCAGAGATCTCGGAGCCATTTGGGAAGGAAACTGTTAAACTATTGAACTGGGCCTGTGATGGGAGGGCAAGGACCTGATTCATAAAATCGCTGGCTAATGTGCAGCGCAACCAGGTCCCAGGCAGTTGAATGGCACCCCGTGATTGCTCAATGCCTCCTGCCTCACAGAACTAATCATGGGGGCTCTGAGGAGGGCACTGCAACCCTTTATGTTGCAGGGCCAGGCTGTTTGACTCTTGTTCTGTGTTAGCTCTTGCTGTGTCAGGTTGCGTTTACAGAACTCTGGTGCTTGCACTAAAATCTTCCCCAGCTCTCAGTTTTATACCTTACCTTTCCTTATACCAGGGGTGGGAAACCTTTTCTGTCCTAGGGACCGCATTGAAAATTAGCATGAGCTCCACATTGAGGTTGGGGGCGGAGGTGCTTAATGAGTGTATTCAAGAAAAGGAGGGCCCGGATCATGGATCCGTTCCCTACCCTTGTGTGCATGCCCTCCTCTCTGCCCCATTATCCTGAGCTGAGTTTTTCAGTGGTTGGGGGTAGAGACTGGACTGGATGCAGAGACTGGATGCAGGAGCAAGATCCAGGCACAGGAAAGGGGCCACATAAAAACATGCTGATTGGGGGCCACATTTGGCTCCCGGACCTGGTGTTCCCCACCCCACCTTATACCCTTTATTCTACCTTTCCCCTTCCCCTGTACATATCTATAGCTAGAGATAGGTTTAGGTATGTAAATTACATAGATATAGAATACAGATATAGATAATGTAGATAGAGATTAGATAGATATACCCTATCATTTTTTCCTTTCTCCTTCCCCTGTTTCCCGCATCCATATAAGTTTATTGATATAGATACTTAGATAGGAATATATTGCATATAGTATAGGTTATTAGGTGTAGATAAGACATACATATTAGTAATTTTTCATATTGTCATTGTGCACTTACTACTACTGCATTACAATGAGAAAGGGAGGAAGGAGTTCTGAGAAACCTGGGGCAGGTGTCTGCTGGCACTTCTGCCACTGGTAGCAGTCCACAACAGAAACGATAGCAAAAACAAAATCTTTGTTGTCGTCCAAAATGGATACCAATACCAATAATGACACCGATAATGAAAAACAAAATTTCATTAACAACAATAACAAAAATGACAGTTTTTAATAACAAAAATGAAAATGAAAAATGACATGGGTCCCCGGTGCACACCTCTACCTGGCACAATAGAGTCACTAGGGCTATGAGTTTGGCATGGGTATTTTTACTGAAAGTCACAGACAGGATTCAGTAAATAATCAATAAATCACGGAAATGTACACACACACACACACACACACACACACATCTTCTGTCCCCTGATCCAGCCACAGAGCTTACAAGTGGTGGCAGCAGCAGCAGGACTGGGGAATGGTAGAGGCACCCCCATCAACTTGCAGGAGAAATGGTGGAAGCAGCAGGATCAAGGGTAGGAGAAGCAGCAGTAGCAACTGACTCAGGTGGGCAGGAGAGGCAGCAGCAGAAGCTTGATCGGGAGTTGAGCCACCGAGGGGGCGCCTCTCCCACCCCCGATCCAGAGTGGAGCCCTGTTTTAATATTTTGATTGTTATGAATATTTTAAATTGTATTTTATCTTCTTATATTGTATATTTTATTATTGGAAGCCACCCTGGGCTGCTTTTGCAGGAGGGGCGGGGTATAAATCTATGAAATAAATAAATATAAATATTATTGGCAGGGCTGCCTAGGGCGCCAGGTTGAAGGGGGCAGCTCTGGCAATCCAGTTGCCACCAGTGATAAGCTGTGCACTGGATGGGACGGAAGAGACACCCCCTTGAACTTGCTGTCGTAGGCGGCCCTTCAGTAAGCTCTGCTTTGGATCAAGGGTGGGAGAAGCACCACCTTGGTGGCTCCACCCCCAATCCAGTCATGCACATTTACTTTCAATGCCATCTTTCCTGCCCCCAATCCAGTCACACACACATCTCTTAAAATCATGGAATCCATGACCTTCATGCCAAAATTGTAGCCTTAACAATAATTAATTAGAGACCAGTCCCTGCCCCCAAAGAGCTTACAATATAAGAAAGACAAGGGATCGGGGAACATGGTGAAAGACATGGGGAATTCATGAAGTTGAAAATTCACAGGGGCGCAGGCTTAGCTTAGTTGCAGAGGAGACCGTTTTAGGGATCAGGAGAGTCTAGGTCAGGTAAAGGTGGTCCTAGAGGAGGAGATGGTAGGTCCTAAATTTGTATCGTTAGTTCATCACAAAACAATCTCAGACTTTGGTGCCAAAAGATTTGATCATTCAGGATGATTTCCTCCCTCCCCTTTAATAATTTTTAACTGGTTGTATAGATTCTATCCAGCTCTGTTGGAAACAGAGTTGTGTGATAAGTTGTGCGGCTCCTTTGGTCTGCCGGGGGTGCCTTTCTGGAGGTCCCCCGCGTCAAGCGAGGGGGCCACAATGGAGAGGGTGTTCTCGGTGGCCGGACTGTGCCTTTGGAACTCCCTCCTGGAGGAACCTCGCCTGGCCCCAAGCCTTCTGACATTCTGGCGAAGTTGTAAAACCTGGCTTTTCTCCCAGGCCTTCGGGGAGGGGGCCGGGGTGGATTGGGTTAGAAGGTTTTATCTCCCTTACCCTATTTATTGTTTTAGTGAGTTCCTGGGTCCTGTTTTAATATTTGAATTGTATTGATATGTTTTAATTGTTTTTAGATATATTTTATATGTATTGTTTTTATTGTAAGCTGCCCCGAGCTGTTTCTAGGAGGGGCGGGGTAAAAATCTAATAAATGAAATGAAATGAAATAAAATAAAATAAGGGAAGGATTTAAAATTTGGATGCTGGTAGGAACAGATTGAAGGATTATTAGTCAAAACCTGTTCTCCTCCCAAAAGAAAATGTCATCTGCTTTGGGATCCTCATCTAAACTCTGTGCCTTTACATTGTCAAGAACTAAAACATGCATTCTGTTATGCAAAACGTAAAAGATATTGGTAATTCAGGGACCGTGTTCTGTACTAATTAATAGGACCGAATTACATTTTGCTCATTCTGGATGACAGTCAAGGTTGTTGCATAGTTTTACAGCATTTTTTATTTCTCCTCATTATGGCTTGTGTGAACAAGCCAACGTACCTTGTGAACTTTGGAAAGAATTTCAAAGCCCCCAGTATTTTAATGTCTGGCAGAATAGACAAAAAAACAAGCTGGCAATTTGATAAAGAATTTTTTGTGGAAAGGAAGCTTTTGTGGCTTAGCAAGTAGAACAAATTGGACTCCATCACATCTGTCTGAATGTGGGATGAAGCCTATGCTATGTATTGGAACCGTGGAGGACAAAGGGAAGAACCTTCAAATATAAAATCGGATTATGGCCCCGATTAAATTGCTTGGGAATAAAATAGAGAAAACTTATTGTTATAGATTGTTACACAACTGGACCCAACTTAAAAGGAGATTATGGGTGTCTTTAGACATAACATCAACAGGTGTCTGAATGTGAGTTTTGACCTTGATACGAACACCGGTTTGGCCCTGTGTTCACCATGTGGCGCTGCTTAGACACAGCCCATCTTGGGGCAAATCGGTGTTTTGCTCACCACCTGATCTCAGCACACAAGCGGTGCCGCCTCGTTCCCCGTGTTGTACCTGCTAACATGCCACGCAATATCATTAGACACAACGTTGTCCATGTGTTCAGCTGGAACACGCAAATTGTCCTTGTGACGCAATGGTGTTCACATTGTGTGTTCAGTGGGTGGCCAAATTTGTGTTGGAATTGTTATGGTGTTTACACATAATGGCCAAACATGTGCTGAGGGGTTTTGACACCCGATCTTTGTTATGTCTAAAGACACCCATAGAATCAGCTCCACAGAGAGAGAGAGAGAATCTGAGATGTGGGACTAATGGTCCGCAGGGCAGAAGATGGGAGAGTTTGAGTTCAGCTTTGTTGTGTTCTCTATTAATTAAATGTAAAGCCCAGGAAGAGGGTGAGTTTGGCCTTTCCAAAATGTTTATACTCTGTGCTTAAGAGCAATGCAGAAAAGACCCTTATCAAATGGTGAGTTAGCAGGCATCTTTTCTAGACATCTGGGACCAGAGTCCCATCTGGTGTATTCTGGGTAGAGCTCTACTGTCTTCAGCAAAGGTACAACAAGATCCACCAGCTGACAACTAGCTGCTATTCTTTTCCTGTCTCCCATCTAATCATCCAGTGTTTACTTGTGTGTCTTGATTATAACCAGATAAGATTGTACAGCTATCTGAAACCATATAGAAGCAAAGAAATCAGACTAATCAATGAAGTAGGAAAACAGTACTTTTATTTGCAACATCGAGACAACAATCTTTGTTGCTGTAGTAAAAGTGAACATTGTTTGTTTGCTGATAATGGAGATGGCTTGACTAGATTTTCAAGGACAAACATCAGGCAGCAAATGAATTGCCCCCCCTCCGTTTTTATTATAGGATAGTGAGAAGCTAATCAGAACATCACAAGGCAGTTTACTTAATGGGAGCTTAGGCCCCTTTTGAAGATACTGAGTGAAAGGATCACTTGTTTTCAGCACCTTTTGTAACACAAATGAATGGCAGGGTATCCACTAGAGGGAGAAATGATAGTCAGGATTTGAGTTTCCTTAAGTTTCTTCCATAAAGAGATTCAGTCTCCTGAACTCTAGCCTCCTAATATAATTACCTCTGATCTGTGAACTCATCCACGAGAGCATAATACTTTTTTATTTCTGTTATACTAACGGAAATAGTATAATGTCCCATCGCGGTCTCTGAAGTCAGCTGGGAGCACTGGTACCATTGCAGGTACCATCTGCCCATGAAATTTGTATAGCTAGGGCTTGCAGAAAGGTGTTCTTGGTGGCTCTCCCACGATTATGGAACTCCCTTCCCTTGGAGGTTCATTTAAGCCAGAGCCTATTCATCTTCCGGAAACTTTGTAAGACCTTTTTCTTTGACCAGGTGTTTGGCAGGCAGGGATAATTTTGTGCGGATTGGGTAAGGGGGTCAGGGAAGGGTTGGGGGGGAGGGGAAAGATTTTTTTTTAGATGTTTTTATTGATTGCAAGCTGGCCTGAGCCTTGATGGGAAGGGTGGCATATACATTTAAATAAGTGCCCTTAAGAGACTTTGTTCCAGAATCATTATTGTTGTTGGGAGTATTATTATCATTATACCTAGAAGAAATCCCATATATATTAAATGTTGTAGAAATTATTGTGGGATAGGGGATTACTTTACAGTGCTAGAAAGAATTTATCAGCTGAGGTGAGTTTCCCTAGAAGATAATATTAAATTACTATGTTTTCATTCTTTGTAATATTTAAGAAACTGCTCTAGTTTCCATTGAAGCCAAAAAGAGTCTTGATGTCCGTATCGGTAGGAATAAAATGTAGCAGATTCAGAGGAAAATATGCTCTTCATCTATAACCTGCACTGGTCATAGTATAATAAAACAGTAACAAAAGAAAATTGAATGAGCAAAGGTTTCCCCAATCCAACAGGAGCTCAGCATAAAACATTTTCCGACAAAATGGCCACAGGTGATAAATGGTCTAAAATCAAACAATTATTTAATCTTATTAAGTAAGCGAAGTCACCAGGTAACAGGTGATAACGGAGGTGTCCCACAGTAAACAGCAAAAAGCTTTTAAAAAGGAAAAATCACTTCAGGATTTATGTTTCTCTTGAGACTCTGGCCACAAATAATGAACTTTTGAGTCAGTCAGTTAATGCTTTGGAACAATGAAAAGACCTAGGATGGAAAGGAGGGGCATAGCGTGCAGTGAAGAGGAGCCACAGCCATTTTTACAGTGTGATCCTGCACCCCTTTGGTGTCAGGGTTAGGCTTGTCCACTGATGCAAGTTCCATTCGTTTCAAGCGCAGCAATCTTGTGCCAGCAGCAAACAGCTGCAGGACCACATAAGTCGTGCCATACTGGGTCAGACTAATGATCCATCGAGCCCAGCATCCTGTCTCTGAGAGTGGCCATTATCTTGGTCGCTTGAAGTACCCAACAGGTCACTATGGCGGAATCCATTCCCTGCTGTTCACTCTCAGCTCCTGACAGTCCGAGGTTACATTCTCCAAACCAACCTGGCTAATAGCTGCTAATGGACCGATCCTCCATAAATTGTTCAATCCTTTCAACCCAGTTATACGACTGGCCTTGACCCCGTCCTCTGGCAACAAATTCCACAACTTGATTGTGCGTCGAGTGAAAAAATACTTTCTTTTATTTGTTTTAAATCTGCTACCTGTTAGTTTCATGGAGTGTCCCCTAGTTCTAGTACTATTTGAGAGGATAAATAACTGTTCCCTGTTAACATGTTCCACACCACTCATGATTTTATAAACTTCTATCCTATCCCTTCTCAGTTGTCTCTTCTCCAAGCTGAAGAGCCCCAGCCTATCCAGCCTCTTTTCATATGGGGAGCTTTTTCATACTCATTCTTTTTATTGCCCTTCTCTGTACCTTTTTCTATTTCAACGATAACTTTTTTGAGATGTGACTACCTGAACTGCACAGGCACACACTATTAAAGGTGCTGTCACACCATAGATTTATATAGAGGCATTATGATATTTTCAGTTTTATTCTCTATCCCTTTACAAATAATTCCTAACATTCTGTTTGCTTTTTTGACCACCGTCACACCCTGAGCTGACAATTTCAGTGTATTGTCCACAATGACTCCAAGGTCCTTTTCCTGAGTGATACCTCCTAATTTAGAACCCAGCATTGTGTACATAAATTTTGGATTGTTTTTCCCTATGTGCATCACTTTGCACTAGTCCACATTAAATTTCATCTGCTATTTAGATGTCCAGTCACGCAGTCTTGCAAGATCCCCCTGCAATTCTTCAGCCTGTTCATGTTTTAACTACCTTAAATGGTGTCATCTGCAAATTTGATCCGCTCACTCCTTACTCCCATTTCCAGATCATTAATGAATACGTTAAACAGCACCGGTCCCAGTACAGATCCCTGGGGCACTCCACTATTTACTTCTTTCTATTCTGAAAACTAACCATTTAGTCCTACGCTTTGCTTCCTGTCTTTCAGCCAGTTACCACTCCACAATAGGACATTGCCTCCTATCTCATGAGTTTTTAACTTCCTCAGGAGTCTCTCATAAGGGACTTTATCAAATGCTTTCTGAAAATCCAGATACACTATATCAACCAGCTCCCCCTTATCCACATGCTTGTTCACACCCTGAAAAAATTCCAATAGATTAGTGAAGTACGACTTTCCTTTGAGAAATCCATGTTGAATTGCCCCATTAACCCATTTTTATCAATATGTCTCATGATTCTGTTTTTAATAATAGTCTCCACCATTTTGCCTGGCATAGACATCAGGGACACCAGTCTGTAGTTTCCAGGATCACCTCTGGAGCCCTTCTTAAATATTGGCATTACATTTGCTACTCTCCAGTCTTCAGGTACAGTGGCAGATTTTAGTGATAGGTTACAAATTACCAGTAGTAGGTCTGCAATTTGATATATGAGTTCCCTCGGAACTCTGGGGTGTAAACCATCAGGTTCTGGTGATTTGTTATTATTCAGTTTATCAATTTTCTCAAGAACCTCTTTCAGAGTCATGTTGATCTGTGACAGCTCTTCTGATTCATCACCTACAAAGAGTAGTTCCAGCGTGGGTTTCTCCCCAACATTCTCTGCCATGAAGACCGAAGCAAAGAATTCATTCATTTTCTCTGCGATGGCCTTATCCTTCCTGAGCGCCCCTTTTACTCCCTGGTCATCTAATGGCCCAACTGACTCTCTAGCAGGCCTCTTGCTTCTGATGTATTAAAAAAGGTTTTTTAATTATGATTAGTTTTTGCCTCTTTAGCGAGTCTCTCTTCAAATTCTCTCTTGGCCTGCCTTATTTTGCATCTTATTTGCCAATACTTATGTTTTTTCCTATTTTCCTTATTAGAACTAGTTTACTATTTTTTAAAGGATGCCTTCTTGGCTCTAATAGCCTCCTTCACCTCACCATTTAGCCATGCTGGCAAACATTTGGTTCCCTTGCTACCTTTTTTAACCTAACATTTAATCTGGGGTTCCAAGATGGTGTTTTTAAATCGGGACCGGCCCCAGGGTTTGTGAGGCCATATGTGAAGTCTTGGTGTGTGGCCTAATTTGCATATTAGCCCCATCTAATTATGCAAATGTGTAAATTTACATAACTTTTACTCCCTCTGAACTGGAAGGATTCCCATGGTTCTTTCTCCTCCCTCTCCCTCCCCTCAGTTTGGCACCCCTTGGCTGCCTTACCTGGTGCTCAGCCGAGCAGCCATAGAAAAGCATGGCCTCCCAATGCTTCCCATCTCCTCAGCCAAGCATCTACCACCACTGCCCAGGAGTGGTTCCACTGCAGGGGCAGCCGGGTGGACAGTGAGGCAGGCACAGAGAGACTGGCTGCATCCGCTGCCTTACTGGGGAAGGGGGGTGAGCTTAGCCAGCCTGGCCTCCAGGGCCTGTTGCTTCTTGCTGTCAGTGCTGTCTGTGCCTTGTGTACGCATGCAGTGCAACCGGTCCAGAGGTGCTTCTATCAAACACACAAGACACCCAAAATGCGGGGCAGCATGAATTGATTATATGGGGGATGCAAATGAACTACTTATGGGGTGTGGGTTTAAAGACAGTATTACTGTCAGCAATAACTTCATTAAGAAGAGTTAGTGAAATAGCAGCCATAATAATCTCAGAACCATATTCGCAAATTTTCCAAGATGGAATAGATATTGCTTTACTTACATCCTAAATTCCTACCTAAGATAGTATAAGTAAGACAGTTGTGAGACTTGGTCCTTTTTACATGGGCCTCTCCAGTCATGAACATGCAGATTTCTGCATGTTCATGGGTGGAGAGCCCCGTGTGAATGATGTGGTGCACACGCACCCTCCTAACATGCATCCCCACTCTCCCCCCCACTCGTCCCCATGTATGGAGCAACCGGGGAAAATGGTGGTTACTCTGCAGGTGCGGATGAGTGTAAAAAAGGCCTGTGTGGAACCAATCGAAGAAGAACAGAAGGTTGCTGCCTTGTAAACAAGGTTCTTTGAGATGGCTCCTAACATTCTCACAACACCCACCCTTCCAGCCCCACATGGAATTTTTTTCTTATATTCCTAGAAAGGGTTGGAAGGAACTGTCATTCTGAGGGGGCAGTGCTTTTTATACTAGAGGAGCTCGAGACCATCACGTGGTCTATTATTTGAATAGGGTAACAACCCAGTTGTGAGAATGTTGGGAGCTATCTCGAAGAACCTTTTTTACAAGGCAACAACCTTCTAATCACTCTCATGGGGAGGAATTGTTTGTAAAGAAACAGCTTTATCTCTCAGTCCGATCTGTCCCAGTGTCCCTCTGCTGCTGCTGCAGCACTACTACCAGGCAGAGGCAGGTGAGGGATGGGGACCAGAGCCCGAGAGGGGAGGCAGAAGAACTTATTGGGGGAGAAGCTGGCTTCAGCTTGCTGCCCAGCCAGGCAAGCGTGGGGCCCCAGCTGGCCATGTGAGGCCGCACATGTGGCACATGCCTGGGTCCGGCCCTGTTTTAAATAGTCTCCATGCCGCTTGCAGACATATAACTTTCGACAATGCTCCTTTTAGTTTCCTTCTAACTAGTTTCCTCATTTTAGCACCTTCTCCCCTTTTAAAGTCACTGCTGTAGTTTTATTTACCATTCTACCTCTAGTAATTATGTCAAATTTGATCATATTATGACCACTATTGCCAAGCGGCTCCACTACTGTTACCGTTTGCACCAGGTCCTGTGCTCCACTTAGGACTAGATCTAAAGTAGTTCCTCTTCTTGTTGGTTCCAGAACCAGCTGCTCCAAGAACAGTCATTATGGCATCTAGAAACTTTACCTCCACATCATGCCCAGAGGAGACACTTAACCGGTCAATACTAGGATAATTGAAATAACCCATTATTATTGTTACCAATTTTAGTAGCCTGTCTAATCTCTGCTAGCATTTAATAATCAGTCTCACCATCCTGGTCATGGGGGCAATAGTATAGCCCCACTGCTATACACTTCCCCTTTACTCATGGAATTTCTAACCATAGGGATTCCAGAGTACAGTTTCCTTCCTGTAAAATGTTTATTCTACTTGACTCAATGCTGTCTTTAACATATAGTGCCACCCCACCACCAGCTTGATCTACTCTATCATTCTGATATATTTTGTACCCTGGTATTAGTGTCCCAATTCTTTATCCTCATTCCACCAGGTCTCTGAGATGCCTGTTATGTCTAGATCTTCATTTAGTGCTAAAAACTCTAATTCTCCCATTGTGATTTTTAGACTTCTAGCATTTGCATATAAACACTTAAATGTATTATTTGTATTCTTATTTGTAGTCTGGTCATTATAAGTAATCATTTCAGGTATTTTGGAATCCTTTATATTTGTCTCTTCGGCACTGGTTTCCGCCTGAGCTCCCGCAGCTTCCGTCGTATCGTCTGTATTAGGGTACTCTATTATTATTATTATTATTATTATTATTAACAAACATTTATATAGCGCCAGCAGTGTACCTGGCACTTTACAAAGTAATAAAATAGACACGGTCCCTGCCCCTAAGGCTTACAATCTGAGAGACAGGAGCTGGGGGAGAGACTTAGGAAGGGGAACAGA
>QEPC01005157.1:262883-277846 GCA_003113815.1 Sphenodon punctatus
CCTGTTCGGACGACCGAACCAAATGTCGGAACTGAACGCTCGAATGGCCAAACAGTTCAGAAAAGTTCGGATGAGTTCGGAGGTGGGAAAAACGTGACTGGAAGGCGGGAAAAACATGATTGGAAGTGGGAGGCAGCTGAGGAGCAGACTTCCTGGCACCAGGGGTGGTTTCAGGGTCAAACAAAAAAAAGATTTCGAATTCGGTTTTGGTATTGATAGCGCTATTTTTGGTTGTTTGACCGAACCGAATTCCACCGAACAGAACAGCCGAACCCAAACTTGGATTTCGGACCGAACGACCAAACGTCCGAACATCCGAATCTCGTTCTGTTCGCCCATCCCTAGGGATGAGATCTTCAGGTGACTAGTACCTGGCAATGGGGAAAAGAGAGGGAGTTGATACTGCTGATGTTTGGAGAGTGCTCTTGCCAAAGGGGAGCCTGTGCTCTGTGCCCCACCTTCCCTGGTTGCTCCCCAGCTTGCGACCTGAACAGCAAGTTTTTTGCATGTCTTTACTAGTAAACCTCTAGAGGCAGATCCATGACTGAGCCTTTTTTTAACTTTTGGGAGAATGTATTTTTGGAGGGGTGAGTGATCAGGGGGTGATTGCAGGCAACTAAAAAGCATGGTCACTGCCTGAACCAAACAGACAGCTAGGGGCCAGAGGTTATTCTAGGGCATTTACTGGATGAATAAAAATATTAAGGACTCTTTTCATCATTGACAGTGAACATATTTAGAAACAAATTTTGCATTTGCACATCCCTTTTATTGCACACATGTAAGTGCAAGCGATTTGCACTACTTTGGAGTATAGTCAGTCATGCTTTCTGGATACTGAACAGTTTTTGAAGCTTTCAGGCTGTCAAGAAATTACTGTGGGAAATTCAGCAAGACTCTAACCATGCATAGAAGCTTTAAGCAACCCATAACATCTATGAGAACATCACTTTCTTTAGCCCAATGCAACACCACTCAGCAAGTCTTTCTTATAGATAGATAGATAGATATAATGTATTTCTATAGAGAGAGAGTTCTGGGCTGAATTTTGTCATCCTTCAATAAATATTCTTTATTTTCTCCTGAAAATAAACTTTTATGGAATTGTAACTATGCATGAAAATTTTAGTGCTTTGTTTTCTAAAGCAAAATACCTGATTTGGGTATTAATTTTTTTACAGTATGGATAGTCCATCATTTAAGGTCTGTATTCACAGTGTATTGCTGATGGTATTTAAGGAGATAAGCTCTTTTTATTTTGTTTCTTCGAAATGGCAAGAGACTCTAAATGAAGAGAAAAGATATTATAATGTGATGAGAGACACCAAGAAAGAACATGCAGTTGCTAAGTGTTTATAAAGTCAGTTGTTGAAACTCAGACAATGTACTCACATAATGGACCCAATCTCAATTGAGGAATGGTAATCTCTGCTTGTTTAGCTTGAAGATCCATCACTTTTAATGATGGATAATAGCATTCACAACAGCCACATACATGCCAGGAGGAAAAATAGACACATGCTTAGGTGCAAAAATTTGCTGTGCCTGAGGCAAAGGCAATTGAAAAATTCAATATTATGGGTTTAGGTAGGTTTTGGCAGAAACATAAGGGGGAAAATATTAAAAAAATAGAAAATATAAAACATCCTGTAAATGACAGTGCTGTCTTTCTCTTTAACTCTTTCATTCTGAATTAGAAAATGTAGCTACGCTTAACAGCTCTGTACACACTTGTGAGGGCCTGGAAGGTGCCAGCAGGTCCCCAGATTTCAGCCTGAATCCATCATCTATGGATGATGACTATAACAATATCAGCCAACCTGGAGGGCAAATTAGAAAGCTTCTCCGCAGTTCGATCCCCTTGTTGGAAGTACTGAATGAACTCTGGGAGCCCAGTCAGTCTGCAATGAGCACCCATCTGTCATCCATATAAGATTTGTTTTGCAATGTAGGGGGAGATGGCAGTGGATGTAAACCTTCTAACCAAGAACCATAGCAGTCTGATTTTTTTGCACACGTATTATTGTACGTTTTAATATTTTTTTCTCTCTGTCTTTTTCAATTTTGTTTTCTGTTGTAAATGGTTTTTTGTTTTTTTTCTGTTCTGTTCTATTGCTAAGATGTTTTTATGCTGAATTTATCAATAAAATATGTAAAAAATGTGACAAAGGAGTGCATGGAAAAGATTTTTCACAGCAACATCCCCAATTTAGACTTTTTTTTTTTTAGTATTTCAATGTAGGCAAGAAATAAAACTGGATGCAGCTATCTGCCTGTTTTTATCTTGGAGAGCTATCAAATCCACTCTTTAAAAAAATCTACTTTTTACTCTATCATTTCTTTGGTACTGATGAACCAACTGTCTTCCCCCCACCCATTCCTGCAGGAAGAGACAGAGCTGGCCCAAGGTACTTATTTAAATAGACAAGACACCCAGAAAGGAGGTGCAAAAAGGAAGTATAAACCCTGGGCCCAAAGTGACTTGCCCAGGATAATTTTTGACAGTAAATAAGTGGCAGAGCTAGGAATGAAAGTCAGGTCTCCTCCCTAAATGTCCACATCAGAAGCCTAATTTTAGGGTATATTTTTGGCGGGGGTGGAGGGGGAAGGAATGCATTCACACAAACTGCACATACCCAGTAACAAGGGCAATTGATACATGTGAACAGAACCTTTAGATGAAAACATTTCTTGCATGTGCTTGCTCTGTTAGCAGGGCTTAAAGGGGGGGGGAGAGTGTTGCCAGGGTTTGGCCCCAACATTAAATTCAAGGGGTTGCTGAATCCCAGGAAATGTTCTCAGTAAGGGTGTGCATCCTAAAATGTGGAAGAGCAGAAAAAAGCCAATGTTGACCATGTTGAGTTTGGAAACAAAAGCCAGAAAAAAGAAACCCTGGATGGCTTATTGGTCTTTAATTAATGATTTTCCTATGCCACCACATGTGCTGGCCATCATATTATGCCGTAAGAACTCCTTTTATTCAGCTGTAGCGAGACAGGCTAGTCCAATGGCTGGAAAATAGGACTCATTTCTCCACTCTAGCAAGTTCGTGGCCAGGAGGAGTGGCTTTTGGAGTGGGGGACGTGGCTTTTGGGGCACATATGGGCGCCAGCAATTAATTGTGTTTATAAATTAAGAACTATTCGCTAAAACCATAGGAGGTTTTTCATTTCCAAGCCTCCATAAGTACATTGTGTTTTATGCATTTTTAAAAGCAGTCTATTTTTTAAAGGAAAATTTAATACATAAGCAGTTTAGCTGGCTTGTTTAGACTCCATTAGTTTTAATTACAGTAGATACTCACTTTTCTGCTATTGAAAAAAGATTTGTCAAAACTGTTTGCTGTGCTCACTCCCTCTCTGCCAGTTGGATCTTTATTATGCCATTGCTAGCTGCTTTCTTACTGCCAAAGGCTGAGGCACTTATAAATTAGATTTAAAATGGTTTTAAAATTAGTCTTTCAAAATATAATTTGAAAAATATGTTAGGTTCACTCAGGCTAACAAGCAAGACCTATTTTTTAAAAAATAAAATAAATTGAATTAATAAATGTCGTACATTATATCCCACAGTCAATAACTCAGGAAAGCAGAGAAAGAAGGGAAGAAAGCAACAAAATTGTAGCAGGCTGACAAATCTGTGAACTTAGGAAAGTAGAGAAAGTGCAGAAGAAAACAGTGAAAATCATAGCAGACTGAGAAACCTATAGTTCAATAAGTAATGCTAGTGTATGGAAACAATTACGGATTGGATCCTGCATTGCTTATGTCCCCAGAACTCCCATTGAAGTCACAAACATATTTTAGGAATGGGTGTTTGTTTAAGAAGCATAAGACAGCAGTGAGGAACCTTCTCCCTTCCAGGGGCCACTCTGAAAAAAAATAGCAAAAGCTTCAAGGGCTGCATAGAAGTTGGGGACTGGGGAGCTTAGGGGTGTGCTCAGAAAGTAGAGGGTCCAGATCATGGATCTGTCCCCAATCCTTGTGTGCTGTGCACGCCCCCATCTCTGCTCCCATTACCCTGAACTCAGCCTTTCAATGTCTGGGGGTTGGAAATGGAAAGGGGCCAAATGAAAACTAGCCATGGGCTGCATTTGGCCTCTGGGCCTGAGGGTCCCCTCCGCTGGCATATGACAATATTTCATATCCGTGAGTGCAATATCGCTTGCCTGGAAAGCCACACATATATCAGTTAGGCTACATGAACAGAGGAATGGTGTGTGCTTACTCTTACTTACACTCAAGCATTCAGAAATGTTTACAAAAGTGGGCCATTAAGAAAAGTAGCTTGATCATTGTGGTTTTCACTGTGGTCTACATCTGCTTGGGGCACGGAAGAGGATAAAAATTAGTCACATTCCATTGAATACGAGATATTGGACCAAATCCTGTTCTCTGTTACACCATTGTAAATCCATAGTTGAGTGACTTAGCTTCAGCAAGCTTGCTGATGGCTTATAGTGGTGTAACTGAGAACAGGATTTGGCCTTGTATCTTTGATACTGTTTCAGAGACGCAGGAGAAAGACAGGGTGCTGCGCTTGTGCTCCCAGCTTCATTTACTCGCCTCTAGGATATGAATGTCATGAAAAACATATTTGGGGATAAATCTTAATCTATAGCCTACTAAATCCTACTGGGGCAAGATTTAAACCTCTGTTGTTGGTTCAAGGTTTCTTGGTCCAGCTGCCAAACACTGAACAGGCTCCTCAGTTGTTTTCCAACTTGAATTTAAACCTAATTTCGCCATAACTTGGCCAAGTTGTCCAAGCACATTTGTGTTTGTGCTGGAAAACCAGCATCACTGAATTACCCCAGACAATATTTTTCAGAAATTTTGCATATCTCACTAAGATCAAGGATCGTGGAACTGCTGTGCAGGGATTCTTTGTCAAGCCATAAGTTGCGTGGGGGAGAGATTAAGATCCAAAAGAAGCAGTAAAACAGGATAATTTTGTGGCCTTTGTAAATAAAGTGGAAGCTATACAAGACAGCTCTTTCAGGCAAGATCTCATCATAAGACATCATTCCAAAGGATTTTATAGTTTTACCCTTCAGCTCTACGTGCATCCAAACATTCCCTCCATGAAGCAAATAATTGCTAATGGCAACCTTAGTGGCTGAAGTAAAATGAAAGCTTTATCACAGAATTTGGTTTTCAGAAGTAACCTATCTCCCTGGCTGTGCCATGGCACTATCTGGTGTGACATAAAGTTGATTTGGCTGGAGACAGATTGGGGTTGTTGCTTTTATACTGTGCACCTACCTGTACTGCAGGATTTCTGCATGCTCTAGCGGAGCTGGTGTCAGGGTAATCTTGCAGTCCCCAAGGACAGTGGTCTTGGGGAACTTTATTATTCATGCCAATGCCAGCTTTGAGGGGGTGAAGCGTGAATTCATGGCCGCCATGGCAACCATGGGACTGTCTCAGGTGGTTACTGGCCCTACGCATGATGGAAGGTATACCCTGGACCTGATCATTTGCACTGGCCTTGAGGCGGGGGATTCGTTGGTGGAGGAGGTGTCATTAGTGTCCTTGTCATGGATGGATGGGCCGGTCTCCTGGCACATGTCTGCCCTCGGAGAGGTGTAGAACCTGTTTGATTGGTTCACCTCCAGAGACTTATGGAACCAGAGAGGTTCCAGAATGCTCCTGGGGAATTACCCTCCAACCTTGACAACCGCTCACTTGGTGACCTCGTGGCTTTTTGGAACACCTTGCTGACTGAGGTGATCGACCAGACGGCTCCCAGGTGTCTGCTCCCTGAGCATCGGCAACACAGGTCCTGGTGGTTTACGGGAGATCGACGGCTGCTGAAGCAAGAAGGGTGGTGGTTAGAGTGATGGTGGCACCATACTTGTGCTGAAGCTGACAGATTGCGGCATAGAGTTAGTTTAAAAACCTATGCGGGGGCTGTGTGAGCAGCAAAGAAGGGGTTCTTTGCTGCTGTCATAGCATCCACAAAGTCACATCCAGCTGAGTTTTGCTGGGTGGTGAGGGGGCTGGTCAGTCTGTCCTCCCTCCACCTGAAACTGGAATCTTCCAGTGCTCACTGTGACATGTTTGTTGAGTATTTCGCAGATAAAATCGCTTGCATTCACCATGACTTCAACACCATGCTTGATACGCTAGGAGAACCAGAGGTTATGGATGCCCTGTCTTGTCCAGTTTTATGGGATCAGTTTCAGTGGGTGTTGCCTGCTGATGTGGGAGGATGTCCTTGGGATGGTTAGAGCTACCTCTTGCAAACTGGACCCATACCCATTCTGACTGGTTAAGGCCAGCATGGAGACGTTGGGGCCATTGCTGGAGGGGATGATCAATGCCTCCCTTAGGGAGGGCAGAGTTTTGGTATGCCTCAAGGAGGCTGTGGTATGAACTCTGCTCAAGAGAACATCACTTGACATTGACTCCCTTGCCAGCTATCAGCCTGTCTCTAACCTTCCCTTTTTAGGAAAGATTTTTGAATGGGTGGTGGCCCAGCAGCTTCAGAGGCATTTGGACCGCATTGTTTTTCTGGATCCCTCACAGTCTGGCTTTCATCTGGAGTATGGCACTGAGACTGCACTTGTGGCTTTGGTTGATGACCTTCACCATGAGCTGGATCAGGGTTGGTCAACGCTACTGATTCTGCTGCTTTTGACATTGTTGATCGTGAGATGTTGGTGACTTGCTTGCGGGATTGGTTGGGATGGGCAGAATTGTTCTTGAATGGTTTCTTTCCTTCCTGGCCAAGAGGACTCAGTGAGTGATACTGGGGAACTGTTCTTCCTCTCCACAGGACCTCACATATGGAGTTTCGCAAGGTTCTATTCTATCCCCAATCCTCTTCATCATGTATATGCAGCTTTTGGGTGAGGTCGTGATGGGGTTTGGTGTCATCAATATTCTGATGACACCCAACTTTACGTCTTGTTTTCAGCTGACTCAGGCCCGGTAGTCTTGGTGCTTACTCAGTGTTTGGCGGCTGTGGAAAATTGGATGAGGGTGAGCCATCTGAAGCTGAATCCTGACAAGATGGAGGTGATGCTGGTAGGAGGGGCTGAGGGGGTCATTGATGGGGTCTGTCCCTCCTTGGTCCCTCAGGTTCATAGTCTGTGGGGTGCTCCTTGATTCGCAGCTCTGCCTGGAAGCTCAGGTGGGGGCTTTGGCGAAGAGCGCATTCTACCAGTTACATCTGGTACAGCGGCTTTGGCCATATATTTTGAACTCCGACCTTGCCACTATCATCCATGCCTTCATCACCTCAAGACTGGACTACTGTAACGCGCTCTACGTGGGGATACACTTGGTGACGGTTCGGAGACTGTAACTTGTGCAGAATCCAGTGGGCTGTCTCCTTACAGGGATGAGTCACCATGAGCACATAACACTGGTGCATTGCTCACTGAAATGGCTGCCTATGGTCAAGGTGTTGGTTCTTACCTATAAAACCCTATATGGTCTGGGCCTTACTTATCTGCAGATAGACACCAAAGTTGAAAAAACTCAAACAAACAGAGCCTTACAATAAACAGCCTTTACTAATCAGGCTGTTAAAAACTACTCCCAAGGCAATATTGGGTACCTACACAACCATGTGTTAGTCCCAAAGGGCCAAAGAGAGTAGAATAATACATTCTCTCAAAAGTACATTAGCTGCAGAGAAATTTATACATCAATAATAAGAGGTAACTGAGTCTTATTTCAAGATATCCACATTTCAAGATAGCCACATAAACTAAACCGTGTGAATTATCTGCCCTACTTATCTGCGGGACCGCCTCACTCCCCGGGTTCTGGATCGACCCCTGAAGTTGACTGGGGGCGCTCTTCTCAAGGTCCCCTGAGTTTCTCAGGTGGCGACTATGGTGAGGGCGTTCTTGGTGGCCACTCCAAGACTGTGGAATTCCCTCCCGGCAGTGGACCGTCTGGCCCCAGACCTTCCCTCTTTTCCATGGCGGTGCAAGACCTGGCTATTCTGGCAGGCTTTTGGTGAGGGAGATGGGTAGTGAGTGGGCAGGTGAGTTGGTTGGAGGTGAGGGGTTTTAGCTCCATCAGTTTGATATGTTTTATTGTTCTGTTTTCATACTGTATTTTATTATTTTAATGTGCTATTTTTTAAGTCATCCTGAGCTGATGAAATAAATAAATTAACCAGTGTGGCACGCAATCGCTGAAGAGCACAAACAAAATGTCTATTACTTCACTGCACTAAACTGAATTGCACTCTTAGGTGTCTACGTGCCAGGTCTATGCACACCTTTGATTGGAGCTTCTGTTGTTTGGCATTCTGGGTGAGCAGTTTCCAGTGTCCTTTTGCACAAAAGACCCAATGGTAGGGTTCCTACTCTGGCAAGGTTTTCATTGCGTTGACATACAATGAAGCGTATGGCAGAGAACTAACCTCTGGATGAAACCAATCATATCAGGAAATGCTAAAAAGAAAATTAAACCCATTTCACATGAGTGTCAATACTCAAGTCTGAGGAAATCCTGCAGTTTTGGAGATGGAACCAAATGCAAAGAGGTGTTCCAGATACCAACGTCTTCTGTAAGACTAAAATCCTTTAGGAAGTGTTTTGAGTGCCACATCCTTTAGGCCCAAAAAATGTATTAGAAGCTTTCCATAATAGATACAGTTTGAGTGTGGGTATCTGCACTTTGTACATGATGTTGCCTCTTACCTACGCAGAAGAGCACTTCAATTGTTGGCAGAGTATGGTAATACTCTGAGTGTTTTCAGATGGACAGCAGCCCAGCCTCTGCTTTGCCACAACCCCAGGTAGTCTGTCCATCTAAAGGTGTGCTGCCAGAAGTGCAGGCAGAGCAGAAGCAGAGTAGGCTGTCCCTACTCTGGGCACTCCAGAACATCCAGGAGCACTACAGTGGAGTGAGCCAGCCAATCCCAGAGCAGTGGCCTGAGGCAGAGCTGCAGTCTGTCTGTCAGGGAATGGTGGCTGCAGTTCTTCTCTTAGCCGGGGGTTGACCCAGGCAACACCATAGAGTTGCGGGTGGCATCCTAGAGCGTCGGGAAATCCGCCCACAACTCTATGGTGTTGGGGAGGGGCACCATGTGGCCGGATTATGGGCTGTGGCAGCTGCTGGGCCTCTTAAAAATGGATCCAGGTAGAGCTGGACGCAGACGGATGTTGGGGTGCACCCCTGAAGCAGCTCCGGGGTTGGTGAGTCCCATGTCCATCTGAAGACACCTACTGTGTGAGTGAGAGTGGCAGAACTGAACTCTTAGATACTATGGTGGAAGGTGCTAGACACAACCCCCTTCATCTCTTTTTTGTGAGCCAGCATCTGAGGCTGCCAAGTTACATGTAGTAGCGAGTGCAACCTGACATCACCGCCAATCACCAGGTGATGCATGTCGTTCAGACACTGATCAGTCATACCCAAGATTAGCCATTCACCTGTTTATTTAACCTTACACCCTCCCTAAAGCACCTTGCCTGTATACTCTACCCTGCCCAATGCTCCCAGGCCAGTCGCCTGGTAGCCCACTTGGGCTGGTTCTGCATATAAGCCCCTTCAGGGCTTCTTAAACCAAAGTCCTTGGCCCTATAGGGTTTCCCTCTGTGCTTCTATCGCAGTTGAAAAGCCCCTTAATGGGCTAGTGTCCCGCAGACTCTCTGCCTTTAGCCCGTCTTGGGCTCTTCTGCACTCAGACTAATTCTCCACCAACTTCCTTGTTCCAAGCCTCTCACTGGGCTTTCCACAATCCGACCAGTGGCACTGCTGCTACTCACTTGACTACGCCGCTCTGTTCCTGCTCTGGCGTCTGCAGCGTCTCCGGATCCTGCATCCAACTAGGTCTCCTTCCAGCTCGACATTCTGTCCCTCAGTTAGCCCTCCAACCCTGGGCACCCCACTGAGGACAGGTCAGCATTTAACAATGGCCGCAATGTTAAAGATCTAAAAAATCGGCAATGTTAAAAAACCAATATACCGATAAATCCGATATCGGATCAATCCGATACCGATAAAATCGGTAACTGATAATTCGCCGATAGTCCCATCCCTACTGTGTACCAAACCCAGGTCTCTCCCACCCATATGACCGGGCTAAGTATTTCTACTAGCACACTGATACATCTCGTTGAAATACTGATTTCATTTCTTACAAGGTTTTGCCACATTGAAGGGGAAACATTTCCTAGTGTGTGTGAGGTTTTTTTGTTTGTTTGTTTTTAAAAAAATCTACTCTGATTGCAAAACTATGATAATACACTTTACTGAGTGTTGCAGAGTTTCCGGGATCACATTTAGCTTCCAACTTTCACTTCAGGCCAGTGTGTCAAACACTGACTTTTTTAAAGTCAGTTTTCTAAAAATATGGAGACATTTTGAAATAAATAGAATACAGTGGTCAGCAATAAAAAAAGACCAGAAATTCTTCTATTGCTGTTCTCATCTATTAATCTTCTCACTTGGGCACTAGTAAGTTATTGGCCAGATTTGCATATACTTACCCTGAGTAGTTTTCCTAGCTAAATTGTTACTCCTCCTGGGACAATTTGTAGAGTAAGGTGATAGCGTGAATGAGGCATTTAATGGCCATGATAAGTGAACCTCTCGGTAACTGAAAGAGCTGGGAGAGATTAGATATGAAGTAATAACTAGACAACTTTGCAACAACTATATCAAATACATATTGGAGCCCTTTCAAGGAAATGTAACTATTAATACTGGCTTATGTACTTCATTGGGATAGTGCAGATGTTATAGAGAGATATGTGTGTTGCATGTGTGCTACATAATGTATAACTATTATAATGCTAAACTGTTTCTAGCTGCTGTAAAAAAAAATTGATTTTCAAGAAATTACTTTTATCGTTTCCCACTTACAATGGGAATACAGTAGCCTTTTTTAAACAGGCCACCTCTGGAGGAGGGCGGTCCATGGTTGTGACACTGCGGTGGGTGTGTGCAGATGTGCGCACCCCCCCCCCCACCTATGCCCCCGTACAGAGTGTTGTTGCCGGTTGCTCCGTGTGGGGTCTGTGGCTGGAGGTGCATGTTTTGCAGGAGCACACCCGTCCGCTGCTGTTTTCACATGAGACGCACCCACCCAGGTTTGCTTGAGTGGGTGCATCTCATTTAAAAAGGGCCAGTGTCTCCAGACCCAGGTTTGGATTCCTGCCCATCTCCTTGCTTGCTGTACTAGTTCACAAGCTGGGTTTAGGGTCTGCGCCCTTCACTGTCAGGTTTCTTTGTTGGCCCAGAGGAATTCTAGGAAACATTGTAGAATACACACGATAGCTCTAATTTTTTGCTGGTCTTGAAACAACAGGACATGTTTCTGCATTACCTCCCCCTCCCCAAAGGAGTGGCTTCTATTGTTTCTTCATTAGAGCAGCCTAATACAGAGAACAAATAAATATATCTAACAATCATTATCACAGCTGGTCACTAAGGGTTACATAATCCTGGAATCTTTAGTTTGCAAAATAGTCACTGTCATGAAATCTTGGACCCACTGAAGACAACAGCTGCAACTCCCAAACCACTTTCTCTGCAGTAGCCCAACTGACTACAGTGGAACTTCTCTGAAGTACAGTAATTGGCTTTAGGATTGCAGCAGGTGGCAATATTCTCATTTGGTTCACCAGGGCCAGAATTTCAGCTAGTGAATTCAATGTGAAACACCACTGAAAGGAGCAGGGGCCACAGGTTCAAGCACCCAAGACTTCCCATTTTCTGACAGTAGTGAAGTAGAAAAAACCCAATTGGTTAAAACGTTCATTAGTTCAGGGATGGGGAACCCCCTGGCCACTGGGCCAAATGTGGCCTATGGCCAGTTTTTAGTTGACCCCTTCCCAGTTCCTGGATTTGGCGCAGTCAGATAAAAGGAGTTGCCTAACTGAGTCAGACCAATGGTCCAGTTTAGTCACAACCTGACACAGCAGCAGCAGGGCTTCAAATCCAGCTCTCCAACACAGGCCTCACCCCAGCCTGCAACCAGAGATCCTGAATCGGAGATGCCAGTGATTGAACTTGGGACCTTATACAGACAAGGCCATTCGCACTACCTCCTGAGGCACAGCTCACCCCAGTCTTATTTTAAAGGAGAGTACTCACTAGGAGGATAGGAGAGAGGGGATGGCATGCACTTGAGGATAGATGATGGGTTTATTGGTCAGATTTGTGATTTGGACCCTTCCTTCTCTTACCCTGTCTGGAGATTATTATTATTATTATTTTATTAGCATTTGTATAGCACAAGCTATGTACCTGGTGCTTTACAGAACAGTCTCTCAAGTTCCCCCTCCTTCAACTCCTGCCCAGACCAGAGCTTGTACCAGTTTTCAAAGTGGCCTCCAAGGGGCACAAAGAAACCCAAAATGCCATGATAAAACTCAAAGCTCAGCTTTACGGCCACATCATCGCCTTTGGGCGCATATGACAGAATTTAGATCCGTTATTTACCAGATTTGCATAGTCCCATGTAGCTGCCCTGCCCTTCCCCCAAAGCAGTGACTTCCCTTGTTTCTGCATTAGAGCAGGCTAATACTGATAACCAATAAATGTAGGAGAGGGTTCAGTTGAGTCCAGGCCCTGGCATCTAGGGAGTCCTTTTGTCAGTGGCTTCAGGCATCACTAGGAAATTTTTTAGGATGGGCGGGGCCAACACTCCATCCCTGCCCACTCTGAAAATGTCTAGTGGTGCTCAGACTGCTTCAAAGGGCCCCATCAAGGAGGAAGGTTCCAGAGTGCATCAGGGTGGAGTGCTGGCCCCACTGATACCGCATTCACACCTTACGGCGGCGCCACAGCAGTGGCATTCACACGAGCCACAGGTGTGGCAAGGAAAGGAGGGGAGGCCGGCTTAACGTCCGGTGCAAATAGGGTTTTGCGATGACGATACTTACAAATGACAGGGCTGGATTTTGAGTCCTATCATTTGCGAGTATTCTGGCGGCAAAACCCCATTCACACTGGAAGTTATGCTGGACTCTGCCTCTTTCCTCCACCGTGTCTCGGCTGATGGGAAAGTGCCGCCACCACAGCACCATAAGGTGTGAATGCAGTATTACTCCTACCTGGCGGGGTTGCTGCTGCTCCAGGGGGCAGAGCCTTACTGGGAGTCAGGGCAGCACCACCGCCTTTGCAGGAGGAGGTCGAGGCTGGCTGGGAGCTCCCTTTAGAGGGCTGCTGCTTGGAGAGGCAATTTTACAAAAGAGGCCCCACCTATTTGCCTTTGGGGGTGTCATTGGAACCCAAGCCCAGGCCTGCCACATCCTTGCTGCATCACTGCATAATACAATAGGCAGACATAAAAAAGACACCACTTTCATCTCCAATTAACAATGTACCTACAAAACGGAACAGTTGTGTGTGTGAGTTCAAAGAAAATGTTTGAGAAATTTGCCCCTTAATGCAGCATTGGAATATTGTTATGTGTAAAGTTGGTAAGGATATGTTAGGGCTCTCTAGTCTCTTATATTCAGTCAGAGTGCTCACACAAATAAGTGTTTGATGGATCATGACCTTAATGTGTGTGTTTTTGCTAGTGTTGGGTGACTCTCAATGTACAGAAAAGCATGCAGAGGTTTAGCTACTCACTTTAAACGTTATTATCTAGAAAGTGGCCTGGCAATCTCATCAGATCCTGCTTGCGTTAGCGATGTGCTAGCATGTCTTGATTCCAGCAGACTCTGAACTACACATATTGTCCATTTTCCTGAGTTTTGATGGTTCACCAGTTAAGATGCATGAATTTAAATAAATAAATAAATAAATAAATAAAATAAAAAATCAACTGCTTTTAGTGAATAGTGTCTGAGCAGAAGTTTCTGGTTGAATTTTATTCTTTCTGCCGGCTTTCCTAAGTATAATATATACCATCATGGTACAATATGACATGTTTCTCTAGTATTAGTATTCTTATTATTATTTATTATTATTATTATTTTATTTTATTTATTTTATTAATGTATTCATATAGTGACAGCAATGTGCCTGGTGCTTTGTAATAATCATCAATTATAGACATGAGCTTTTTGTTCACCAAAGAAGCAGAGGGAATGCTTATAAAATTTGCAGATTACACAAAACTGGGAGGGATAGATAAAACCTTAGAAGACAGAAATAAACTTTAAAATTATCTTGATAAATTGGAAAACTGGCCTGAAACTAACAAAATGAAGTTCAACAGAGATAAATGTAAAGTTTTGTATTTAGGTAAGAAAAATCAAATGATACCCGGCTTGGCAGCAATACATGTGAAAAGGATCTGGCGATTGTAGTTGATCACAAACTGAGCATGAGTCAGCAGTGTGATGCAGCTGCAAAAAAAGGCTAATGCAATTTTAGGCTGCATTAGCAGACGCACTGGGTATTTTCAGACGTTACGAGATCACGCTCAACCACGGTGAACCACGGTCAACCCCACGGCGGGGCCAAAGTGCCCTGAACATCTGTTCAGCGGGCGCCAGATGTTCACCACGGTCAATACCCACATGGGGTCAATTCCAACCACGCTTTCGGAGCTCCCCGCTGGACAAACTTTGAAAGCGTGGTCAAAGAGATTCCCAGCGGGAAACAACAAAAAGTAACATCTGGACGGCAACCACCGGTTGGAATCAAAGAAAATGATTCCCAGCCAGGGACAAAGCATGCAGCGTCGCTGCCAGGCAACCAGCAACAACACAGGGTATTTTCAGACGTTACGGGCGGCCGGTTCACCACAGTGAACCACCGGGGGGGTGAGCAGCGCAACCACGCCCGGGGGTGGGAAAATGACCCAAACAGACGTGCTGGGAACGGGACCACGGGCCGGAACCGGGCCGCACCATCGCGGGCCGCGGCAGCACAACAGACATGCAGCCGAACCCCCGCCGGGCGCTAAACCCCCACAAGGCACCGGGCAGGGGCGGGACACAGACATGGCTGCCTGAGGGCAAACGAAGCCACAAGGCACACAAGGGAACGCCCACACAAGGGAAACGGGAAGGGAGGGGGGAAGAGCGAGAA
>QEPC01005157.1:286700-306060 GCA_003113815.1 Sphenodon punctatus
TCTGCATTTTACAGTTTGTGTGTGTAATGTGTGTGTAACATGGCAAAAACACACTTTGCCATGTGTTTTTGTGGGTGGGTTTCCTGCTTTGCCATGTGGTTTTTCTGGGTGGGTTTCCTGCTTTACCATGTGAGTCGCAGAATTTTGCCATATGGGTCACAGAATTTTCCATTTGGGGTCGCAGAATTTTGGAAAATATTTTGCAGAAGAATCGGGGGCCTGCTCTTTAGTCACCAAAACCGTGAGGACCCCTCACTCCACAGGAGTCTCGCAGAGTGTGTAAGGCAGCAGGTCCGTGGTTTATTCCCTTCACCCTTCCCCATACCTCACAGTATCGCCGGCCCGTCCATGGACCTGGCGCAACAAGTTGAGGAGATGACCCTGGCCATTCAGGCCTTGGCCATGGACCGTAAGGATTTAAAGGAACAGGTGACAGGGGGAAGCGGGGTGGCAGAGATGGCAGTAGCTCCCACACACACACCCCGGCAGAGGCAGCGCCTCCTTTGGGGGTGAAAGCCGCCGCAGCCATAGGACCTCCAGGGAGAGAACCTTGTCACCTCCTGATCCAAAAGTTTGGAGGGGATCGAAAAAACTTTCAGCTGTTCCTAGCATTGTGTAAATTGGCCTTCCAGATGCAACCACTTACGTATGCATCTGATACAGCTAGGGTGGCCTTTATTATTGGGCATTTGGAAGGCCTAGCCTTGGATTGGGCCATGCCCTTGCTCTTAAAAGAAAGCCCCTTATTAAACGACTTAAAAGGGTTCCTCTGAGAGTTTCAATTTCTCTTTGATTATCCCCATCGGAAGAAGGATGCAGAAGCTGCCATCATGATGCTTCGGCAGGGCAAAGGTCCCCTCTTAGAGTATGTCACTCGTTTTCAACATTTGGCAGTGGAACTAGGGTGGGCCGATGAGGTATTGAAGGTCCTTTTTCGGAAAGGACTCAATGATGAAATCAAGGACCAGTTAGCCTTGACCAGGATCCCAGACAAGTGGGGTGAGCTGGTCAACTTGACTTGTCAGATTGATGAGAGGCTGACAGAAAGACGACGGGAACGGTGACAAGATACAGGCCGGGTTTGGACCCCAAGGGCTCCACTCTTGGGGGTAGGGGTAGCAAAGACAGACGAGACCAAACCCATGCAGATCAGGACTTCCAGAGGGCCTCTGGAACCACAGGAGAAGGAACGCCGTAGGCTAGGAAAACTCTGTTATTATTGTGGCTTGGCTGGGCACTTCTCTTACACCTGTCCCCAGTTGCCCCTCCACCGAAGGGGCTCGGGAAATGAGCAGGGATGGGGCGGACAGGGGGCGCCTCGGTAACTACAGCCAACACCCCTACTCCCACCATACACCAGATTGCGACCACCCGACTACAAGCTGACCAATTACGAGTGCCCATCATGCTGCACCTTCATGCAACCAAAGCAATAGTAGTTGCATGACTCGTCGACTCTGGAGCTTCGGGCAGTTTCATCGATTAACAGGTTGTACGAAGGTATGAAATCCCCCTCCTGCAAAAACCCAAACCCGAGGCGGTATTCGCCATTGATGGGTCCCCATTGATTTCCGGCCCCATTACCTGTAGTACCTCGGCCCTTGAAAGTTGGATCAGTCGACATCAAGAACATTTAATCTTAGATGTGGTCAGCACTCCTGCTTTCCCCGTGGTTCTTGGTATTCCATGGCTCCGAAAGCATAACCCTTCTATTGACTGGGCGCGAAAAAGGGTTTCCTTCTCTTCTCCCCCCTGTGTTTCCCATAACCAACAGGAACCTTCAATCTTAAATCAGACTCCCGGAAGGATAATAGCGGCCGTGACAACAGCTTCGGGCCTCCCCTTGACGTACCAGGAGTTTCAAGACATGTTCCAGGAACAACAGGCTCTAGAACTCCCCCCGCACCGTACGTATGACTGTACTATTGAATTATTACCTAACACCACCACCCTATGGGCGGATCTATGCCTTGTCCGAACCCGAGTTAAAAACGTTGAAAGAATACATTGACGAAAATCTAGAGAAATGGTTTATTCACCCATCTAATTCTCCAGGGGGAGCCCCCCTTTTTTTTGTCCCCCAAAAGGATGGAGGGTTAAGACTGTGTATTGACTATAGGGGACTTAATGCAATTACTATAAAAAATCGATAACCACTTCCCCTAATTCCTGAACTGCTGAATAGGCTTCAAGGAGCCACCATATTCACTAAACTAGACTTGCGGAGAGCTTATAATAACCTTCTTCGGGTAAAAGAGAGAGATGAATGGAAAACCACCTTCCGTACAAGCTTTGGGCACTTTGAATATTTGGTCATGCCCTACAGATTGGCTAATGCCCCAGTCGCCTTTCAACACCTAATTAATGATGTCTTCTGAGATATTTTGGACCAATTTGTGATAGCGTATCTTGATGATATTCTTATTTTTTTCCAAGACACCCATCAACATCTTCAGCATGTAAGAACTGTTCTCCAACGATTACGACATAATCGCCTGTATTGTAAATTAGAAAAGTGTGCTTTTCATCAAGTGGAAGTTCCCTTCCTTGGGTTTATCATTTCCCCAAAAGGAATCAACATGGACCCGTCTAAGGTAAAGGCAATAAGCTCCTGGCCGGCCCCCCAAGCAGTAAAGCCCTTTCAACGATTCTTGGGCAGCACTAACTACTAGGGGTGGGACATCCGGGCAAATACTAGGTACCGGATTTACCAGTTCCCGGATTTCAAAATACCGGCATACCAGATTAATATCTGTATACCGGTATACCGGTACCGGTTTTTTCCCATTGATTTCAATGGGGAACTGTCCCCATTGAAATCAATGGAGAAAAAAAAACACCCTCCCCCTCCCAGACTGTGCGGGTGGAAGGGGGGACACCCCCCACCCACTCTGCCCAGCCTGGATTTTTTTTTTTAAAAAAATTCCCCTAAGTCCCTGGGCTCCAGGCTGGGGCCGCCGCCGGCGACCCAGAGCCCACACCAGCAGCAGGTAAGTGTACCAGTACTGTTGATCCCTGGGGTGGGGGGTGGTTTAACACACACACCCACCCCAGGGATCACCCTACCTCGCCCACCATGGGATCACCCTACCTTGCCTTCAGCTCCGGACAGCAGCGGTGGCGGTCTGGCAGCTGGCTTCAGCTCTACTGTGGCTGCCGGCCGCTAATGATGCTCTAGGCCTTCTGGGGAACCCGGAAGTTCCCCGGAAGGCCTAGTATGCATCACTAGCGTGCTGAAGCCGGCAGCCACAGCAGAGCTGAAGCCAGCCACTGGACCGCCGCTGCCGCCCGGAGCTGAAGGCAAGGATGGGTGATCCCTGGGTGGGCAAGGTAGGGTGATCCCTGGGGTGGGGGTGTGTGTTAAACCACCCCCCACCCCAGGGATCAACAGTACCAGTACACTTACCTGCTGCTGGTGTGGGCTCTGGGTCGCCAGCAGCGGCCTCGAGCCCAGGGACTTAGGGAATTTTTTTTTAAAAAAAATCCAGGCTGGGCACGGTGGGTGGGGGGGTGCCCCCCCTTCCACCCGCACAGCCTGGACGGGGGAGGGAAAGTGTTTGCTTTTTTTCTGTGTTTTTTTAACATTGCGGCCATTCATTTGAATGGCCGCAATGTACAAAAATACGGCACAGGGGGAATCCGGTAAATTCCCCCGATTACTGGGGTAATCCGATACTGCCGGTACACCTAAAAACTGGCAGTATTGGATACCGGATCATCCAGTAGTCCCACCCCCTACTAACTACTATAGGCAGTACATTCCATGGTATGCGGATTTAACTGCCCCCCTTACAAGCCTCCTTAAAAAGGGGCAACCTTATGTATGAGGCCCAGGCCAGCAAAGAGCATTTGAATGCCTGAAGAAGACCTTTATGTCTGCCCCCATCCTACAGTACCCAGAGTTCTCCCTCCCTTTCCTCGTAGAGACAGATGCCTCTAACATGGCCTTAGGGGCGGTACTTTCCCAAACAAAGAAAGGATAACAGAATCCCTTACCATGTGCGTTTTTCTCCCGACAGCTAACCTCCGCCGAGCGAAATTACACCCTCCTGAACCGTGAACTAATGGCTATCCACGTGGCCTTTGAGGATTGGCGACATTACCTTGAAGGGGCCTGGCATCCCATCCAGATGGTCACGGACCACAAGAATTTAACGTTCCTGCAGACCGCCAAGATCCAGAATGCACGCCATGCACGGTGGGCCGTCTTTTTCGCACATTTTAATTTCCAGATCAGTTATCGCCCTGGCAGGCTCAATGCAGTGGCGGATGCCCTCTCCCGGTGTTATGAAAACCCCAGTGAACCAGATGCAAAAGGGGAAATGATTATGAGCCCGCACGTTTTTCTAGCAAGTGGACTCACCTTACAACAGTTGAAAAAGTGGGCCGCACAAGATCCCGAGATATCGACGCGGGCTGAACTGCACCCGTCGGGGTTACTGCGATATAAGGGAGCCATCATGGTTCCTCGCATTGCACGTCAAAAGGTCTTGTGGGCTCATCATGACGCCCCACTCGCAGGGCACCCGGGGCAGTGACACACGCTCCAATTGGTACAACGCCATTTCTGGTGGCCCACAATGCAACAGGACGTAAAGAGGTATGTGCAAGGCTGTCCTACATGCTGCCGTACTAAAATCCCACGAGTCAGGCCTATCGGGCTCTTGCAGTCGGCCCCTCTCCCTCAAGGGCCTTGGCAGAGGGTAAATCTGGACTTTATTGTAGAGCTACCCCCGTCCCAAGGCTATACCACTATCTTCGTGATAGTAGATCAATTCACCAAAATGGGTCATTTTGTTCCTTGTACAAAACTTCCTACTGCTTGTCAAACTGCACAGCTCTTCCTCCAGCATATGGTTAAGCATCACGGACTTCCATGTACAATCATATCTGATCGGGGACCTCAATTCACGGCACAATTCTGGCGTGCCCTCTTTATAGTCGTAGGTACCAAAATTGCGCCCACCACCGCCTACAGGCTGCAAGCAAACGGCCAAGTAGAACGGGCAAACCAAACACTTGAGCGGTACCTACGGTGCTATGTGAATTATCTGCAAGATGATTGGCTAACACTTATCCCCCTTGCCGAATTTGCATTTAATAACGCACCCCATGCTTCCCTCAGCACGTCTCCTTTTTTCGGGTCCTATGGTTTCCATCCTTGTCCTATCCGAAGAACCCGCAGTAGACGTACCTGCAGCCAGTGCCATGATCCAGACATTACACCATTGTCACGTTCACGCCCGAGCTATGCTACAAGCTGCCCTCCAACAATACAAACGCTATGCTGATAAAAATCGACAACCGGCACCGCAGTATCAGGTAGGGGATCTGGTGTGGGTGGACCGTCTTCATTATCCTTCCCTCCGTTCTTCCTCTAAACTCGATAACCGATTTATAGGACCATTTCCCATAGAATGGCAAATCAACCCTGTTGTTTATCGACTCACCCTGCCACCATCACTTCGCATCCACCCTGTGTTTCATATGTCCTTGTTGAAGCCACAGCATCCTCCTCTTTTTCCCTCCGTCTCTCTCCCCCAGGACCCATCTGTGACATCCAGGGTGAACCAGAGTACGAAGTCTGGGCCCTTCTGAACTCCAAACTGGTACGTGGTACCCTTTTCTACTTAGTGGACTGGAAAGGCTATGGCGTCGCTGACCGATCCTGGCAACCGGCTACCTCCATTCATGCTCCTTGGCTGACCCGTATGTTCCACTTTTGCCACCCCTCTAAACCAAGCCCCTTTCAGCCTCCACTTAGGTTGCACCGACCTTGGGGTGTGTGTGTGCTGTCAGGGTTCAACGGAGGATGCGGGGAGGCAGAGGCATAGTTGGGAGACAAAGAAAGAAGGGGGTTTCCGCAGCAAGGGAATTCACCCACACAGGGATCTCTCCGCTGACCTTGGGTCCCCTTGCCTTACAAGGGGATACAGTGAAAGCGCCGATAGAGCCAAGCGCGGGGAATCCTCCCCAAGCCCCGGAAGTAAGACAGTGAGATGGAACAGCGGAAGCAGGACCCCAACCTACGCTGCGACGCTCTGCACGGTTGCGGGCGCAACGGGGGAGGAGCTAAGAGTACTTTAGCAGCCAGCTCTCATACCTCAGCGCCGGCGATCAGCATAGCTGTGAACTGACCCCTGAGCGACTGAGCGAATTGTGTATTTTTCCCTATCGAGTTGAGTGCGATGTGTGAGGTGAGAGCAAGGCGTGTGAGTGGTGAGTGAGTGTGTGTGCGTGGAACTTGTTATTACTGTTGGTACACCCTGTTAGTCTATTCCCCGGTGCCTCCCTGACCATCCTCCCTTTAGCATGGTGTGGGTTAACCCCTTCCTGGTGCGATTCCCAGGGTGCTTTCCCCTTCCCCCACCTCGTTCAAGTGGCATTTCTACCCTTGCACTGTGTGGGTGGGGTTGTGGGATTGCGAGTGTGTGTGAGCAGGGACCTAGTCCCCCTGTGGACACAGGAGGGGGCATGTTCATGCTCTCTGTTGACCTGGTCCCTAGTGATGACATGGCCTCGTTCCCTCGGGAACTTTTAGGGCCAACTTATCACCTGAGGGGACTCTTTAGTCACCAGAACCATGAGCACCCCCCACTCCACGGGAGTCTCGCAGAGTGTGTAAGGCAGCAGGTCCGTGGTTTATTCCCTTCACCCTTCCCCGTACCTCACCCCCCCCCACCGGGAATCCACTGTGGTGAACCGGGCGCCCGTAACATCTGAAATCAACCTGTGTGCCTTTTAAATCTCCCTCCCCGGCCTGTGTTGTTGCTGGTTGCCTGGCAGTGGGTAATTTCAGACGTTACGAGATCACGCTCAACCACAGTGAACCACGCTCAATCCCACGGTGGGGCCAAAGAGCCCTGAACGTCTGTTCGGCGCATGCCAGATGTTCGCCACAGTCAATACCCACATGGGGTCAATTCCAACCACGCTTCCTGGGCTCCCTGGCGCAAAATCCCGGGAAGCGTGGTCAAAGAGATCCCCAGCGGGAAACAACAAAAAGTAACGTCTGGACGCCAATCCCTGGGCGGAACCAAAGGAAATGAGCCCCAGCTGTGGACAATGCACGCAGCATTGCTGCCAGGCAACCAGCAACAACACAACCACCGGAGGGAGATTTAAAGGGAAATCAGCAGCAGGCAAGCATGGCAGGATGGAGCGNTGGTGGAGGAGGGGGAGGTGGGGGTCGTGCTGCGGATGGAGGAGGCAGAGGGCCAACAGCAGCAGCAGCAGCAGCCGGGACAGGCTGCCCCGGGGACAGCAGCTGGACTGGGGGAGGAGGCACCCCAGAAACGGGTAAGGGGAACCAAAGGGAGGGGAACAGGTGGCACAGGGGCACCAAGGGGGGACTGGGGGCCCACCCAGCCACCTGGGTGGGATGGGGGGAAAGGGGGTGGGTCGCGAGAGGGGGCAGAACCGCACCCAACCACAACCCCCCCTCCCCTACGTCCCTCAGACATGGAAACGGGCCTGGGTGGATGAGCCCCCGGAGGACACCGGCCCAGCCCAGGTGGAGAAGAGGTGTTGGTGGAGGAGGAGGAGGACCCACAGGGGAGATGGGGGAGAAAGCCCTAGCACCGAGGGGGCCAGTGGGGGCTGCAGGAGACCCGGGACTTCATAAGGATCTGGGGGACCCTGGAGTACCAGCTGGAGCTTGCGCTCAACCAGCACAATGAGCATGTCTACGAGGACATAGTGTGGGAAATGGAGGTGGCAGGGCAACATCGGACCGTGACACAGTGCCGCTCCATGGCCAAAGAGCCGAAGAGGGGGTACAATGTCATCAGGGACAACAATCGGCGGTCCAGACACGGAGCCCGGACCACCCCCTTCTATGATGCTCTGGACCACATCCTTCATATGAAGGGCTCGATAGTCACCCCATGCCTCATGGGGAGCGCTGTGGTCCAGGGCAGAGAACGGGCTGAGGTACCCCCTCCCCTCAATGCCCCCCAAGTAGGCACACACTCCAAGGCCCCGGACCCCCAGGAGGAACGCCCCGGGACCTCCGGCACCTGCAGGCCCCCACCCTGGACAGAAGCCCGGAGAGCCCCCACCCCCAGGTCAGACAGGCTGAGTCTGAGGCTGGCACCCTCATCACCCTCAGCCAGTGGTCCATGGGGGAGCACTCCCACACTGAGGGGCCGGCCTCCGAGGGATCCGAGACAGACATCGAGGGTAAGCGGCTGACCAGGAGAGGGGAGGGACCATGCCCAGGGGGGCGAGGGCCAGGAGGGGTGGAGGGGCAGGGGCCACCCCAACGCGAGCCTCAGTCCCCACCAGCAAGGTGGGAGGGGGCCCATTCCCAGGTCCCCCAACCGCATATCCCAACACCCACAACCCCCTCCCTTGCCTGCAGGACACAGGACACCCCGGGAACAGACCCAAGAGACCGAGCCGGCAGCTGCTGAGGAGGCCAGCCAGCAGGTGCAGGAACCAGGTGAGGCAGGNTCACCCTCAACCAGTGGTCCCTGGGGGAGCCATCCCACACCAAGGGGCCGGCCTCGGAAGGATCAGAGATGGACATTGAGGGTAAGCCACCGACCAGGAGGGGAGAGGGACTGGGGCCCTGGGGGAAGGGGGGATGTAGGGGCCAGAGCCAGCCCCAGCCCCCACAGACATGATAGGAAGGGGACCCAGGCACCTCTCGGGCACCCGGACACCCCTACACCAACAACCCCCCTCATCGCCCACAGGGCATGAAACATGTGTGCCTATGTGATGGCAGTCACCCCCCCAGGCACCCTGCCTGCCCAGGGCCCCATGCCAGGCCCCTCGGTGCCCCCACCACCTGTCCAGCCACCCCAGCCGCCCCCATGCCCCAAGAGACTGCGCCTCTGCCTCCCAGGGCCCCAAGCCCTCCAGAGGGTGCTGCTGCTTGGGGGGGGTCCTGGGCCCTCCCTCCCCCCAACCACCGGCTGGCCTGCCAGCCCAGGAGGCATCCCAGGACACTGCTGGGGACACTGACAGCGTGGGGGAGGGGAGCTCACAGAGCTCAGTGGCAACCAACGGACGCTCGAGGGGGCATCCCCGGAAACGTGGGGGAAGGTGAGGATGGGGTGGACGGGTGAGGGCAGTCTGAAGGGGGCATGGTAGGGGGATGGGGCCAGCTGGGGTGGAGGGAGAGGGTTCAGGTGCACATGTACACAGGGGGTGAAATAAATGTTCCAACCATGAACTTACCTCCTGTGCCCGTTACTGGGTGACAGGAGTGGGGGGGGGGTTATACCGGGCCAGTAATGGCCTGGGTGGGTCAGGGCCCCGCCCCCAGCTGCCCGGGCCTCCCACTGCAAAGCTGGTGTCTGTGGGTGTGCTATTGGGTGCACCTGCTGTTCTAGCATGGGGCCTGGTGCATGCCCCGGCGTGCACGGCTGTGCATTCCTTTCACAGCTGCATGCCTTCTGCCAGCACCACCCCCCTCCCTGTTTGCTACACCGTGTCCTTGCTGGGAAGATTAGCGGTCCTGTCTGGGCACTTGTTTCCTGCAGCTGTGCCAGGTCCGCACCCCATGCCTTGCACTGCTGCTATAAATGTTGCGGCCTGTGGCTGCCTGGCTTGTTCTTGGTACTCCTCGGCTCCCCCCCAGCCCTGTGCCCCCCTGTCCATGGTGTTATTCTCCCTGTCTACCTGGACCATGGCTAGTTGTGCTTCCACCGGGCTCCCGCATCCCGGCCCCCATGGGGCCCCCATAGCTGGACCTTCCACGAGACCCTGGCCCTGTGTGACCTGTGGCATACCCCAGCCATGCAGCTGCTCCTGGACTTCCCGGACAGCCAGTTGGGTGCTTATGCAAGCCTGAATTCTGGTCATCGCTACTTCGGCTATGAGGTGAACGCTCGGGATTTCCGGCTGCATGCGGAGACGCTGGGGCTGGTTCCCTTTCCCGATGGGTGCATCCTGGAGATGAGGTGATCTCATGTGGCCTGGTCTGTGGCTGAGATCGTGTCTTCCCTGTCTGTGTGCAGCCTGGCCGCCTACATGCTCTGCCTTGCGGAGGGGAGCCCTGCCTTGGCCGTGTCCTACTTTGGCTGTATTCACGGGGCCCGTGGGTACCAGCGCTCTCGTGGGGCAGTGTATCACCAGCTGTTGGAGCTGGGTCAGCTTCTGTGGCCCCCTGCTGCTGACTGCTGTGTGTCTGAGCCTACCGNGGATGGAGGAGGCAGAGGGCCAACAGCAGCAGCAGCAGCAGCCGGGACAGGCTGCCCCGGGGACAGCAGCTGGACTGGGGGAGGAGGCACCCCAGAAACGGGTAAGGGGAACCAAAGGGAGGGGAACAGGTGGCACAGGGGCACCAAGGGGGGACTGGGGGCCCACCCAGCCACCTGGGTGGGATGGGGGGAAAGGGGGTGGGTCGCGAGAGGGGGCAGAACCGCACCCAACCACAACCCCCCCTCCCCTACGTCCCTCAGACATGGAAACGGGCCTGGGTGGATGAGCCCCCGGAGGACACCGGCCCAGCCCAGGTGGAGAAGAGGTGTTGGTGGAGGAGGAGGAGGACCCACAGGGGAGATGGGGGAGAAAGCCCTAGCACCGAGGGGGCCAGTGGGGGCTGCAGGAGACCCGGGACTTCATAAGGATCTGGGGGACCCTGGAGTACCAGCTGGAGCTTGCGCTCAACCAGCACAATGAGCATGTCTACGAGGACATAGTGTGGGAAATGGAGGTGGCAGGGCAACATCGGACCGTGACACAGTGCCGCTCCATGGCCAAAGAGCCGAAGAGGGGGTACAATGTCATCAGGGACAACAATCGGCGGTCCAGACACGGAGCCCGGACCACCCCCTTCTATGATGCTCTGGACCACATCCTTCATATGAAGGGCTCGATAGTCACCCCATGCCTCATGGGGAGCGCTGTGGTCCAGGGCAGAGAACGGGCTGAGGTACCCCCTCCCCTCAATGCCCCCCAAGTAGGCACACACTCCAAGGCCCCGGACCCCCAGGAGGAACGCCCCGGGACCTCCGGCACCTGCAGGCCCCCACCCTGGACAGAAGCCCGGAGAGCCCCCACCCCCAGGTCAGACAGGCTGAGTCTGAGGCTGGCACCCTCATCACCCTCAACCAGTGGTCCCTGGGGGAGCCATCCCACACCAAGGGGCCGGCCTCGGAAGGATCAGAGATGGACATTGAGGGTAAGCCACCGACCAGGAGGGGAGAGGGACTGGGGCCCTGGGGGAAGGGGGGATGTAGGGGCCAGAGCCAGCCCCAGCCCCCACAGACATGATAGGAAGGGGACCCAGGCACCTCTCGGGCACCCGGACACCCCTACACCAACAACCCCCCTCATCGCCCACAGGGCATGAAACATGTGTGCCTATGTGATGGCAGTCACCCCCCCAGGCACCCTGCCTGCCCAGGGCCCCATGCCAGGCCCCTCGGTGCCCCCACCACCTGTCCAGCCACCCCAGCCGCCCCCATGCCCCAAGAGACTGCGCCTCTGCCTCCCAGGGCCCCAAGCCCTCCAGAGGGTGCTGCTGCTTGGGGGGGGTCCTGGGCCCTCCCTCCCCCCAACCACCGGCTGGCCTGCCAGCCCAGGAGGCATCCCAGGACACTGCTGGGGACACTGACAGCGTGGGGGAGGGGAGCTCACAGAGCTCAGTGGCAACCAACGGACGCTCGAGGGGGCATCCCCGGAAACGTGGGGGAAGGTGAGGATGGGGTGGACGGGTGAGGGCAGTCTGAAGGGGGCATGGTAGGGGGATGGGGCCAGCTGGGGTGGAGGGAGAGGGTTCAGGTGCACATGTACACAGGGGGTGAAATAAATGTTCCAACCATGAACTTACCTCCTGTGCCCGTTACTGGGTGACAGGAGTGGGGGGGGGGTTATACCGGGCCAGTAATGGCCTGGGTGGGTCAGGGCCCCGCCCCCAGCTGCCCGGGCCTCCCACTGCAAAGCTGGTGTCTGTGGGTGTGCTATTGGGTGCACCTGCTGTTCTAGCATGGGGCCTGGTGCATGCCCCGGCGTGCACGGCTGTGCATTCCTTTCACAGCTGCATGCCTTCTGCCAGCACCACCCCCCTCCCTGTTTGCTACACCGTGTCCTTGCTGGGAAGATTAGCGGTCCTGTCTGGGCACTTGTTTCCTGCAGCTGTGCCAGGTCCGCACCCCATGCCTTGCACTGCTGCTATAAATGTTGCGGCCTGTGGCTGCCTGGCTTGTTCTTGGTACTCCTCGGCTCCCCCCCAGCCCTGTGCCCCCCTGTCCATGGTGTTATTCTCCCTGTCTACCTGGACCATGGCTAGTTGTGCTTCCACCGGGCTCCCGTATCCCGGCCCCCATGGGGCCCCCATAGCTGGACCTTCCACGAGACCCTGGCCCTGTGTGACCTGTGGCATACCCCAGCCATGCAGCTGCTCCTGGACTTCCCGGACAGCCAGTTGGGTGCTTATGCAAGCCTGAATTCTGGTCATCGCTACTTCGGCTATGAGGTGAACGCTCGGGATTTCCGGCTGCATGCGGAGACGCTGGGGCTGGTTCCCTTTCCCGATGGGTGCATCCTGGAGATGAGGTGATCTCATGTGGCCTGGTCTGTGGCTGAGATCGTGTCTTCCCTGTCTGTGTGCAGCCTGGCCGCCTACATGCTCTGCCTTGCGGAGGGGAGCCCTGCCTTGGCCGTGTCCTACTTTGGCTGTATTCACGGGGCCCGTGGGTACCAGCGCTCTCGTGGGGCAGTGTATCACCAGCTGTTGGAGCTGGGTCAGCTTCTGTGGCCCCCTGCTGCTGACTGCTGTGTGTCTGAGCCTACCGCGGTGGAGCTGTCAGTGCTGTCGGGCGTGTGGTCCCATTCGAAAGTGCAGTTGGGGCTGTCCACGCAGGATCCATTCAAGGCCTACTACCTGAATGCCCACCACATGTCCTTGCTGGGGTACCTCCGGGGCATGATCCATTGGCTGCACCTGGTTCACCGGGTGGGGCACCCGGCCTCTGGGCCCGTCGTGGCCCGAAGCAGCTGGCTGTGAGTCCCAGAGTGCCTCCCGGCCCCCCGACTGCCTGCCCCCATGTGGGCTCCTGTCCTTGCCCGGGGACTGGATTCCACTGGCAGCTCCCTCCCTGATGTCTCTGCCATGCTGCTGTGCTGCCTGCTTCCCGGAGTGCCTCTGCCCCTGCCTGTGGCTCCAGACCCCCTCCGCCCCCCCCATCTGCCTCTGTACCCGGTGTTCCCCTCTGCAGTTGCCTTCCCTGGTGCCCTGGTCTGGCTCTCTGCATGGCCTCACGGACTCGCCTGTGTCCAGCGGACTGTCCACACCTGCCTGCGCTCCCTCCTGTGACCCCAGCCCCCCCCTTGGGTGCCTGTGTGACCTCGGGGTTCTGGGGCCCCCAGACTGGCCCTCCCGGCTTCCTCCGGGGTATGTGTGTGCCTTTGGAACTTCTGTGTTGCACCGGCTTTCCTGCCTGCCCTCCATCGCCCCCTCTCCGGGGTGTGGGGTCCGAGTGTGCCTTCTGGATCATTCCCGGACCACTCCCTATGCTGTGTGTGCTCCCACTGTGCCTTGGTCCCGGGCTCCTGCCCCCCCCCATTCCAGGACTGCCTGTGTTGCTGTGGGGGTGCCTGTGTGGACGGTTCTGCTTTGGGGGTTGTGCTTGCCGTTGCCTGTGTCCTGCCCTGTCCCTGTGCCATTTCCCCACCTCTTCCCTGTTCCGCACACCCCACCCACCCACCCCCGTGCCTGATGTGCCTTGTGTGTTGTCCGGGCGCCCATGCCATCCCTTCCCTTCCGTTCCCCTCTGTGTGTGTGTGCATGCCTGGGCGTGTGCTTGTGCTGTGTGTTCCACTGTGCCCCCGTTGTCTGTGTGGCTGTTGTGTGCGGTACCTGGCCGGCTCTTCCCCCTCCCTTCCCATTTCCCTTGTGTGGGCGTTCCTTTATGTGCCTTCTGGCTTCGTTTGCCCTCAGGCGGCCATGTCTGTGTCCCGCCTTGTGGGTGTTTTGACCATGGCCGGGAATCGGCGTCATGTCTGTTGCACTGCCCCGGCCCGTGATCTTCCGGCCTGATTCCCTGCCGTGGTCCTGGTCCCGTCACATCTGTTTGGGGCTTTTATTGACCATGGGGGGTGGTTGTTTGGTTCACCCCCACTGGGAATCCACTGTGGTGAACCCGGCGCCCGTAACGTCTGAAATCACCCACTGTTTCCAAGTCATGAGAAGTAATAGTTTCACTCTATTCTGAGCTGGTCAGAACTCATCTGGAGCACTGTGTCCAGTTCTGGGCACTGCACTTTAAGAAAGGCATTGACAAATTGGAATGGGTTCAGAGGAGGGTGACAAAGATGGTCAGGGTCTGGAAACCAAGTTGTATGAGGAAAGATTGAAGGAGCTGGGCATGTTTAGCCTAGAGAAGACTATGGGGAGACATGGCAGAAGTCTTCCACTACCTGAAGGGCTGTCACAGAGAGGATGGCAAGGACTTGTTCTCTCTTGCCCTGAAGGCAAGACTAGAAATAAAGGCTCAAATTACATGAAAACAGATTTTGTTTAAACATTATTAAGAACTTCCCAATGGTAAGAGCTGTTCAGCCGTGGCACAGTTTTCCTAGGGCGGTGTTGGGTTCTCCTTCGCTGCTGAAGGTTTTCAAACAGAGTCTGGATAGTCATCTGTCGAGGATGTTGTAGCTGGGGATTTCCTGACTGAGCAAAGGGTGGAACTAGGTGACCCCTGAAATCCCTTCCAACTCTATGATTCTTTGATTTGATTCTTTGATTCTAACACCGCTTTTAAACGAGGGGCGCTGAAGTGCCTCCTGAATGCCGCATTAAAGCAGAGCCGCCGGAAGTGACGTTCTCCCCATTGCCGGCGGCGGCGGCTGGCGACACGCGGCTTTGGAGCGGCGCGTTCTTAAAGCCTGAAAATTGAAGTCTTAAGAACGCGCCGCTCCAAAGCCCGTGTCTCCAGCTGCCGGCAACGGGGAGAATGTCACTTCTGGCAGCTTTGCTTTAATGCGGCGTTCAGGAGGCGCTTCCGCGCCCCTCGTTTAAAAGCAGCCTTAGTTAAGAGCCTAGCCAGACAGATTGTTCATTTTTCTAATCATGCCTATGGTGGTGCCCAGTATTTGATGTTTAATAACAATACAGAAGTCGAAAGTCAACATGAGCTAGCAGAGACCAGACAGTGACACCCTATACACATTTCCTTCCTTTCTTATATATTTCTCATTGCCACGGTCATTAAGGGATTCTGTCGCTGTGGACTAGGGCTGTACTATTATCCTTATTTGACAGATGGTGTGAGTGAGACTTGCCCAGGTAACTAGTTTCTGGCAGACCCAGGAATTGAGCACAGGTGATCCAAGCTCCAATTTAATAATTATTAATTAAAATTTATTAATTAAAATGTATTAATTAATAATTAATAATTACTGATTACTGATTAACAATTAGCAATTAATGATTAGCGATTAATAACAAATGTTTATTGCACAGCTATAAGCTATTTCAAAAATACACAAGTACATACATTAAAAAGTACTCATACATACAGAATAAAGAAACAAACACTATAAACCAACCAACTAACCTGAATAAAATCATATGACTGAGGCAAACCATAACACACAATAGCCTTCTTAAAACAAACCACCGAAACGTTTTGGATATTACGAGAATATCTCATTAGAATCACCATGCTGGACCCAGCTAGGGCCGTTAAGTTAAGCTCCAGTTTGGTGAGTTGGCCACTAGGCTGCCTTCTCTTCTGGTATGCTAGCTACCCCTGTGTGGACTGTTGGCAGAGTCCGACTTTTCAATGTGCCAACTGTAGAAAGATTCAGGTGCATCACTTCACAGCAGTAAGGTAAAGCAGTTATTGAGGATCGCTTAGTCTCTGCCTGAAGATACAACTGAATGCTTCCTGCCGTTAAGTCTGAACTGTGTCCTGTATACTCAGTCAGCAGGCGACTGGATTGTTATTAAACTGACATACCCAGTCCCCCTCACTGATGGACTGAGTGCTCTTAATAGGAGTAGAGTATTTTTGCTCAAAATTGCCAAAAGGTAAACTGATGCCCAATCCAGCATGCTCGCTGGACCAGAGTGAGAGCAGAGAGGGCAGTTCCCTGCAGTGCTTCCCCTCTGTCCTCACCAGCTGTGGCAATTAGAATTCACAGCAGCTTTTGAGGATTCAGGGAATATATTTGGACAGCGGTAGGATATGAGCAAGAGAGAAAAATAAAAGCTGTCTGGAGGCACACATTTCCTAATTTATACCAGGATTATATTTATGTTACTAATAACCACATTATTTAATATCATTGGGGTCGAAATATGAACGAGCTTAAAAGAATGTGATGGATAGGGGGAAAAAATGTTTCCAAATTTCCATCATAAATGAAGGCCTGGGTTTGAGGACTTGTGAGAACTCCAGAAACAGAAAGCCACGATGTATTTTTAAAAAAGAGTGACGGAAAGGTTCCATGAAAACAGCCTTTTAATTTTGGTAGTCTTACTTGCCATAGGTCAGAGGAGGGAAAATAGCAGTTTGGGAACCACATGGGGCCCACATGGATACCTAATGGCCCTTTTCACACAGACACTCAAACACTGATAAAATGGGTGTTACATTTTATTAGACATGCTGCAGGGCTTCAGGTGTGCTCTATAGGTGCCCTGCAGCACCCATTTTACCAGAGTGTCTGTGTGAAAAGGGTCATATTGCGACTTTCACCAGAAGGGGCCACCTGGGACTGGGAGCGTGTCCATGTGGTTACCTCAGGACCAAGAGAAGCTGATCCGCCATTTTCGCTGCTAGAGCCTCACAGGGGCTGTGGGAGCAGGGGGAGCATGTCCTGTGTTGCTGCTGCCCAAATCCTTCAGATTGTCTAGGAGCCAGAGCTTTGATGTGTGTGCGTGTGGTGGTGATGGGGACCAGGGGGAAGTTGCACTGCCCTTAGCCTGGGATCAAAGGAAGCAGTGCTCAATGCAATGTATCTTGTGGCTCTAAGTGATATAAAAATGTTGGGTATTAGGCTCTTGAGATTGGGAACTTTGCTTACCCCTGCGTCTCTCTGCTACTTCCTCTCTCTGCTACGTTACTAGATGTAATTTACATGGAAGTTGCCTAGTTCTGTACTGGTATACCACACTGAGAGCTAATGGGCCAAATTTGCGAGCAGAATTGGCCTAATGGGACGAGTGCTTGTCCTGTTTTCCCCATCTCCATTCCTCTGCTTTCTCACTGTATCCCATTCTTTTTTTAGGCCCTAGTCTTGCAAAGTGTTGAACATCCACAAAATGAAACCTCCCAAGAGCTTTGTTCAGAAATGCATCTTATCTCTTGACCACGTCTTTACAGCCACTTTCAGTTGAAACTAGGGATGGGTGAACAGAACCGAGTTCAGAAATTCGGTTCGGTTCGGTTCAGTTCGGAAATTTGGTTCGATTCGGAAGTTCGGTTCGGTCGACCGAACTATTCGAGTTCGGTCCGAACTCTGAACTTCCGAACAAAGTTCGGAAATTCAAACCCCATTGAACTAAATGGAATATTATCTTTTAGGGATGGGCAAACAGAGCCAAGTTCGGAAGTTCGGTTCAGTTCGGTTTGAAAATTGAGTTTGGTTCGGAAGTTCGGTTCGGTCAACCGAACTGGTCGAGTTTGGTCCGAACTCTGAACTTCCGAACCACGTTCGCCCATCCCTAGTTGAAACTTACTCCACCTGTGGGTTTTCACTTCTCTACGCAAGGATTGTATAACCCATTTCAGGTGTGTCCAAAGTTCTCCACCCCAAGAGCCATGGACCAAAATCTTCATTTGGCCAAGAGCCACAAGACACACACACTTACACACATGTAACATTGGCAGTGTAAATATTATCTGGCTAACAATTCACTTCTCTGGGTCTCCAAGTATCAGTTTTGCTCTGCAAGCTCATTGTAACAGAGGACAGTCTTCTATCTGTACAGTGTAGAGTAGGCTGTACTTTTTCTCTCTGAGTTTATTTATTTATTTATTACATTTTTACTCCACCCTTCTCCTCAGACTCAGGGTGGCTAACAACATTAAAAATATAAAATACAATAAAATACCCACTACCACCCAACCCTATTCCCACCTGTCAAATGCCTGGTCAAACAAAATGGTCTTGCATCTCCTCTGGAAGATGAACAGACTCAGGCTTAGGGGTACCTCCAAGGAGAGGGAGTTCCATAATTATGGGGCAGCCACTGAGAATGCCCCCCTGCATGCTCTTATAACAACTTCACAGGCAGTTGGCACTTGCAAGAGGGCACCCTAGGCTGACCTCAGAGACCGTGACAGGACATAGGAGAAGAGACTGTCTTTTAGATACCTGGGGACCAAGCCATTTAGGGCTTTATAGGTTAAAACCAGCAACTTGAATTGTACCCAGAAAGCTATCGGTAGCCAGTGCAGACTCTGGAGCACTGGCGTAATGTGCTACCGGCGACCCGTCCCTGACATAAGGCAGGCTTCCGCATTATGCACCAACTGCAGCTTCTCAACAGTCTTCAAGGGCAGCCCCACCTTATCAGTTTTCTGTTTGATTTGAGGTCTTCTGAAATCTGGGCTGGATCCAAGCAAGTGCAAACTGTGTGACTGCCCAGGACACCTTATGTTGGGGAGGTGAAACATACGTGAGGTCCATGATTAAACTTGAAATGACAACATGGGTGTGAGGGGCTGGTGTTAAAGCTACAGGCCCACAGAACCTCAAACACAGGGAACCGTGGCCTAGCGAGGCCTCCAGCGATTCAGGAGAGCACCCTCAACAGAATGGAGTAAACTAGAAATAACAATAGGTATGTATTAGAGTGGCCTGCAGGGCTTGCAGTGCAGGGAGCCGAGGCCTCAGAAGGTGATTTTATGTTCAGCTGAACATTAAAAATAGTCCAGGGGCTGGCATAGAAGCCATGTGCAAAAAAATATACCGGAACTGTCCTTTTCTAATTATTATTATTATTATTATTATTATTATAAACATTTATATAGCGCCAGTCATGTACTTGGCGCCGTACAGAACATAGAAATGGACGTAGTCCCTGCCTGTGGCTTACAATCTAAAAGACAAGGAGGGGGAGACAGGGAGAGGGGACAGTGGGAGAGACAAGGGAGAAGACAAACAAACATTCAAGCGGATGCGAAGTCTCAGGTGCATGTGCTTGGCTTGGATACAATCAGGTTGCAGCAGTCTGCAGAGGAGGGCAGACAGTAAGTATATGGGAAACGACTAGCAGGCATTGGGAAAGGCGGTGAGGAAAAAGTGGGTCTTGAGGAGGGATTTGAAGGAGCAGAGGGAGGGGGCAAGACGGATGTGGGTAGGGAGGGAGTTCCAGGCATGGGGGGCAGTGAGGGGAAAGGGTCGAAGGAGGTTAGGTGAGCACGAGAAACAAGGGAGAGTGAGGGAGGGGACA
>QEPC01005157.1:328229-338859 GCA_003113815.1 Sphenodon punctatus
GGGGGGGGGGGGGAGATGGGTATGCACCCATGGAAACACCATGGGCGGTGGGTGGGGGTGCATGCGTGCTCCCGGTGCACACCCACCTCCACCCATCACCCATTCACAGCGCCGTCCGACAAAATGGAGGAGGCTCCGTGGGTGGAGGTGGGTGTAGATGGGTGTACCGCTGCCGGCACACACCCATCCTCCCACCCACAGCACCATGTGAAAACGGCCTATAACAAAATCCTTACTGCATATCAAAAATGCACACAGGAGTGAAACCCTATACATGTGGCAATATGAGGAAAGCTTCCGTAGATACTCAATGCAATAAGAGAATATGCACAAGATGGAAGCCTTATAAGTGCCCTGACTGTGGATGATGCTGCAGGTTGAGCACATTTCTTATTACACTCCAGAAAATCCAGTCTAAGGGAGTACTAAATGCCTGAATGTGTGGAATGTTTCAGTGTGCACTTCAGTCTTGGTTATACATCAAAGCGCCCAAACTGACCCCCTAAGCTGTCATCTCAGCTGCAGTGGGGTGAGAGGTGAGCATGAATGGACCTGAAGCTTAGCTCCTGCAGAAATCTAACAAACAGGCATTTAATTAGTGGGGCAGTATGCAAAGTACGTCTCTAGGGGCTGAATTTTAAAAAGCAACCTGCCTGCCGTTAGTTCTGTAGCTCAAGTGGAAGAGCTTTAAAAAAGAGGATTTGAATGCCAGGGCATCAGGTCTGAAAGATGTGAAGGGGATGTTATGTAACTGATCTCTTCTTTTTAAGTTGTTTTTCGCAAACCCTTTATTTTTGCAGTTCAGACTCAGACTTAGGCGCTGAGCAATTTTAAGATTGCATACATTTACACACAAACCAGCATGTATAAAATTTAATGCAAATGAGGTTGAGCATTTTTGTATTGATGTTTTGCATTGTAAGAGCATGTTGAAATGTTTGCATGTGGAGTCATTTTTTGCATGCATTGAACTCGAGGTCATGGCTTCTGGGTCAGGAGCACGACTTCTGTCCTTCTTTATGCACCTGCAATGTTGGGAGACATGGTTCTGATAGTTTTACTTATTCACAGAAACCAATGATTGCAAATATTTTGGTAAATATAAAAAAATTCTGTGAGTGCAAGATCGCTAATCTGACTTTTTTTACACAGTGCACATATATGCCTGATGCTTACATAAAATTGAATATTTGTGTGTGTTTGTGCAACCCCAACCTTGGGGATTTTGGGTGCAAAGGAGGAGTGCACTTCCTTTGCAAAGGGTGGGGCGTGGTTATTATGAGGTTACAATGTCTATGGAGTCTAATTTAAAGTGTAAAGTGGCTAATCTCTTTTATTTTAGTATAAGAAGGAAGTACAATCTGTAGCTCTCTTCACAGTCAGCCTTTTTCAATTCCTCTTTTTTTGATCTGTCCAAGGATACAAGAACTTCAGCAAATGCTTATAACCAAGAAGTAATCCATGGTCACTTCAGTGGTCAGATTAGTCATTTCACTGACCAAATTTTACTGGAAGGTGCTCTTTTAATTTCAATAACTAAAGGAAGCCAGTGATCAAGTGATGGAGGCTATTTGCAATGTTCCCTTTTCACTTTAGATAACTACAAAATTCCCATTTATTGCTACTACTTTTACATAACGCTTCTGAGCAATTCTTGGTAGTTCCTAAACCTTTACTTTTAAAAGACATGTAGCAGGGGGCCAAACTGTGGCTCAGAAGTCACTTGTGATGGTTGGGCAGTTCAAATGCGACTGTCGACCGGGACTGGTGCTAGGCCCCATGCTCCCTTAATGATCCTATGTCTTACTTCATGGTGTCGGTATCTCAGCAGCTGAATCTCAGGTGCTCCTCAGAATCTCAGCATCTAGGACCACACAGCATCGGCTCCACCAGCCAATCATGAAGCAAAAGAAGTCTGTGTGTGCATGCATGCCATATGAAGATTTTGGTCCACAGCTCTTGGGGTTGCGAACTTCGACCAACTCTTCCCACCCCATAGCTACAGTCTGAAAGCTGTAACTGATCAATATGGTAAATTTTTAAATGTAAATTAAAACAACTCTTTATCTGGACACCTTGGGGCATGTAAAAATATCCCCCAAAAGAAGCTGTCCCAATTGAAGGAGATGTGATCTCAGTCACAATTACATCCTTGGGAAGAACCTTACCAGAGTTGTGCCTCATTTAAGCAGCTAAGGGGATTCCAATTATCAGTGTCCCAGTGATGGAAGATAGCTATATTGTCTTCAGTAGAATGCAGGTCTGGTGTCTTTAAGGGTATTTTTAAACAAGATGCTATCACGCATTGCCACCCAGAAGCCACTCATCTGCTCACCCATCTGAAGATGATGCAGGGGAATGCGAGCTCCTGTGAACCATGCAGCACCCCCTCAGGGCCACTCATGGAGCACTGCCAAGAAATCTGGAGAGCTCCATGTGGGGTGTGCCAAGTGGATGTGTGGCAACCGGCGGCCATGCATCCCCTGCCTGTATGAACAGCGGCAGCCAGCCTCCCCAGCAGACCAGTTCACCCCTCATAGGCAATGTGGACAGGGGACATGGTCTTTGGAAGTCAAGGGAACTGGCCACAAGTTCTGGGGAGCCTGGGTCCCCCCAGTGCTCACACCGGGGAATGTCAGTTTCAAAGGCCAGGACGACACACTTCCCCCTCCCCCATTGTCCGTGGCAGGGGGGGTGCGAGGCGGCTGCTGTGGTAGCCACGCTGGGAGCTGCCCTTTAGAATCATTCCTCACATGCTCCACCTGAGTGGGTGCTCCGTGCCTGTGCCATTCAGTGGCCACAGGCCCTCTCCCGCCCACCCCCGCCTCATTCATTTAAAAACACCTGGTCTTTAGCAAGATTTGGTCTAGTAAGACAATAGCTCTATTGCGGGCTCATACTAAATAGGGATAGAAAAGACCAATTTAGATCTAGTTCATCTTGCTGCATAAGCATAATTAGGCTTAACCCTACAAATTCTTTCCTCACTTGTTCATAGAGTATGGTTGTGCAGTGCTTAATTTCACCCCTTAACTCCCATAGTGGCAGGCCCACATAAAAGTCTATCCACCAATGGCAGTATTCTTCTGTGGAAAGTCAGATGTTCGGAAAGGGCAAAGGGGGAAGTCATTCCCGGTGTCTCCTGTCTACATGGTGACCAGATACCTCAGCCACTTCCTTCAAGATTGGAACTCCTTCAAGATTGGGACTCCAAGTCCAGTCCCTCATCACCCACTGCTGCTGGCTATCCTGGGTCCCAACCATAGGCTGTGGGGACCCTTAGCTGTTTCCAAGAGCTTTCTTAACTGCCAAGAAATCAGGAAAATGCTGGAAAGCATTGTGGAAACCAAGTGATTTCCCCCCCGGGGCTGAGAGAGATAGAAAATCCATTTACCCTGGGCTTCTATATGTCTTAAATCTCTTTAATTTGATCCCTTATGTTCACTATTGAAAATCCCAGGTTCAAAACATGCTGGAGGGAAAAGGCAGGGGAGGGGTTGCTACAGATTTGTGACTCAAACTCATATGAACCTTAGAAATTTCAGATGAACTTCTTTATTTTATTTAATTTTATTTATTTATTTATTTTTATTTATAATAAAATGTATATGCCGCCCTCTCCTGCCTCAGGCATCTCGGGGCGGCTCACAACATTAAAAAACACAACATTTTAAACATTAAAAACAAACAACAATAATTACAATTAAAAACAATATAAAACCCCATCCCCCCCCTACCCTACCCTAACCCAACCTACCCACCCCATCTCCCTCGGGAAAGGCCTGGCAGAACAGCCAGGTCTTACATTGTCTGCAGAAAGAGGGGAGGTTGGCAGCCCAGCAGATCTCCAATGGGAGGGAGTTCCACAGCCGTGACGCAGCCACGGAGAATGCCCTCCTCATAGTAGATACCTGGGAACCCCGGAACCCCGAGGAGGGCGCCCCCAGCCGACCGCAGGGGTTGATCCAGGACCCGGAAGGTGAGGCGGTCCTGAAGATAGGCAGGACCCAAGCCATTTAGGGCTTTAAAGGTTAACACCAACAACTTGAATTGGGCCCAGAAACCTATCGGCAGCCAGTGCAGAGAGCGAAGCACCCGTGTAATATGCTCGCGTCAGCCCGTCCCAGTCAAGAGATGGGCTGCCACATTCTGCACCAGCTGCAGCTTCCAAACCAACACCAAGGGTAGCCCCACGTTCTTCCATTGGACATTCACATATTTGCATAATGTGGGAGAAGTAGCAGCTAACTGAGAAACAGGGGCAAGAGAATTAGATGAAGAGGAAAGAAAGACATCATTATTGATGGAAATTGTTAAATTAAATCATTTTAGTACATAAATGCACCGATGTTGAAAATCACAAGCTGTTGTTGAATCATTTTTGAAGAGCTAGAGAGGCAAAATTTGCATCCAAAGCTATTTGCTGAAAATTGCCTAGCTCTAGATGTACCTCAGAGAAACTTTTCATTTCAATAGATACCTACTAAACTAGCAATCAGATTCTATGTGCACAAATGCTTAAAGCATAGTAAAGTATAATACTGTCTACTACCATTCACTCTACATCATCAAAAATGCAGTAAACATAAGACATCCTTGTTCTTCATTCAGCAAGCCCGATGCACATGACTTTCCACCTTTTCTGGTTCTTTGTCAAGATTTTTCTGGACTTGACAGAATGATTAGAACATCTGAAAAATGTGCGAGATACCATTTTGATAATTTTAATGGTTTGGGGCTGTCCTCCAGGTGACCATTGATGAGCAAGGCCTGAATAATGCAAGTGCAAAGCATGCTTCTATCAGTTGCGTGGGGAAGTTTCAAAAGACAGCACCTCCTACAAATCTACGGCACATTTGTGTTAAACAACATTGGAAGCCTGGAGTCAAACCACAGTATCCAGAACTTCAGATGTCAGAAGTCAAACCACAGTCACAGTCTTGAGAACAGAAAGTACAGAGATGGATTTTGAAACACTGTTTTAGGGAACTTTTTTATAGCAGTCAAAATGATGTAACCATTTAATAACTTTGAGGTAAAGCATGTCAGTTGTTCAAATGTTCACCAACAAACCACAGACACGCTCACTTTAACAGACAATGAAAATGAAGCACAGAAAGGTTAAATTACTTGGTCAAGGTGACATAACCAGTTGTTAAGACTCTGGACCTCCTAAGTCTCATGCAGGGGCGTAGTTACCATTGGACAAGCAGGGACATTCATCCCGGGACCTGTACTACTTCTAACTGGGGGCCCAATATCCAAGGTAGCTACGTCACCCTTCCCCCCCCCTTTTCTTTCTTTTAAAAAAATTGTCACCTGAGCTGGCTGGGGGCCCTTCCAGCTGCTGCATGGGCCCCTTCCCCCTCCCTGCCCGCATTGCACCTGTGGGCAGGGTGGGGGAGGGGCTCCATGCAGCAGTCTGCATCAGGCCAGGTCACACTCAAAAGCCTCGTGGCTCGGCTCACCCCCCAGCGCTGCGTCGTGGATGAGGCGTCCTCCCTACCAGTTCGGATCTGGTCCGGGCAGGGCTGGATCTAGGGAGGTCCAGCCCAAGTGGGAAGGTGCCCGGCAGCAGCTCCTCTAGGTAACTGAGTGGAACCGCCACCGGGCACCTTCCCGCTTCAGCGGTCCCTGCGTTGAGCAGGCCCAGCCTGCTCTGGCCTGCCTGACCAGCCCCCAGGCTCCAGGGCTAGTCAGGTGAGCTGGGGCAGCAATGGCACTGCTGCCGCTGACTGCGCTCGACCACAGCGTGCAGGCAGCGAGCCGCGAGGGACAGAGTGCACTGTGGGACCAGCTCGCCACTGGTCCAGAAGACGGATGGGTCCAGCAGCAGGCCACCAGCAGCACACCACAGACTCTGCAGAGAGCAAGTAAGTCCTGAGCACCAGGAGCCTAGCGCCCCTAGGCCGGCCGAGCTGGGAGGCGCTCCTAGGCCAGCCGGCAGCTTTACCACCGGCAGAAAAAAAGAGGCATGCCCCTGGTCTCATGCCTGTGTGCTAATTAACTATACTGTGCTGTATATTTTGACTGCTATAATAATCAGTTAGCAAGTATAGCAAGTGTGTGAAGTACACATTTTTGGATGTAAATGACAGCTACTAAAAAAAAGAACAAGCTACTGCCCCAGCTCCCAAGTGACCCCTTTCCTTACAGCTCAATAGAAATTACCAAGAACACCCTGCTGAGAGAGCAGCAGATCGTAGTGCAGGGAAGTTACTCATTCAAGTGCCCAAATTCAAAAGCACAATATGTACTGTTTGCTTTAGAGAATCATGTGATAACGCATTTGTTTCTGTTGCAAGCTGTTAAAAATAGAACAGTGAAGCAGATAATAAATGTTAGAGGGGGACAGATGCATTCTGACTATTTCCACATAATTCAACCTTCCAGGTGGTAGCTTCATAGCAGAGATAAGATGGTGTTTGAGAGTTTGACCTTGTGCCCAATTTATAATCTGCATGAATGTTTTTGTGAAATAACAGCATATTCAGAGAACCCAAAAGGTCATGGCAAGGACGTTTGACCAATAGGAACCCATGATGCAAGCCTCTACAGCTCATATGTACATTTAGGGCTGAAACAGCAAGCCGCTACAGTAGCTGTTTCTGATGGAAAGAACTCTTCCACAATGAGCGGCACGGTGCGATAGAGACGTTCATTCCACTACTTTTGTCTGCGATCTTCCACTGGTCGGAGTGTAAAAGTAGCAGAACAATGTTTCTTCTGACACTTTCCAAGATTATTCTGACATTTTCCAAGATTATTTCCAACACTTTCTGATAATTACAATGTCGCAAAGCAAAGGGTGCGGAATTAGTGAAATGCTGGCGGAAAAGCTGTGGAAGGTCATGGGCAATTCTGAAATGGTGGAATGAAATACTAGCATGGAAAAAAAAGTTGCTGCTTCAGCCCTACATACATTGGCTTTTTCATCATCGTTAAAGCACTTTCTTCAGTGCCATTCCTGATACTCTGGAGCTGGCACGAGGCCACTTATCCCTCTTGAAGATCCACTCTGAATAACAGATTAAGCATCCTGGATTATATATTTTATTAATGAAAACAGCAAAATTCAAAAATAGAAAAGAAGCCCCTTGCCATTGTTGCAGAGTAATAACTGATTCGCAATCAGTAAGGACAAATGCAGCGGAAGGTTTAAAAACAGAACTTTATTAAGCTTTCTCAGGCACAGATCCTTAGTTACTTCTAGCTAGTAGTAAGACAAAATGAAGACTGAGACAATGAGAGAGAAGGGAAGAAGGAGTGGTTACACAAAGGAATTCAACTGTAAAACCCCATCTCCCTTCTCCCTGTAAAACACACAAACTTAGCAGCGCCATCTGGTGGCTCTATATAGTCAATTACTGTTCTTAATACAGCAGGCATTAACTTATGGTTGTTTCATATACCAACACCCCTTCTCAACAGACAGAAGTTAACCTACTAAACCCATTTTACTTAATAGCTTTCGGTGGTGCTCTCCTGCTAAAGATTTTGCCAGGGCATCTGCTACTATGTCTTCTGTAGCTGCCTTTGTCCATTTGTTGTGTTCCCCTTCTGACGTTTGTAAAACATCTTCCCATATTGATGGCTCAGACAATCTGTTGGTACTTGCTTTGTAGGACAGGTGGGTAGGTGGTTTGCCTTTATTTTCCCTGGTAGATCTTCTGATTTCAACATCTGCAGGTGATCGGGTTTGTTCTTGCATCTCAGTTGAGCTTGTACTAATTTCAACTAGTTGTTCAGGACTCTCTTCTCCTCCTGATTCAGGACATGCTTCTTCTCCTGATTCTTGTAAGGACATTACACTGTTGCTTGGGTTTTCTTCAAAAGTCACGCTGTTGCTAATAGTTACTTTGTCTGTGGGTGGGTTGAGGATTCTGNTGGGGGAGGGGCTCCATGCAGCAGTCTGCATCAGGCCAGGTCACACTCAAAAGCCTCGTGGCTCGGCTCACCCCCCAGCGCTGCGTCGTGGATGAGGCGTCCTCCCTACCAGTTCGGATCTGGTCCGGGCAGGGCTGGATCTAGGGAGGTCCAGCCCAAGTGGGAAGGTGCCCGGCAGCAGCTCCTCTAGGTAACTGAGTGGAACCGCCACCGGGCACCTTCCCGCTTCAGCGCTCCCCGCATTGAGCCGGCCCAGCCTGCCCTGGCCCACCTGACCAGCCCCCGGCGAGCCGCGAGGGACAGAGTGCACTGTGGGACCAGCTCGCCACTGGTCCAGAAGACGGATGGGTCCAGCAGCAGGCCACCAGCAGCACACCACAGACTCTGCAGAGAGCAAGTAAGTCCTGAGCACCAGGAGCCTAGCGCCCCTAGGCCGGCCGAGCTGGGAGGCGCTCCTAGGCCAGCCGGCAGCTTTACCACCGGCAGAAAAAAAGAGGCATGCCCCTGGTCTCATGCCTGTGTGCTAATTAACTATACTGTGCTGTATATTTTGACTGCTATAATAATCAGTTAGCAAGTATAGCAAGTGTGTGAAGTACACATTTTTGGATGTAAATGACAGCTACTAAAAAAAAGAACAAGCTACTGCCCCAGCTCCCAAGTGACCCCTTTCCTTACAGCTCAATAGAAATTACCATGAACACCCTGCTGAGAGAGCAGCAGATCGTAGTGCAGGGAAGTTACTCATTCAAGTGCCCAAATTCAAAAGCACAATATGTACTGTTTGCTTTAGAGAATCATGTGATAACGCATTTGTTTCTGTTGCAAGCTGTTAAAAATAGAACAGTGAAGCAGATAATAAATGTTAGAGGGGGACAGATGCATTCTGTCTATTTCCACATAATTCAACCTTCCAGGTGGTAGCTTCATAGCAGAGATAAGATGGTGTTTGAGAGTTTGACCTTGTGCCCAATTTATAATCTGCATGAATGTTTTTGTGAAATAACAGCATATTCAGAGAACCCAAAAGGTCATGGCAAGGACGTTTGACCAATAGGAACCCATGATGCAAGCCTCTACAGCTCATATGTACATTTAGGGCTGAAACAGCAAGCCGCTTCAGTAGCTGTTTCTGATGGAAAGAACTCTTCCACAATGAGCGGCACGGTGCGATAGAGACGTTCATTCCACTACTTTTGTCTGCGATCTTCCACTGGTCGGAGTGTAAAAGTAGCAGAACAATGTTTCTTCTGACACTTTCCAAGATTATTCTGACATTTTCCAAGATTATTTCCAACACTTTCTGATAATTACAATGTCGCAAAGCAAAGGGTGCGGAATTAGTGAAATGCTGGCGGAAAAGCTGTGGAAGGTCATGGGCAATTCTGAAATGGTGGAATGAAATACTAGCATGGAAAAAAAAGTTGCTGCTTCAGCCCTACATACATTGGCTTTTTCATCATCGTTAAAGCACTTTCTTCAGTGCCATTCCTGATACTCTGGAGCTGGCACGAGGCCACTTATCCCTCTTGAAGATCCACTCTGAATAACAGATTAAGCATCCTGGATTATATATTTTATTAATGAAAACAGCAAAATTCAAAAATAGAAAAGAAGCCCCTTGCCATTGTTGCAGAGTAATAACTGATTCGCAATCAGTAAGGACAAATGCAGCGGAAGGTTTAAAAACAGAACTTTATTAAGCTTTCTCAGGCACAGATCCTTAGTTACTTCTAGCTAGTAGTAAGACAAAATGAAGACTGAGACAATGAGAGAGAAGGGAAGAAGGAGTGGTTACACAAAGGAATTCAACTGTAAAACCCCATCTCCCTTCTCCCTGTAAAACACACAAACTTAGCAGCGCCATCTGGTGGCTCTATATAGTCAATTACTGTTCTTAATACAGCAGGCATTAACTTATGGTTGTTTCATATACCAACACCCCTTCTCAACAGACAGAAGTTAACCTACTAAACCCATTTTACTTAATAGCTTTCGGTGGTGCTCTCCTGCTAAAGATTTTGCCAGGGCATCTGCTACTATGTCTTCTGTAGCTGCCTTTGTCCATTTGTTGTGTTCCCCTTCTGACGTTTGTAAAACATCTTCCCATATTGATGGCTCAGACAATCTGTTGGTACTTGCTTTGTAGGACAGGTGGGTAGGTGGTTTGCCTTTATTTTCCCTGGTAGATCTTCTGATTTCAACATCTGCAGGTGATCGGGTTTGTTCTTGCATCTCAGTTGAGCTTGTACTAATTTCAACTAGTTGTTCAGGACTCTCTTCTCCTCCTGATTCAGGACATGCTTCTTCTCCTGATTCTTGTAAGGACATTACACTGTTGCTTGGGTTTTCTTCAAAAGTCACGCTGTTGCTAATAGTTACTTTGTCTGTGGGTGGGTTGAGGATTCTGTATCCTTTGGAGTGTTCGCTGTATCCAACAAGAATCCCTTCCTCAGCTCGGTTTTGTAGTTTTGTGCGTTTCTCTTCCAGAATGTACACGTATGCCTTGCATCCAAACACTTTGATGTGTCCCACACTAGGCTTCTCTCCATACCAGAGTTCATAACGAGTTTTACTTGCTGTTCCTGAGTAGAGTCAGTTCTGTAGATATGTCACTGTAACTACTGTCTCGCCCCAATATTTTTCTGGCAGTCCAGAGTCCGTCATCATGCACCTGATCATTTCTGTTAAGGTTCTGTTCTTTCTTTCAGCTACCCCATTTTGCTCGGGCGTGTATGGTACC
>QEPC01005157.1:341536-359538 GCA_003113815.1 Sphenodon punctatus
CAGGTCTGTCTGTGGTGATCACCTCCCACTGGTCATCTTTGGATAGGAGCATTTCTACTTTGAATTTCCACAACTGGTAGTTTGTGTTATTCAGCTTGCAGACTGAAAGCTTTAATTCAGAGCTGCTGGCCATGCTTGCTTCCCTCCCTTCATATTGGGATTCTGGTTCTTCTGCTCATTTACAGTTAGTAGCCTCCTCTGGGAGTTTCCTTTGGGCCTCTTTTCCTTTCAGCTCACTTCCAGTCTTTAGAGTTGTTCTGGGCTGTTCTGAAGAGGTCTGGGCCCATAACCTGTTGCAGAGTAATAACTGATTCGCAATCAGTAACGACAAATGCAGCTGAAGGTTTAAAAACAGAACTTTACCTAAGCTTTCTCAGGCACAGATCCTTAGTTATATCTGACTAGTAATAAGACAAAATGGAGAGTGCGACAATGAGAGAGAAGGGAAGAAGGAGTGGTTACACAAAGGAATTCAACCGTAAAACCCCATCTCCCTTCCATGTACACACAAACCTAGCGCCATCTGGTGGCTCTATAGTCAATTACTGTTCTTAATACAGCAGGGATGTTGCATATACCAACAGCCATCAAGCTAGGCACTAGGCATCACTGAGTAAACATTAACTCTGAGTGCTGCAGTCCTATACTTACTGAAGTCAATGGGAACAGTCTCATTGGGTGTTAATAGATGTGCAGCTGGTGCATGGCTACACATCCCAGCCGGGTCAGGTTGAGGAATGGAACAAACGTTCCCATAGATTGACCCGGCTGGGGTGGGGGGCTGGAAATGATGTGAGGCTAGCTGGCGCTCCACCCCCACTATGATGGGGCACCATGGCTGCCAACAGTGGGGAGCCATGGCAGCCGCCATGGTCACACCCATGCTGAGGCTGGGATGACGGCATCAACAAACAGGCTTGGCCACTATGCCTTGTTCATGCAGCCCTTGGTCCTGGATTGTGGTCCCAGTTCCTTCTGGGCTTCCATTCCTGGGCAGCCAACTCCCCAGGCGGGCCATAGCAGGCCACAACGAGCCAGCGTCAAGCCTGTTAACACCCACAGACTTAAATAGGGTTAGGATTGTACCCACTTAACCTACTCTCCTAGCCCCCTGGTCTGTCTGGAATTCAGTCCCTGTCTCTTGGCACCTGTATAGAGGCCCAGTGAAGCCTTCACTGGAATGTGGCCCTAGTTAGTAGGTTTTTGTAAAGCAAACATAATGAACTCATTGAAATCAGTATCACTAAGGGTGTGATCATCTGTCTTATTTAGTGATTAGTACTAACAGGAGCACTTTAAAAGAGTGGGACTTGTGCAAGCACTTTGGGTTATCTCCAGTACTAAGTAGTCACCAGATCATGCTGTAAGCCAATACCAGCTAAAAAACTGTCTTCATGTCTTTATCTTGTATTCTGAAGTACCTAGCACATCTTTGTCCTATAGTAAAATATCAGTTTAAATCTCTGAAAAATCTACATTACAAATGGAAGTAGCCTAAATATACTGGATAATTTCTGCATAGTTCCAAGATCTGATTTAGAGATGTACAAAAGAAAACCACTTTGGTAGGTAACAGCTTGGAAATAGTGTTCCAGTTCTTGGGATTTTATTGGGGCTTTGTGAAAATTTGTTCTTTTCACAGAGCCCCTTCTCCCTCAGTCAAACAAACACGTGCATTCTGACGGTATGTTTGAATATGGAGACAGACTTGCAAATGTGAATGCAAAAGTCTCAGAAACCAAAAGACATATATAGAAGAACCCCAAATATACGTTTTTGAGGGTAAAATACCTCATGATGGGGGTAAAATGCCTCGTGATTTTAAAGCCAGTTAAATCTATTTTGGAGGGCAGACTCATGTGGTTTTTTTTTAACTCTGGGGTTTGACAAAACTGTACGGAGTTCTGGATTCTTAAACTAGTGAATAGATTTGCAACAATCAACTCCCTGCTAGGCTCCCTACTAGGCAAAATGTATACAGAGAAATATACTGTAAAAAACTGGGAAGCTTGTTTCCTCCTTGGTCACTTCTAGCATAACTTTACTGAGCTCCAGGATTTTTCAAGGCAATTGACTTAGACAGGGCTAACTCAAAACAAGCTCCACAGAGCTTTTTTTAATTTTGGTTGATGAGATCGAAACCGCCACTGCTACCACTTCTGCTCTGTGGGACAGAATGTGTTGATTTGTCCAGGGACAAAAATGATTATCTCTTATCACCATAGCATACATGTGACCACTGGGACGGATATGCTCGCCAAACAGGTGCAGCCGACTCTGTGATGCGTTATCTATAGCCACGTACTGTCCTGTTTCCAGGAACTCCCTGGTGATCAAGAAGATAAACGCTGCCAGTAACTTCTCCTATGAGAAGGAGTCAGCAAAAGATGTGTCTTCATCAAAATCGCTTTGCAATTGTGTTAGCTTCTGCGAAGCCCAACAGGAAATGTATATATACCATTGTACATTATTTTCTCTTTTTCCTTCTGTAGGGAGTCACATCATATTGCCTTTATGTCTGATGTATTATATGAATGGCCAAATCATTGAGAACAATTTAAGATCCTGAACCTGCAAACATATCTTTGAGTAGCTCACTGTGCACAAAGGCCTATTTCTGTGTGTAAGGGTCCACTTTTGTATGAGTAGCATGTGCATGGAATGGTTTAGCTGTAAATTTAAGCTGCAAAGCAGCATAAACTTTTATTTATTTTATTTTATTTTATTTTATTTTATTTTCATTCCATTTGTTAGCTGCCCCCTCATGCCTATGACATCTCAGGGCAGCGTACAATATTATAAAACCCAATATAACAATAAAAAACAACAATAAATAAAACCCCAGCAATTTAAAACATCACTAAAAACCAACCCCCTCCCCTCCGAAAGCCTGGGTGAACAGCCAAGGCACATCGAAAGGCCAACAGGCCCAGGGCCAGGTGAGCCTCCTCCGGGAGGGAATTCCATAACCGTGGCCCAGCCACTGAGAATGCCCTCTCCATTGTGCCCCCCCGTCTTACATGGGGGACCTCCAGAAAGGCGCCCCCAGTCGACCGAAGGGATCGCTCTGAGGCGCGGAAGGCAAGGCGGTCCCCGAGATATGAGGGGCCCAGACTGTGCAGGACTTTGTAAATCAATACTAACACCTTGAATCTGGCTCAGTATGCTATAGGCAGCCAGTGCAGAGCGTGGAGAGTCAGTGTTATGTGCTCACGCCGTCCCGTCCCCATTAGGAGATGGACCGCTGCATTCTGCATTAGCCACAGCCTCCGAACCAGAAACAAGGGACGCCCCATGTAGAGAGCATTGCAGTAGTCTAGCCTCGAGGTGATGAAGGCATGGACGAGAGTACCAGATCGGGCCTGGAGAGGTAAGGTCAAAGCCACCGCCTCCACCTGCCGATCCAGATGGAGGTCTGAATCCAAAACCACCCCCAGACTCCGAACCTGAAGAGCAACAGGTGGGCGAACCCCCCCCCCCATCAGGGGGGCCAGCACCTCCCCTGCCCTTCCCACCACCATCACCTCTGTCTTATTGGGATTGAGCTTCAGTCTGCTCTGCCGCATCCAATCCGCCACGGCCTCCAAACATTGAGAGAGTAACGAGACAGCAGAACCTGGGTCAGTTGAAAATGAGAGGTACAGCTGAGTATCATCAGCATATTGGCATCGCACCCCAAACCCTCTCACGATCTCCCCCAGGAGCTGCATATACACATTGAACAACAGTGGAGACAGAATGGAACCCTGCGGAACGCCGCAGGTCAAGGCCCGGAGGCTAGATGTTTCAGCCCCCAGCACCACCCGCTGGCTTCTACCTGAGAGAAATGAGCAGAACCATCCAAGGACAGTCCCGTCCAGACCCCCCAAGTCTCACAATCTTCTCAACAGCAGCCCATGGTCCACGGTATCAAAAGCGGCTGAGAGATATAGCAGGATCAAAAAGGTCGAAGATCCTGCATTCATCTCCGGGCGGAGGTCATCCACCAAGGCCACCAATGCTACCCAAATATAATCTTAATGGTCACCATTTGAGACCCTTTAAACATGGGCATCATGTTTTACATTTAGAATGGGTTTAATATGCGTAGCTACTAATAAATAGATTAACAACAGGAATACTAACTGTTGACGTGGTCAAGTGGACAGTGCACAGGGCTTGGAGATCCAGGTTCAAATCCTAATTTAGTCATCAGCTTAGTGGGAGTCAAGATCTTGGACAAATCACTGGATAAAGCCACACTAGACAGGGCCAGCCGCTCCCCTGACCACCCCAAGGGGGGCCACCACAGCTGTCACACTTTGGGCCAGCGAGGAGGGCAGTCCAAATGAGCCCCATCCCCACCCCCAGGGAATCGAGGTGGGGGTGCGGCCGTCACAAGTCTCTCCATGGCACAGGTCAGCGGAGGAGACATCCACACAAGGCAAGACTCCTGCCGCGCAGCAGAATTGGGCCCTTGGAAGGAGCTGCTGCCAAACAACTGATAGGAGCCCAGAGGAGTGTGCTCAGCCTGCCCACCAAACAGCTGATGGGGGGCTCCAGTGCTCCCCCATCAGTTGTTTGGCAAACAGGTTGAGTGCACTCCTCCATCCCACTCCTCCAGTCAGCTGTTTGGCGATCAGGCTGATCATGCCCCTCTGGGCCCAATCTTTGGACTTCACCTCACAGAGGGACTGCAAGGGCCGACCAAATAGGAGATGGTCCCATGACCCCACAGTAGCCAGAAATACGTCACTGGCCTTCTTCAGCTGATGCATTGCATAGCAGCCAGGTTCCTGCCCTGAGGTAGAAGTAGGTGAACATGGCAGCTTCAGGGCAGACGATTGGCTGCATCACGGCCTAATGTGGGGTAAGGTGCCCTTACCCAGCGGCCATGATCCCATGGTCTGCAGATTGCCAAGCGCAGCAGACAATACGTGCCGCAAACGTAAAGAAAAGATATGTACATGGGAAAAAACATAGATGCCGTGCAGAAACCATGCGGGAAGGAGAAGGTGGGCCTGCAAGTCCCAAGGGAGGCAACAAGACTAAGGAACAGAGGCAGAAGAAGACCCACACAAGAAGAGCAGATAGGCAGAGAGCAACAGAGCGGGACAGCATGGTACGACATGCAGCAGATGCAACCCGCGAGGTGAGGGAAGGAGAGGGGATGCCACAGAACGGCCAACAAGGGGCATAAAGACCACACAGATGGAGGCAGGTGCAAGGGCCAAAGCAGAAGGGAAAAGGACTCTCGTCTTTCCTCTGTCCCCTCTTGGATTTGCTTTGTCCTTGCTGCATCCTTTGCAGAGGAATGGGCTTGCTCCCGGTGTTGCTGCTCCCTCCCCTGCTCTAGATGGCCTCGGCTGCCTTTTGCAGTTGGCTGGCCCCTCTGCATGCTTTCCGTGCCTCTGCAGGTCTTTCATGTTCTCCCCCACACCCCCGGTGTGGCTTCCGCGGGCCATAGGATTGCAGCCCCTGTCTTTCAGCCTCAGTTCTCCTTCTATAAAATGGGATATTAACGGTGGGGCTGATCCTGTGCCCCCTGCGCGCCACATGCGACTCACATATGCACGTGCATCGTAACTGCACTGTGCTGCGTGGAGGGAGTTTCGGGATTGTGGCCACTGTCTGCTCACCTCACAGGCATGTTATCAGGATTAAGGAGACCACTATCAAGTACTTTACATGCTTCAGTGGGCTACATAGGTTAAAAGTATTATTCACAATGAAACTAGACGTGTTATTCTTTAAAAGAGCTGGAAATTGAGATGCTTGTCAGTTTTGCTCTACAAATACAACTAGGTGGCTGCTTGCAGTTTTCCAGACTGGAGCGGAATGAATGCTTTGGATTTTGCAGACAGAGTCTGTGGAAGCCGGGGGCAAGGGGCTGATTTGCAAAGCTCCTTAAAGACAATGGGACACAAACCCCACTGATTGATTTCAGTGTGTTTTGGATCAAGATGTATAATTTGACCAAAGCAAGGAGTTCACGTCCTCCTCTTTTGTCCAAGTAAAGTCTTCTATACCTTCAGCTAGAGTAAAAAGTAGAGAGGTCTAAACTCCTGAGAAAAGGGAGTATAAAATGGAAACTGAAGAAAAAGCAGCAGTATCTTAAGTAACCACTGATAATAGAAAGCAACGGTCTTGACAGTATGGCCCTCTAAGGTCCTCCTTGTAGATACTATTGCCAATTATAGTTTCTCTCCTCAGCACCTTTCAGGCAAATGCTTTCAGTGTTTGTATTGCACTCCAGCTTCCTTCACCTCTGCATTTCTCTCCTAGAATTAGTGTTAGAAATTTTAATTAAAACTTCCACACTTATAAATACTAAGTCAAATTATTCAGTTAATTAATTAAGCCTTTTTTCTGTTTATGGTTAATTTACAAATCCGTATTTCAGTAAATGCATTTATTTGTAGACATTTTATTTTTTTTAAAGGCTAGACAATCCTCATACTGTAGGCAGTTGCATAATATTTCTCTTCGTTATCTGTGGTCACCTGAGCACACGGCACAATTTCAGGTCCTTAGGTAAAAGAACAACTTTATAAATGGAAAGATATTGAAGGAGAGAGAGAGAGAGACCCAATACTCTCATTAGCTTCCAAACATCCATGTTTGAAGAAGATGTACAGAATCAGAGTTGTGGAAGTGACCCCAGAGATCATTGACTCTAACCCCCTGCTCAGTGCAGGAAATCCGCAGCTACAGATGGTTGTTCAACCTCTGTTTGAAAACCTCCATCAAAGGTGACGTCACCACCTCCCTCGGCAATCTGTTCCATTGCCAACGCACCGAAAGGAAACAGGACACCAAGCGTTGGGTTTAAAATAGCCGCACTCTTTATTAAACCAAATTATAACGATTGCAATTAGGTGGGGGAAATTGCCTAGAGCGATGTGGGTCCAGTACCTGAGAATTATTGTATCATTCACAAAACCAGGGTGGTTTTGATGCACCATCGATTACCACTAGGGCTGTAGCGGAATGTTGCAGCGGTAGCTATTTCCGCCGGAAACAGCGCTTCCGCAATTAGTGGTACGGCGTGGCAGAGGCTTTCATTCCGCTAGTTTCATTCTGCTACTTCCACAGTTCTGCTAATTTCATTCCGCTACTTCCACAGGCTTCGCAAAATAGTGGAAACATGACATTTTCGCTACTTCCGCCATTCCGCCAGCGCCACAAAATAGCGGAACAGCGGTTTCCCGACAGTTTCTGCAATTTTTCAGCAATTCCGCAATTTGCAGAATGCCAGCAGAATTAGCGGAATGTCCGCAGAAAAGTCGCGGTGTGGCGTGGGTAGCTCCAAAATGGCGGAACGGAATTGCGGCATGTTAACAGCTGCTGCCGCATCAGCCCTAATTACCACTCCTCCAACACAACCACGTCTCCCCCTCGCCGTGGCACTTACCACGCCTAAGGGGGACCAAGCTTCTTCCAGAGCTGAGTAAGGAGGAGTGGCCTGCAGATGGGGGATCATCCCTGTCCCCACCACCCTCGCTGACCCCCCTCCCAGGGATTCCACCCCACCCGTTGCTATACCTCTGCTATTCTGGTGGGTGTGATCTCCCCATCTCTTAAGGAGATGACTCATTCTATCAACTTCTAACCTATGCTTTAACCCTCAGTACTGGACCCCTGCCACTAAGGGCTCGCCGGATCTACCCAGACGCGCCCGACCCCCACCCTCTGAAAAACATATACAACTCAATCTACCAATTCCCTAAAACCTGCTCTAGCTTTTGTTACAGGGTCTTCAGGTAGTGCTCATTTCCCTCAGGCGACAAATGTACCCCATCTTAGCAGAAAAGCTCGGGCCGTTTATGAGACAAGGCATAACTGAAAATTCACTCACCGCCCCAACTTGCTATCCACTTCCCCACATCCTTGTTGATGTTTCTCCGTGTCTTGTCTACCTTCCTAGGGTGAACCCATCCTCCCCATGAAATCCACTCCACCAGATCGGTCCATATAATTACAACAGATGGGAAAAGCCGCTTTATCTCCCATACATCCCATTTGATAGCTCTAATAAGGTGTACACCATTAACTTGGGGTAAATCATTCTCGCCCAAATGAAGACGATGACATCGGGAAGTTGTCCTGTATGCAGCCTACTGATTGTTGGCAGAAAGTGGTGTCATCTCATACCTCCCCGGCCCATCGAGCGGATCTCTGCCCTTGCCGACAGACCCAGCTGTGTTCCCCATCTGGCTCTGCCAGCCTTCTTGCTAGCCCAGCNAAGGTCTGCATTAGCTCTAAACACTCGTTCATTCCTGCCCATCCAATGAAGAGGAAGTCATCCAGATATTTTGTGACCTCCCCCACATCAGCATGCCGCCGGACCTGTCTCTTATACACATCTAGATGTGTATAAGAGACAGTCCCCGGCCCATCAAGCGGATCTCTGCCCTTGCCGACAGACCCAGCTGTGTTCCCCATCTGGCTCTGCCAGCCTTCTTGCTAGCCCAGCGCACCAGGCTGTGGCCCACAATCCAGATCCGCTTCCGACAATGGGGGGGGTTCACCTGAGAATGAAAATAAAATTGTTTGGGGCTGGCTGTGGTGCGGGGGCCGGCAGATGTAGGCCTGGAAGGGACTGCCATCGCCCCACTGCTCTTATCTCATGATCCGACAACCCTGATGCCACCGCAAGGTGGCTGCCCCTATTCGAAAGGAATGAGTTCCATACTGCTTCACCAGGAGACCCAATCATGCCACAGCAGTCCGCATGACAGACGCAAACTGGTACCTGGTCAGCAACTGCCCGCCCTCATGATGGAAAAGGGGGCCAGGGAGTTGCGGCCATATAGCAAGGTACGCCTTGACTGCCTGCACTGGGCAAAGATCTGTTCTCCCAGCCCGGGTAAGCCTAACCACTTGCCCCCAAGCCCTCTGGTCAGTTTTTGAGTGGCGGACCATAATGACATGTGCGCTGGCCCGATACGCACATCCTTGATATGAAGAGCCCTACCTGTGTTGTCCCAGGTGGACTCGGATATGAGTTCAGTCACCCAGAAGGCCCCGAAGAATGCTAACTTAAATGATGTGCCAAACAGAGAGACTTCATAACTATCGTAACAAACCTCAGGGAGGACACCACAGAGCTCCAACAGCACCATGGGAGTAATGGGTACCCTCTGATCCAGGGTGTGGCCCTGCTCCCTGACCCAACTCTCCAACAGGCATCTGGCAAAGAAACCCCTGTCGGGGGGAGGGGGGAAGATGTCCCGCCAGACTACTCCAGAATCCCAAAGCGGCCAATTTTCCTGCTATAATGCCCGGTGTTGCCCCATTCCGCCTGAGCTGTTGGGCGAACTGAAGCATTTGCGGCTCAGGTATCAGGATCCCCAATTCCCACCCTTGCATCTGCTGGAATTCCTGAAATTGGCAAAACACCCAATCATATGCTGCCCTTGTTCATGGGGCCAGTGATCCCTGCACTGCGGAGCGGAGTTCTAGGACCCCAGGCTCCACACTGATGGCAGCAATGGCTCTGGGATTGCCCTGGCTCATGGCGCCAGCGAACGGAAATGCTCCATCTGAAAGCAAGAGAGGGCATCAGCGACACTGTTGTCAAGGCCGGGCACATGCCGGGCCCGGAACAGGATGTTATAATTTAGACAGGTGAGCACAAATGCCCTCACTAGCTTCATTCCTCACGGGGAGTGGGAGGACACGGTGTTTATGATGTACACAATGACTAAGTTGTCACACCAAAATAGGACCATGTGGTTTTCTAACTCTTGTGTCCACAGGTGCACTGTGAGTACGATGGGAAAGAGATTGAGGAATGTAAGGTCTCTAGTGACCCCATTCCACTACATTCATCCAGCCAGGGGGCGGACACCCACCTGTCCCTGAAAAACACCCCAAACCTGGAGCCACCCACTGTGTCAGAGTGCACCTGCAGCTCTGCCTCCAGCAATAGCTACTCACGCCAGAATCTGACACCATTAAATTTTGCCAGAAAAGATGACAAAATCCCTGTCTCCTTCATTTCCCTTGTAAGCCTAATGTGGTAGTGAGGGGGTGGGGTGGGGTTTACCTCTTAGCCTGGCATAGAGGTGGGACAAGAAGGCCCACCCTGGTACCACCACCCGGCAGGCAAAATTAAGGTTCCACGGGCAGTGACCTTCATCACCCTCAAGCACTCCTCCACTTTTTCCCAGAGGGATATTAGCTTGTCATGGGGTAGGCGGGAAACGGATGCTACCATTTCTAGATCTATACCCAGATAGGTCAGTCTCGTGGCCGGCCCTTCAGTTTTCTCTGGAGCCAAGGGGATTCCCAGTTCGTCCGCCGTCATCCGAAAGGTCTGCATTAGCTCTAAACACTCGTTCATTCCTGCCCATCCAATGAAGAGGAAGTCATCCAGATATTTTGTGACTTCCCCCACCTCAGCACGCTGCCACACAATCCATTTGATGAGGGTGCTAAACCTCTCGAATGCTGAACAGGAGATGGAGCACCCCATCAGCATCGCCTTGTCATAATAATACCATCCATTGAAATGGAAACCCAGGAGCGGAAAACTCTCTGGGTGGACTGGCAGCAGACAAAAGGCTGACTTGACGTCACACTTGGCCAACATGGTCCCGTCTCCACACTGCCAAACCAGTACGAGTGCAGCATCGAATGAAATGTATAGAACCAAGACCAGCTCCCTCGGAATTGCGTCATTCACCGTGGCCCCCCGTGGATGGGAAAGGTGGTGAATCAAACAGAACGCGCCCAGGACCCTTTTTGGTACCACCCCTAGTAGTGATATGACCATGTTGGAGAATGGAGGGGTTGGGAAAGGACTTGTCACCCTACCTTCCACCTGTTCCTTATTGATTTTCTCCTGAACCACCGTTTCCATTCCGACCACCGTTTTTAAGTTCGGGGAAACCTCCCAATGCTGCATGTTCCCTGCCAGAATCTTGAAACCCCTCCCCTTTGGGGAGGGTGGGAGGGTGGGTTAATGGGTTTTTATCATCCTACCCTTCCTTATTATTTTTTGTAAATTTCTGTCCTCCCTGTTTTATTGTAAGATTTTTATGATTGTTTTAATATTTTAAAAATTGTTTTAATTGAAATTTGTTAGCTGTCCTGAGCTGTTTGCATTATATTATATTAAATAATATAAATTTATTTAATATTTATATATTAAATAAATAAATAAAAATAAATAAAACCCTCAATCACATACGCTACCTCGTCCTGGTCAGGGTATCCCAGGAGGGTTGCCTCAAGTCTGTCTGCCTTAACTGGCATGGGGGCCCTTGCCCCAGGCCCCTGCTGTTGCCCCCTCTGAGTTCCCCTTTTCTTGCCACCCCTTGTGGGTGCTTTCCCCTTGCCCACGACCTTCCCTGTGGGCATGCTGAGGCTGAGTGGAAACCTGCACAGGTTGGGCAGGTGTGACAAAACCTGCAGATGGCACGGGAACACCTGTCTGAACAACTATACCCCCAGCACTGGGCGGCACTATTAGCCGGGGCCCTTTTCCCCTCCTCATGAAAGGACTCAACTGCAGAGGAGGCTCCACCTTTTGCCAGCAGGTGGCCACTATCCGAGTGAGGGACGTTGCCCGAGTCGCTCATGCAGTTCAGCCACAAGTCATTTGCGTGCATGTCCCATCAGGGTATAGGCAGCGCAGTGCCTGAATACCTCGTCATACCTGAGCCAGACCCCAGCTGGGATTGATTCATACGCCCGCCGCACAATGTCAGTGTATTTAAGTAAGTCGACCAAGCGCCTGGGGAATGGCCCGCTCAACAGCCTCGACCCTTGGCCTAAGATCGTCCTCTTCACTTCCATGTGGCCTCGCGTGGTTGTCCCCATACCTGGCTTGCATGCGCTCATACCTGGAAAAGAGTAACCTGGGCTCCCCTACCCTGCCCTGGGACGGGGGGCGCCCAGTGCCACTATACTCTCTTCCTGATCCCAACCCACAGGGGGCCCTCAGTGGGGGCCCATGGTAGGTGGCCACCATGACCTTGCTGCTGGTGTGTGGCCCTCTTCCCTTTGACCCACGGTGCCCCATAACCCCGGGGGGTGTAGGGGCTCAGGAGGCACCACTCCTGAAGACCCTGCCACAGAGGGGCCAGCTTGGAGTATGCGGGTGGCCCCCACAGACACCCTCCTGGCCAGGAGAAGCTCATCAATGTATTGGGCAGGGGATACAACCCTCCTGCTCCCCCGCCTTGGGCTGGTCTGACCCAGGCCCATTCTCTCTCCCAGCAACCCAGCCCCCCCCAGCCATCGATCGGTCCAATGGGGACAGGGCCTGAGCTTCTGCCTGCTCCCCTGCCCCCCCCCCCGGCCGCCAGGGCATGCAGCAGGGCCTCACAGCCCATCAGCCTGTCCCTCAGGGTGGGATCCGCCCCTCCCCTCTGATCCCCCCAATGCACCTTGGGGCTCCCTGCCCCTTGCCGCTTGTACCCTTCAGGGTGGGCCCCCCTCTGGCCCCGTTGTTCCCAGGGTCTCCACTGTCTCTGCAACCTCTACCTGGCTCTTCTTAGATGCCGGCCTCGTTTCTTTGCCACTACCGTGGCCCCTTTCTGTTTCTTTGCCGCTGCGGTGGCCCCTTTCTTGACCTTGCCCATCTCTGGGCACCCTAAACGGTGCGAGCAGGCCTACGCACTTCGGTGTGGCGAGGATGGGAGGACTCGCGGCACCATGACCGGGGCCTAATCCTGATTCCGATCAGCGAGCGAGTGCTGCTTGCTGCTTCCTGTCTGCGCTCCAGCCCGCAAGTGAGGCTGGAACCATTTGCGCCGTTGGGTCAGAGACCCGCCCCAGGATCCTTGCACATGTGGGGTCCCTTGGCCTATCACCACCGCCGGGGTTCCCTAGCAACCCCGGTGAGATCTCACCCTCTTTCGCACTCCCAGCGCACGTCCGCTTCACCGCACCGGGGCTTCAGCCCTGGCGGCGCAACCAGCCCTCCACGTCGTGTCCCACCTCCCATCTTAAGGCGGGCACGGCAAGGAGCCTACCTCCCACCCACCCGTTGGAGGGGGGGAGGCGGAGGCATTTGTCGAACAGCTCTTGCCATTAAGAAGTTCTACCTAAAGTTCAACAGAAATCTACTTTCTTGTAATCTGAGCCCATTATTTGTAGTCGTGCCTTCAGGGGAAACAGAGAACAAGTCTTTGCAATCATCTGAGTGTCAGCCCATCAGGTATTTATTTATTTATTTTATTTATTTATTTATTTATTTTATTTGAAGTCTGCTATCATGTCTTCTCTTCTCTAGGCTAAACATACACAGTTCCTTCAACCTTTCATCATATGACTTGGTTTCCAGACCCCTGACTATCTTTGTTGTTCTCCTCTGAATCCATTCCAATTGGAGGAGGTTTTTAAGTGCGGTGGTACCCAGAATTGGACACCGTACTCCAGATGAGGTCTGAGCAGCGCAGAATAGAGTTGAACTATTACTTTTCATGACTTGGAAACTATGGCTGCTTTTAGACGTACGTGGCAAACGCGCTGCATAAAATCGCACTGCGGGGAAATATCCTGCGTGTGGGATTTAGACATGATATTTTGTGCGTTGAAGTCAGTCACACATTCTTTTAAAGCCACAAATTAAATACCTCGATGTCGAGGTATTTAATTAGCACCTTTATAAAAGAATGCTTTAACATGTGAAATGTCACGTCTAAATCCCACATGCAGGATACTTACACACAGCATGATTTTATGCAGCGGGTTTGCAGCGCAAGTTTAACGCCGCTTTTAGACGAGCGGGTCGCCGTCACGCGACCCGCTCGCGTGATGTTTCGAAATTCCGTGACACAGGATTTCACGAGACGCCAGGTGGGGATCAAGTGCATGAAAGGCGGTCATGCATTCTTTGCCGACTGCAAATTAAATAGCTCACAATCGAGGCATTTAATTCGCGGTCAGCAAAGAATGCGCGACTGCCTTTCATGCGCTTGATCCCCACCCGGCGTCTCGTGTAATCCCGCGTTGCGGGACTCTGAAACATCGCACGAGCGGGTTGCGCGATGGTGACCAGTTCGTCTAAAAGCGACCTTAAAGCGGCCTATGAAGTTAATGCAGCCTAAAATTACATTTGCCTTTTTTGCAGCTCCATCACACTGATTCATGTTCAGTTTGTGTGCTCAACTACAGTCCCTAAATTCTTTCCACATGTACTACTGCCAAACTAAGTATCATACATCCTATATTTGTGCATTTGATTTTTCTTTCATAAATGCAGAACGTTAAATTTATCTCTGTTGAATTTCATTTTGTTAGTTTCAGCCCAGTTTCCCAACTTATCAAGATCATTTTGTATTTTATTTCTGCCTTCTAAGGTGTTAGCTATCCATCCCACTTTTGTGTCATCTGCAGATTTGATAAGCATTTCCTCTACTCATTCATTCAAGTCATTAATATAGATGTTGAATAGTACAGGGGGCCGGGCTGGGGGTGGGGACAGAGCCCTGTGGCACCCTGTGCGATACCTCCCTCCAGATTGATGAGGAGCCATTGATGAGCATTCTTTGAATACAGCTCTTCAACCAGCTGTAAATCCACCTAATAGTAGTATCATCTAAACCCACATTTTGCCAGCTTGTCACCCAGGATATCATGGGGGACTTTGTCAAATGCAATGCTGAAATCAAGATATATTATGTCTACGGTGTTCCCATGATCCACTAAACTAGTAACTCAGTCAAAAAAGGAGATAAGATTAGTCTGGCATGAATTATTCTTGCCAAATCCCTGTTGACTTCTCGTAATCACTGCATTGTTTTCTATATACTTATAGATTGAATGCTTTATAAAGTGTTCTAGTATCTTTCCAGGTATTGGTGTCAGGCTGACTGGTCTAGAGTTTCCTGGATCCTCCTCTTTTCCCTTTTTGAAGATAGGGACAACATTTGCCCGTCTCCAGTCGTCCAGTACCTCACCCATTGACCAAGAGTTTGATCAGCTTCTGCATAAATGCCAAGAGCAAGGACCAGTGTCATAACAACCAGAAGAGTGTGGAATGTGTAGTGATGGTGAACCTGAGGTAGATATAGGAGAAGTGTGCGCAATAGTGGACCTGCTTCTAGTCCCCAACCTCCCTCCTCCTCCGGCGGCCAGACTCCGCGATGACACCTTCTAACCTGTTCTGCCTCCTGCGCCTCCCACCGCCTGCAACTAGCCAGCGGAGACTTGCTGAAAGTGGTCTGCTCCAATGGGTGGGAGTCCATGTTGGCATGAAAAAGCAGTTACAAATGCCAAGGACAACCGTTCTCTAAGAGTTGATCTGAACAGATCTCTTTCATGGAAGCTGGCACACAGCAAGGATGAGGGAGGAGAACCTTGGAACACTGAGACACAGGGTACTTTCAGACATGATGCTAACCACCCTTTAACCACCCTGGGTGGTTATTTATGCATGTTTCAGGTCTGCATAAGGCACCAATACAGCCCTGCAACATGCATAAATAACCACCAAGGGTGGTTAAAGGGTGGTTAGCGTCATGTCTGAAAGCACCCACAGTCACAACTTGAACAACCATTCACAAGCACTGGCATTGAAGTATTCCAATAGCCTGGCTTCATCTACTGAGTGATGTGCTTTGTGCAACTTTCAATTCATTTTACCTGCAGGAAATATTTCATTTAAGGACTGGAAATATTGGCCCTTTTCACACAGACACTAACACGGATAAAATGGGCATTACATTTTATTATACATGTTGCAGGGCTGCAGGTGTACACTATCAGTGCCCTGCAACATGTATAATAAAATATAACACCCATTTTATCCGTGTTAGAGTGTCTGTGTGAAAAGGGCCATTGTACTATGGGATGCCATAATAATAATAATTAGCAAATACATAGTTTTGCTGAAGATAAAAGCTAAAAGAATTTTACTGAAAAACTCTACCCTCATTTAAAAACATGCTACCCCAGTGAAATCAGCATAAGTGAATATAAAATTTTAGCCTTTAGATTTTATAACCAACAGCTACATTTTACCCATGTATGTGAAATACTGCATCAGACAAGTCTATATTTAGTTTAAAGTGCATTTCTATTATTAACAATATCTCATAAAAGTCTCAATGCCATGACTGGAAAATCAAAGCCAAGTAAAAGCTCGGAGACAGTTTGCTATAGAGCTTATGACCTTAGTTACCAAATGTACATACAAACAAACAAACAAACTAACCAGACAGAGATCTTCCCCTAGGAACGATTGTGATTTGCAAAATTGTTGTGGCCTATAGCCAGGCAATGAAGATCATGAAAAATGTGCCTTTCCATGCCAGCTCATTATTCTGTGCCCTTTCTCCACTAGCTTAGAGCCTGGATTGTAGATTTGTTGTCTCTACCAGGAGGCATCTCTTTTGGCTTCCATTCCAATAAATATTGCTGACTCTAGGGCTCCAACAGTTAGGAGGAAATTTGCTGAAACATCATTGACAATGCTGGCCGTTTTGACACCGCTTGCTTGATAACAGCTTATGAACGCCATAGTTCTGCACATTCTTTTGTAATCTTTGGATGCAGTTCATCTCTGTTTCATCCCTATTGTTCTTGGGTGCCTTACATGATTTCTCTCTTATCGTAACACATCAAAAATCACGTCCAAATAGGCTTAAGGAGTAGTTTTTAAGAGTGTGCATGCATGGTGAGTGTTGCACATTTTGGTGGACTTTGACTACGCATATTAGTTATGAACTCTTCTATTTCAGTTAATCTGATTGGGGTTTTTGTCTCTAGTGCATGGCATGTATTTGTCAGAGGTCTGAATAGTAGATTAAATTTTTCTTGCATCTTTCACTGTTCTTCAAATTTTCCTGCCAGGACCAGAAGCCAAGGGGGCAGGCACTTTGCCCTGGGTAAAGTGAGAGTACTTAGAGAGGGCTCCTTCCTTTTCTGCATCTAATATAAATATAGGAATCAGAACTGAAACTGAGGCCCTGGTGGAAGAAAGGAGCTTCATATTGCATTTTGCACTTGGCCTCCCTAAAAACATCTTGATGGCTCTGCCTCCAGCCATCAACCACTTGCCATCTGACTGTAGAGCTTTCTTTAGCAAAACTTCTCAAACAAATAGTAAGGATCAGAGGGAACACTGTTTTCCAACTTAATGGCTGAGCCTCTATTCTCTGTGTGGTACGTTACTGGGTGTTACCTGACATTATGATACATTTGTGCAAAATCCATTTGGTGTTGAAAATTTTAATCCTGTAGCTGCATGAGATGTCCATCCTGATGCGTGTGCAGTTCATCTCTCGTGGTCCTGGGTCTTGCACTTTATGCTGAGGGGATGGGGGTGTCCTTGTAAGCCTAGATCCAGCCCAACCCTCACCAGAGCTGAGAGTGGCTAGTCCCTGCTGCAGGAGCCAGCACTAGGGTTGTGCACTTCATTTTCATTATATTGATAATGATAATGACATTCTTGTTTTTGTTATCATTATTGCAAGAACGATAACGAAGAAAAATAATAATAAAATCAATAATGATAACGAGAGTCATTGATTTCGTTATTGCTTGGCAGGAGGTTTTTGGAGGGAAATGTGGAACAGGGAGGAGGGAGCAGACATCTTGGAGCCAGAAACAGAGCTTAACTCTTGAACTGGGCCTGTGATGGGAGGGGAAGTACCTGATGGCTGTAATTGCTGGTTAATGAGCAGCATAAGCAGGTCCCAGGCAGTTGAATGGCACCCTGTGATTGTTCAAATGCCTCCTGCTTCCCAGAACCAATCATGGGGGCTCTGAGGAGGGCACTGCAACCCTTTATGTTGTTGTTTGACTCTTGTTCTGTGTTAGCTCTTGCTGTGTCAGGTTGCATTTACAGTACTCCGGTGCTTGCACTAAAATCTTCCCCAACCCTGAATGTTATACCTTACCTTATATTAGTGGTGGGACCCCGGGCCCATTACCGGCTACCGGATTTACCGGTTACCGGTTCCACGAAAACCGGATTCCCGGATTAAATCTGGTATGCCGGTACTGGATTTATTTCATTGGTTTCAATGGGGACCCAGCGCCCCATTGAAACCAATGAAATAAAT
>QEPC01005157.1:395143-415178 GCA_003113815.1 Sphenodon punctatus
TTTCCATAGCTAAAAGCAAGGAAGAGGCCATTGCAGTAGCTGAGTACATGTTTTAATTTAATAAGTACATTTGTTGACAGTTTTATGCAATAAGGACATTGAGGGGAGGAAAGAGGGGAGGGAGAGGGGCAGGGGAGTCTATGGGGATGGGCGGGGGGGGGGCAAAGTCCATTTCTTGTCCCTGGGCCCATTCCAACCTAGCTACGCCCCTGCATAGATACATAATCACGCTGAAGAGAATGGGGTGAATTCGATGACAGAAACAACATTTAAAAGAGATTGAAATGGTTGTTGTTATTGTTTGAAACATCCAAGCTTCCCCCAGCAGATTGCTGGTAGTTTGAAAAATACCAGCAAACACTTGGGGCATCGAACAATCCTTAAAGCTCTGCTAGCTGTTTCCTTCACTGCAACTTAGCCTTAGTTAGTTATCAGATCTTAATTGCAGCTTCTTTTCAGATGGTAGATTTGTCATTCTCCTGTCAATATAATATGTACTATAGGTGACATTTCTCCATAACCATAGGGGTCTCAATTAAAGAATGATGTTAGTGGTGGGGAAAAAAATACAATCATTTTAAAAGAACAAATCTGGCTTTTGGCTTTTGGAAGCTTTTGGAAGCCAGACGGAGACTTCTGTGCAGGGGAAATTTAGGCTGAGTAATAAAAGTGAACTTAAATGTAATTGCTTTTTTATTTTAAATTACAGATAGGATTCTAAACACAGCAGGAAGGACTTTGCCTGCATGGTTCGTTTTGGAGGAAAGAATCAAGCACAGAGTTTGGGCAGACTGATAATGTGTCCATTTACTTATCTGCAAACGTTAAGCATATTTAATGTACGTTGGCTGATCTGTTGGGAGCCTAGTCAAAAGATTCTTGTCTGGGGCTAATTGCACCATCTTGATGGTGCAATTAGCACCATCTTGACCATGAAGCCGTGCCCAGTTGTGCACCCAGGCCAAACTAGATGAGGAATATAGAGAGCTGTGTTGGTTAAAGCTGTGCAAGCATCAGTTTGGGGTTTATACTCAGGATATTGAAGTCAATAGATCAGCTCCTATTGAATTTAGTGGTGGAGAAGTGTGCCCTCCGCTCCATTAGAGAAATGCATGCCTTTTGTTTTGCATGGGTTTTGAGTTCAGATTGGCAGGATTGGTTTACATGACTTGCTTTTCATGGCTGCTGCAATTGGTTTAGAGCAGGGGTGGGGAACCTCAGGCCCAGGGACCAAATGCAAGCCACAGCAAGTTTTTATGTGGCCCCTTTCTACTTCCTGGATCTGGCCCTTGGATCCAGTTCTTACTTCCAGTCACTGAAAAACTGAGCTCAAGGGCAGAGATGAGGGCATGCAAACAAGGATAGGGGACAGTTCCATGGGCACAGATCCATGATTTGGACCCTCCTTTCCTTGATTACATCCTTTAAGCATCCCTGCCCCAACTTCTGTGCACCCCTCGGAGCTTGTACAAGCCTCCAAAGTGGCCCCCGGGAGGCAAAAGCTTCCCCATTCCTGGTTTGGAGCTCTGTGTTGTGAACCTACACATTTTGAGTCAATTTCAAAATTAAGAAAAAGCAATGTGCTTGCTTTGTAAAGAAGCCAATGACTTTCTCTGTCTCCTAGGATCTCTGAACCGGTGCCACTCACTCTCATACTTTAATGCCATGGGAGACTACATTTTATTTGCTGGCCTCAGCCACCTGACCTGCAGTAAGGTTTCATAAGAACATAAGAAGTGCCATACTGGGTCAGACCAATGGTTGATCTAGCCCAGCATCCTGTCTCTGACAGTGGCCAATCACAGTGGCTTGGGAGAAGCACTCAACAGGTCACGATGGGGGATCCATTTCCTGTTGTTTCCCCCCAGCTCCTGTCATGTTCCCTGATCCTGTCTGGCTAATAGCTGCTAATGGACCTATCTTCCAGAAACTTGTCCAAACCTCTTTTAAACTCAGCTATAGTACTGGCCCTTACCACAGCCTCTGGCAGTAGATTCCACAACCCAATTATACGCTGAGTGAAAAAATATTTTCTTTTATTTGTTTTAAACTTGCCACCCATGAGTTTCATGGAGTGTCCCCTAGTTCTAGTACTAGCTGAGAGGGTAAATAACTGCTCCTTGTTTATTAGTTCCACACCACTCATGATTTTATAGACCTCTATCATATCTCCTCTCAGTCGTCTCTTCTCCAAACTGAAGAGCCCCAACCTACCAAGCCTCTCCTCATACGGGAGCCCTTCCATGCCCTTGATCATTTTTGTTGCCCTTCTCTGTACCTTTTCTAGTTCAGCTATGTCTTTTTTGAGATGGGGCGACCAGAACTGCACACAATATTCGAGGTGCGGTCGCACCATTGATTTGTATAGAGGCATTATGACATCCTCAGTTTTATTCTCTATCCCCTTCCGAATAATTCCTAACATTCTGTTTGCTTTTTTGACTGCTGCTGCGCACTGCGCTGTGGATTTCATTGTATTGTCCACAACCACCCCCAGATCCTTTTCCTGAGTGGTAACTCCTAGCTTAGTACCCAGCATTGTGTACGCATAGTTTGGATTATTTTTCCCTACGTGCATCACTTTGCACTTGTCCACATTAAATCTCATTTGCCATTTAGATGCCCAGGCACCCAGTGTCGTAAGATCCTGTTGCAGTTCCTCACAGTCTGCAAGTGTTTTAACTACCTTGAATAACTTGGTGTCGTCTGCAGATTTGATAGCTTCACTCTTAACACCCTTTTCCAAATCGTTAATGAATACATTAAACAGTTAATATACCTGTAACATGTCAGGAATCGTCACTGGCTGCTACTATTAATGGTGCAGCTATATCAGTCCAACACAGGCCTCTGTAAAGCTGAGCAACACAAGACAGGCTGGGGAGGTTACCACGCTTTAGGTAGCCTTACCCCTCCTTGGGCAAATGAACCACACGATGCAGTGGCTTGTGTGCTCAGGGCTCACCAGATGTTTTCCTCGCCATGGGGTGGGCAAACAGCTGCCTGCTCTGCTATGCATCTTCGGAAAAATTCTGAGGATGCGTCATGGAGCAGCCTTACCCCAACTGAGGTAATGCTGCCCAAGACAGGGCAACTTGTGCGGCCGGGCCGGGCAGTGCAGCCCTGCCCCAGGCGGGGTCCGTGGATCAGGTCTGTGCTCCCCCCTTCCCCCCCCAACAGCTGATCACAAGCATTGGAGCCTGGGAAGTTCTCACACCCTCTTCCCAGGCCCCCCTGTTCCCGATCAGCTGTTTGTCGGGTGGCTCCGGGGAGTAAAGCCTGGGAAGAGTGCACACCCTTTTCCCAGACTCCTCTCCCCTCTAATCCACCCGACAAGCAGCTGATCGGGGGGAGGGAGCCTGGGAAAAAGGCCGATTGCCCACCATGGGGCCACACAGGGATCAGGCCCCTGCAGCTCATGTGACTGCAAGTGCACCCACAGTCTTGCTTCATAGATGCAGTTCTTGCCACTAAGCTAAGTGCTATGGTAGCTTGAGCAATCTTAATATGCATCCAGTTTTTTGCCACTTAACACACTTGGACATAGCTATTAATTTTCTCCTGTGTCTTCAAAAACATGCCAGCATTGTCACTTGAGTGCAGCATTTTCTAGCTTTTTAGAGGTGAGGAAAATTCGATTTGATTAAGAGAGCTTCATCCCCCAACCCCCATGGTACGCTGAAAGTGAATAATTTTCTATGTAGATTTTTTTATTTAAGGATATCCACGCGGATATAATCTACGTATTAAGACTGAATGTATTTTGATGCGTACTTATAGAAAATCTCACATTTGAAAAATCTGTGTTCTAGTTCTTTGTCTTTTAAAAGCAGAAATTACATATTTTTCTCCATACATTTAAAAAAATCTCTGAGCAACTGCCCTCATCCCATTTCATTGCACAGATTTGCTACAGAGCTGCGCATGATGATTTTCTGCTAGAAGCTTTTCAAATTGTGACTGCATTCAATCAAACATCACTTGAGAGTAAATATTCCATGACAATATTTATCAGTTGAATTGAGGCGTTAATGTCTGTTGGCTTGCTCGACGCTCTGATCTACATAGAAGGTTAGGAAATATCTTAGGTCTCATCTTTCCTGTTATGATAAATAACTGATCTGTTGTCAGAGCTGTAAAGTTCATAATCTACCCAAAAAAACCTTAGGAACAAACCACTTCTTACCACTGCTGCTGCAACATTATGTAAAATGGCAAACCCTTTTTCCTGGGGAGGGGCTCTGCTTAAAGATGATTTCACAAAAGAGGAAGTCCCTGTTGTTTATCCTGCTTGATCCAAATGTGCAACATTTCCTGTGACCAGATCTGCAGCAAAATCAAAGGGGGCAGCCATTTTCTGTGGTCTATTGCTTCCTATAGCACATTCATGAGAGAGGAAGAACTAGGAAGAACATCACCATTTATTATAAAACCACCCGTAGAGCCTCTTATCTGATTAATCAATTAAAAACAATGATGCACCGGTAATCACACTGCCAGGTCCAAGTGGTTATCTGCTAGTGACATCTGGCTAGCTAGCTATTTTAAGGTGTTGGAAGCAATTTTACATATTATGCAAGGTGAAATGCAGTAGTAAGACCCATGCAAGCGGAGAGGCTAGATAGCTGATAAATCTATGCACACAGGAAATTATCCAAATGTTTGATTGTGCAAAGCAGGTAGGTTTTGAGTCTCATGGGCCCTTTCTACGCGGGCCACGGCACGGGAGGCGGGGGTCAGTGTACACTGTGGTCCGTGTGTTCTGGGTGGATGGGAGGTTCTGATGAGCACACACCGACTTACCACCACCACCACCTATCACCCACGCACGGAGGCACCTCCGTTTTGTCTGGTGCCTCTCTGCGTGGGTGATGGGTGTGGATGGGAGCAGGCACGCAAGCGCACACACACACACACACACACTCACAGCCGTGGCGCGGTTCTGACGAGACTCACCCACACGTGAGCACCCAGATTTCTGGGTGCTGCACATGTAAAAAGGGTCATAGCTTTGGCATGATTATTTCAGAGCAGTCTAATAAACAGACTCAGTAAATCATTAACACTTATTAATGGGGCCAATCTTGTAGTCATGAATTGGACAAAACTACTGTTGTTAGAGTTTTGCTGAGCCAAAGTCTGGGTTAACTTCTTCTCGTGCTCACTTTTTTGGAAGCTGCTCAGTTATGAAGGTGATGGACAGCCTTATAAAATCTGAGATGAACAGATAGTAGTGTTGACAATACTGATGATTTTATCATTGTTGGGGCTTCAGACCCAGTCTGGCTTGAAGCTAGTGACACTAATCCCTGCTGCTAAGCAACACAGCTTTTGAAGGAGCCCATGGGTGTCCAGCCTCCTGATTGGCTGCTGGAATTTCCAGCTGGCTGATGCAGGGATGCTCAATGTTTAAGAAAAGTCAGCAACACGGTGACAGAACCCATGTGCTAATAACCCAGCCTGCCTCCACCCTCTTCCTCCACCAGTCTGCTTCCACTCCTTGCCACAACTCCCAGCCCACTCCCTGGACCTCAGTCCTGCAAGGCCTCACCTCAGCGTGGACTGCATATGTCCCAACTACCTAACAATCATGGTACTCATAATATTTGGCTTTCTTCCTAAAGCACCAATTTCTGGAATCTTAAGGTTGCAGTTAGAGCTCTGCGTGGGGTCAAATGCATGCCCGATCTCCACCTGAGCAGGTTGGGATGTCCAAGCCAACCTGAGTGGTTCTGCAGGAACCTCTATTAACCTCTAATAATTTAACAAGTATCAAGTCTGTAGCTATTTATGCTTTTTAAGAATTTTGGTTGAGGAAATTCTTTTAAAGTATTTAATATATTATTTATTCTGGTTATGACAAGTGGGGGTTTTAAAAAATTTTTTTTTTTGGTAAATGGCTAAGTGCTGAATAAACTACGTTCATTCATTGGTTCTGTAACCAGCGGCTCTGCACCTGAAAAGCACACTGAGAGTGTTTTTAAATGAGATGCTACCATGTATGGCCATCCATTAACCACTCATCTGAATGTCCGTGCGAAGGTTGTGTGGGGGGATGCGCACTCCCATGACCCATGTAGCACCCAGTCATGACCATGCGTGGAGCAGTGCTGAACAAATCCAGAGTGCACCGTGCAAGGGAAGTCAAAAAAAGTGCATGGGGACAGGCATCCACGCATCCCCTGTCTGCTGGCATCCACCGATGCCAGCAGACAGGTCCTCAGCTGGCTGCCTCTCCAGTCCTGCCGGGAGCTCTCTGGGAAGCACTTATAGGAAATGCACACAAAATACACCACTACATCAGCTCAAAGCACAACAACCACCCCTTCCAAAGAAGAGCCAATGCCATGGAGGACAGCAGCTCTGACAGCAGCTTCCTGCGTGTCCCGCCCAGTATGTGCCTCCATTGTTGTCTGGGACTGCTATCAGCTGTAGCAGCTCCCCCTGTCATGGGCAGGAAGGGGTTATTGGCTGCTGTAGCTTCATGTTTCCATGGTGTCTGTGACTGTGTGTCATGGCAGAGGGTGAGGAGTTGGGTGGGGCTTGGGGTGGGGGTGTTGCCGGTGGGGTAGGTGGAATGGCTGCCCGTATGAGTTGTTCTCAGGGCCGGCCCCTGGTAGCGGGAGTGCATGGAAGCTGCCTGTGTGGCCACCCTGGAAGCTGCCCATTTAAAATTCCTCCCCACTCACTCCACGGACCTGGCTGCTCCGCAGTTGTGTCACTCAGCAGCCCCCCCCCCCTTGCTTGTTTAAAAACACCCTGAAAGTGGAGCCCTGAAGCAGCCTACCCACTCCTCTCCTTCCCTCCCTCTCTCCCCAGCACTTACTGCACCAGAAGAAACATAGAACAAGGCAGCAGCCCAGATTTCTTCACAGCTGCAGGGGCCAGCATCTGTTTGCAGGTAGCTATCAGCCTAACACTTGAGAGAGAGGGAGGAAAGTGTGTGGTTGTCAGTCAGCATGTTTGACGCTGGTTCTGGGGTCGATTGGCTGCGACTGGGGAGGAAGATTAATAGCCAGGAAGGCCACGTTAGGGAGTATTTAGTTTTAGACATGACCCAAGCACACCATTCCCACTGCTGAGCTCCCATGCACAGGAGAAGGCCCCTCTCAGGAGGCGACACCTCTTCCCCTTCCCTCTCCCTTCCCTTCAAGTTGCACCTACAGCCTTTGACGCATCACTCTGGGCTCCTGGAACTGCTGTGGCTAAACAAAAACTGTACCAGCTAAAAATCTGCTTAAAAATCTCTGCCCAGCCTGAACCCGAAAGAAATTTTGGGAAATAATGCCCAGTCCAAACACAACACAGCTGGTTCAACCCCATCTGTTGCAGGTTAGGCAGCAGGACTCTAGTTGCAGTAAGAAAAAACATTTCTACCCCTGAAAGCTTTCCGAAAAACTTGAAAATGTTACTTGAGCATTTACCTGCACAGGTTAAAAGCCAGCAAGCAAATAGAAATCATTATTTGTCTTTAAAAATCTCACCATTTTTTTAGATAAACTTGAGATTTTTGAATACTTGGACCTGTCAATACTGATTGTATGTGTGAGAGCACGAAACTGCATGATCAGGCCTAATGGTAAATACAAATAGACTCTAATGAAAACAAAGTGAGTTTTCATTATGTGGCAGAGAGTACATTAGCTTTATACGAGGGCGTTACAAGCAATTTCAGCGTGCTGGCTTTATGACTGACAGGAGTTTTATTGCTGAGGTTAAGAGCTGGTGTGATGATTAATGCAGAGAATGTTGACAAGTGCACAAATTCCACTTCCACAATACAATACTCAGGAGACTGAAATCAAGCGTGTACAAATCTGTGCCCTTTATAGATTCAGGCTGCTGCAGGTGAGGAAAAGCGTTCTCGCTTCCCGCTATATATACATATTGAGATATATGCAGGTGTAACAAAGTGGCATTGTGTGAACATTCAGCCACTCCTAGTCTGGGCTTGTCAATAGGTAAAGATGTCTGCAAATATCAGACATTCTAGACAGAGGTGGGGAGCATCTGGCCCGTGGCTAGTTTTATTTAGCCCCTTTCCAGTTCCTGGATCTGGTCTATGTACCCTCAAGCACTGAAAGGCTGAGCTCAGGAGAAGGGAGTGGAGATGAGGGCATGCGCACAACAGAAAGGGATGGATCCATGGCACGGATCCATGATCTGGATTCTTCCTTCCTCTAGTCAAAGCATTCCCTTTAAGCAATCTTGCCCCCAACTCCTATCCAGAGCTGGTGCTACCATTAGGCAGCTCAGGCAGCCACCTGGGGCAGCAAGTTGAAGGTGGCAGCCCTCTTGTCCCCCTCCCCATCCAGCTGATCCGCCGCTGCCCCTTCCCCCGATCCAGCGCAGAGTTTAGTGGTGTCGACAGCAGGATTGAGGGCAAAAGAGGTGGCAGTAGAAGCTGGATGGGAGTGGAAGAAGTGTCCCTGATCCAGCTTCCACCGCTGCCTCTCCTGCCCTCGATCCTGCTGCTGTCACCACTAAGCTCTGCACTGGGTCAAGGGAAGGGCCGCCTAAGGCAGCAAGTTGATGGGCATACCTCTGCCACTCCCCTCCAGCTGTTGCCCCTGTTTCTCCCGCCCCAATCCAGCCATTGTCAAGCTTCATAGTAGAGGGGAGGGGGAGGCCGGCAGCTGCCTAGTACGGCAAATATCCTCATGCTGACCCTGCTCCTTTCCGATCCAGGTGGAACTTGGCCTCATTTTTCAAAGTGGCCCATGGGAGGGGAAAGATTCCCCATCTCTCTGTTAGAAAAATGGTGCAGTAATCTAGTTGCTACTAGGGTGGGACTCTGGAGAACCTGAGTTCAGTTCCTGAATCCACCATGGACTTTCTGTTGGCTAAATAAATAAATAAATAAATAAGAGAGAGAGAGGATGCTATTTAAGACTGCATGCGCAGACACATCGAGGCACAGGAAGACGATTGTTTTTTCTAATGGCTCTGGTGTGGCCTCAACTGGAGAACTGCATCAGTTTGAGGCTCCATGCTTTAAGAAAGTGGTTGGCAAATCAGAGAAAATTGAAAGGAGAATAACAAAGATGCTAGAGAATTTGGGATGTGGGGTCAATGACAAGATGTTAAAAGAACAGGCCATGTTTAACTCAGAGAAGTAAAAGCCTGAGGAAGGACTTACTAACATTTTTCAAATATGAAAACAGTTGCTATATAAGCAGGATGAAAATGTTCTCCCTTAGCCACTGCGGCTGAAATTAAAGGAAGAAAGATTTAGGTTAAATACCAGGAAGAATTTCAAAACCATAAGAAGAGTCAGGCCAGGGGACAGATGACCAATTAATTACCCTATTTTAAAAGTTTTTAAAGCAAGTTAGATAAATCTTGGTCAGGGATGGGTTAGGTATAATTGGCCCAGCTAAAGGGTAGAGGTGGGACAGACGAGGTGACTTGTTAACGTCTTTTTTGGCCCTGAAAAAAATCCTGACATTGGCAACTCACTTATACACAATGTTCCCAGAGCAGGGGAAGCAAAATGTGCCCGTGTGGGCTCCCGCTGTGACGTGAATTTGCACAGCAAGCAAACCTGTGTCGGTGAACCCCATTAGGGTTGATTGCCATGTCACACACCTCCCACATGCAGGGAGAGCCGGCACCCAGCTGGGTTCCATACTGCTTCTCCGGATGGAGGCTTGCATAAATATCCCTCTGTGTCCTAATTCACCATCTTTAAAATGGGGATAATATTACTTCTCTACCTCACCAATCAGTGTTGATGATCAATCTACAAAAGACTTCCTGGTGCTCATAGACAGTCAGGAATGGGTGCACTCTAAGTATCTTCTGTAGACAGAACTTTGGTTAAAAAGAGAAATATTGTTTTTGCCTTGCCCTGTGCCATTACATTTTCAGGGAAAAAGGCATGTCAGAGCTGACAGTATGTATTCCTAAACAGCAGCCTGTTTTGCAAAAATGCAACATGAAATTCACAAAATTAGATTACAAATTCCCCGAAGCAGAGCATGTACTTTCTAATAAACTGGTAGAGCACAGAGCTCATTGTCAGTAGTCCATAAAGAACAAATAATTATTGTAATGTGCTGCAGGTGGAAGCAAAGCTACAGTAGCTGCTTATGGGAGTAAAGGTCAGGGAACCTTATAAAGAGCCTCTAGTATCTAATTTGACCTAATTATGTATTTTGAAATTGCCAGGTGGAAGATGCACATTATGTGTTTTATTTGTTGTAATTTACACCTGTGCTAGCCATTTTTTTCAAGCTACAGGAATAGAAAGTTCAATGTCCCTCAAAACTGCACCAGTCGATTCCCTACAGTGGTTTGTGCAGCTCACAAATGTAATAAGCTAAAGTACAGGTGCAGACAGAGGAGTGCTTTTTTCTTTCATTGGTACCAAGAACTGGAAATCAAGTCTGAGATGTCCCCGTCGCTGCCAAAATGGCAGTGACGGTCAAATTGTTGTGCCCCCTCCCTCAACGAGGCACAGAGAATCGAGGAGGGGCCGCTTCAGGGAGGCTTGGTAGAAAGCCTCCCTGTAGTCAAATTGTGGGTTGCTAGGGCAACTGTTCCTGGAACGAGGCGCGCTCATGCACGCCTCGTGGAATTGAAGGCCCCGCCTCTGCTAGAAGGGGTGGACCTCCTGGGAGCTGCGTTTGAGTGGCAGTGTAAGGGCAAAGGACAGAAGTCAGCCCACCCACCTCCCCTCTAGCACTGTGGTTAGAACCGGTTGCCATTATGGAGCCGAGGAGGAATTTTAGCGGGCAGCCTTCTTAGAAAGGGTCGCGGTTTCGCCTCCTTAACAGTGCTGAGTAGGTTAAATAGGTCTAATTGGCTTAATTGTGTTCATGGTTATTATATTTTACATTCGGCTGTTATTACAATTGGCAACAAGGAAGATAAATCTGGATCAACAATTTGTGTTTCTTAAATAGGGCAATCTGAATACCTTAATAGAGAATTTGATGTTGACGAATAACGAATTGGAATAGAAAGGAGTTATGAATAAGTGGGATTGAATTGTCGCGCTCTGTGGGAGTCCAGTATGCTATATAGGATAAATAGGAACAAGTAGGATATTTAAGAGTCATCTCCTTAAGAGATGGGGAGGTGATATCCAGTGTAATGCAGGGCACAGCATGCGCTGGGGTCGCACCCCTGGGAGTTGGGTCTTAGCAGGGTGTGCAGGGGCATGCGCTGTCCTCGCACCCTGTGGATGCTTCACTCCTTACTCATGCCCAGAGTTGGGCAGGCCCCCCTTTGGCCATGGCGCTGTTGAAGGAGGGGAGGTTTACTGTTAAGGTACTGTCAATGGAAGGCACGTCCGGGCAGTACTGGAGTTAAAAAGTTAAGTTATGAAGTTAGCATACTGGACCCAGAATTGCTTGGTGTAATTACCCACTGTCCTATGGTTCTGATAATTGAAATAAAGAGTGTGGCGAGTTTTAACACCAGCCACTGTCTCTGTGTCTCATTGGGGGTGCGTGACAAGAAATAGTAATTATCCTTTGAAGAGTCTACTTAAGGTGCAGGTGCACATGCTAGAACTGGATCATGCCTCAGGTTGGTGCTAATGGAAGCACAGGCGCCAGCTCAAAGGACAGTGCCTAATAGAGGACAGGTATGCTAGCCTCTGGATGCTGAGAGCCTAGTGGCTGAATATGGCCAGCTGGGTGGGCGTGACCAGGCCAGCCCTGGAACCGAGCTGTATACACAGGATGGCCAGATATGCACATTTTTAGAGGCCACCCTATGTATAAAGGAGAGCTGTGGAGCTCAGAGTAGGGGGAGACTACCAGGGAGAAGTCTCTGCCTCGTAGCGCGAGTCTGCCCTGGGCCAGCTTGGAGAATAGCGAATAGGCTTTGGGAGAAGCCAGGAACTAGAACCCAGATAGCGGATATGACCGGGCTGGAAAGGGATCCAAAAGACTGTTGACCTGACTGGGAGTGACTGTGCCAAGTCAAAGGGGGTGGACTGGAGGGACTGGGCTGGACCAGGAGCCTGCATTATAGATACCTGAAGACTCCTGATTGTATATGGAGTGTGTTTTCAGTATTGGTGATGGACAGAACTCCGTGTAAATAAAGGACACTAGAAGGCAAAGATCCTGTGTGTACTTGGTCATTGGGGTGCAGATCCTGGGCCATCAGGGCCCAGCTCTGTTACAGTGTCCCTGATGAGATGTTCCTAAAATATATAGGAATCTCCTGTGATCTTTTGCAGTATTAATAAGCAGCCTTGGCAAGTACTAATTCATTAACCGTGGCAAGCATTCATTCACCTTCTCAGAAAAAAAGCTGGCAGTAATGAGGAAATGGATGCCCTTGCTTCTAGTTTCAAACTGAGTTAGTGGCAGAGGAAGGGCTAGAGCCCAGGAGTCCAGGCTCCCAGTATTCTCTGGTCATGGTTAGTCGTTTTCTTTGGTGGTTCTTCCCTTGAAGACATCTTGCTGTCAAGGGGTTCCGGTTTTTTCATAATATCGGTGATGCTGATTATTATTATTATTTTTTATTATGAGCATTTATATAGCGCCGGCAATGTACCTGTTGATTTTTATGAAGGATTTCCAGTTTTGCCAGGTGTTACACAATGATATCCGGAGAATCTCTCTTCCCAACTTGTGGAGTCTGAGCGGCTTCATTGTGGGAGCTCTGTTGTGGAAATCACATAATCCCAGGGCTACATCTCCTAATCTACATGATGGGGCGGGTGCATCCCATGCATTCCACTCGTTGTTTTACAGGAAACCTCTATACGTTGCTGCTGAAACTTCCTCCACAAACACACATTCACTAGTTCTGGACTCTGGAGACATGCTTTGTACCTAGGAGAATTGTCCCCAGAGGTTGTATCCCACATCAGTCACCACCATCTGGCACAACAAGGTTGTTTTCTTAGGTAGGAGAGGGAAAAAGAGAGCACACTAGGGGTTGATTTTCAGCACCCAGCCAGGACACAGATGGATATGGATATTGCCTACACCTAAATGGCATGGTAGGTAGGTAGTATGTTTATTGTTAGCCATAGGCTATAATAATTCATAGGATAAATACAAAACATAACTGAGATACGTTAAAATAAAATCACAATAATACAAAGTAAGCATAACCCAATCTTTAGGGTTCAATAAAATCTGACATTTCAAAAATACAGAGCGCTAAACATCAGTCGCGCAGTTATAGATATGCTAAATGTGCCCTGGGTGCAAGCACAAGTTCACCACTGCTATAGAAGGCCAAATATACAATAATTAAAAAATCTACATTGAATGTGCATTATTTATTTATTTATATTTATTTATTATTAAAATGTATATGCTGCCCCCTCCTGCTACAAGCATCTCGGGGCAGCTAACAACATTTTAAAAACACACAACAACTAAAACAATTACAATAACCTAAAAACCCCAGATTAAAATAACCCATACTCAACCCCTCCTACCCATCTCCCCACCCCTACCCACTCCCTTCCCCGAAGACCTGGACTAACAGCCAGGTTTTACAGACCCAGCGGAAGGCCAGCAGACTTGGTGCCAGCCAAGCTTCCTCCGGGAGGGAGTTCCACCGAGAACACCCTCTCCATTGTGACCCCCTAGCTAACCCAGGAGACCTCTAAGAAGGCTCCACCAGCAAACCTCAAGCATTGCCCCAGGACCCGAGGAGTGAGGCAGTCTCTCAGATTGGAGGGGCCCAAGCCGTATAGGGCTTTAAAGGTTAAAACCAGCACCTTGAATTGGGCTCGGAACGCTATAGGCAACCAGTGCAGAGCTCGGAGCACTGGTGTTATGTGCTCCCTACGGCCCGTCCTTCTCAAAAGACGGGCCGCCGCATTCTGCACCAGTTGCAGCCTCCGAACTGTCACCAGGGGCAGCCCTACGTAGAGTGTGTTTCAGTAATCCAGCTCGAGGTGATGAATGCATGGATGAGGGTGGCCAGGTCAGAATCCGAAATACATGGCCGGAGCCTCGGCAGAAGATGTAACTGGCGAAAGGCTCCCTTCGCCACTGCCTCTACCTGGCAATCCAGCTGAAGTCTGGGGTCCAACAGGACTCCCAAGCTCCGGGGGGCCAGCGAGAGCCATCACCCCCACCGCCCGAACCACCAACATCACCTCCATCTTATCGGGATTCAGTCTGCCTCAGTCTGCTCCGCAGCGTCCAATCAGCCACTACCTCCAGGCAGGAAAGCACCAAAAGTATTAAGTTTGAAAATATTCACACGCTTTCTTCCATCACATGTTGGTCGGGAAAAAAATGCCAGACTAGACTGCTGTCCAACGCTACTTGTTCCACACTCGCTAATGTTTTACATTTGCTACCTACACTTTGCTGTTCTGAATGTTAAATCACGTAGCAGCATTTCCTCAAATATGTACTCACATACAAATGCATGGAAATTGTAAGATAATCTACATAATGCTAGAGACACATCATGTGCTTCCCCTTCCCCTGGCTTCCCTGTGCACCCATATTTTGACTTAGTCTTTCAGCTTCAATGCTCTTCTTCTTCAGGCTGGGGGCAACACTGATGCTGGGGAAAGTAAGTTGACTCCTGCCTTCCTGTTGTCTCCACATGACATCTTTAGGATGAATAACAGGGGGGTGTCAAAACCACAACAGCTGCTGTCTCCACACAGCAACACTGAGAATGGGTGTCTTTAGACATAACATCAACAGGTATCTGAATGTGTGTTTTGATCTTAATATGAACACCAGTTTGACCCTGTGTTCACCATATGGCGCTGCTTAGACACACAGCCCATCTTGGGACAAATTGGTATTTTGTTTGCCACCCGATCTCAGCACATAAGCGCAGCTGCCTCATTCCCCATGTTGTACCTGCTAACAGGCCACGCGATATCATTAGACACAACAATGGCCATGTGTTCAGCCGGAACACGCAGATTGTCCTTGTGATGCAATGGTGCTCACATCGTGTGTTCAGTGGGTGGCCAAATTGGTGTTGGGATTGTGATGGCGTTTACACACAACAGTCAAACATGTGCTTAGGGTGTTTGACACTCAATCTTTGTTATGTCTAAAGATACCCAATGGGTGTGGGAGAACTGGTGGGTCAGGGTTGGCAATTCCTTTTGAGGCATCCTACCAGGTAACTGTTTTGGTCAGGAAAGAGTTTCCTGTATCTGCTTCGTATGAAGCTTTGTCCCACAGAGGTCATGGGACAATAACCAACTCATGATTTTTGGGTACTGAATTGGGAGAGGAGATTACAGTGTACAAACCCTTTCCTTGTTGGGCGTTTTCACAAGGACAGTTAATCCGCACTAACTGAATCTAGTGCGGACTAGTTTGTCCATCTGAATGCTGTCAACGGCGCTTATTAGTGCGGACTAAGAGATAAGTACGTTTCTCATAAAACCCCAACCACTTGGTTTTATAAGAACCGTACTTAAAGTAGTCCACACTAATGTCCTTGTTTGGTAGGTTACAATTATTTTCTGAGTCATTAGTCCACACTACAGTGTCCATCTAAAAGGCATTGCTATGTTAGTATGGACTAACAAACACTGTACTTATTTCAAACTAGTGCGCATTACTTTGGCTGTCTGAAAATGCCCGTTCTCAGGAACAGATGGTGTAGTAAGGTTGGGGACTCAAGCTCTGGACACAAATATGTCTTATTTATAGGTTATATAATATGAAAAATTAGGTAATGTGTTTTTACAATGGAAATTAAGCCCATTCGTTCATCCAGTCCATTTCAAATTATCTGAACCAATTCATATGGCCTGAATATCACTGTATATTTCTGCTTCTCCCCCTCTTTCTTTTCCCCCTTCCCTTTCACTGCTGCAGAAAATACTAGCCACGGCAATTTTGTGTTACCTACTTGCATTAGCTATATTATCAGTTGCAAATTAGTCAGCAATTAAAAAGCATGCCAAAGTTATCAAAAACTGGCATGTTAGGACGGAATCAGTTAATCTTTAGCCCCATTTGATAGTGAAAGGAAATGGAATTGCAACACTGAACTGTGCATTACAATCATTATCACTTTAAAAGTTCTTCACATAGCTCTATAATTAGCAAGGGATGTCTAACAGGAAAAAAATATCCTATCCTCTCTGAATGTTTTCATCCAGCCCTGGGATTTAGCCGGCAGAGTAGTGCAGTCTACTGAAACAAGGCTCCACAGAGAGCGACTAAGCCAAGTTTATTATATCTTAGAGCAGCAGACACCTGGGCCTAGGCTGATGGGTAAGCCACAGACAGCTGTTTTCGCTCATCATTAAATCAATGAATTTGTCATGAGCAAGCTGTAGTTACAAAATCATAAACAAGTGCTTGTGCTAATCAGAGTAGACCACAGTCATCTGATGCCATGAATACCTTTCAGCACAATTATCCTTTCATTCAGGCTCACTTAATTAAAAACCTGTGTCCTCTTTTCACACGTGTGTGTTTATGTTTATGTTTGTACCTGTCATCACTCACTTAAATGATAAAAATATGGAGGAAGATAAGTCTTGCTCTTTATTTGTCTTGGACCATAAACTGTACTTTCAACAAGCTAATTCCCAGAGCAGGGCACTTTGTTAGAAGATCTGTTTAATTTGAGGGGAGCTTTCATTATTTACTAGACTGGCTTCAAATTTGCCACAGGGTGTATACGGGTGATTTCAGACGTTACGCAGTCGTGATTCACCACAGTGGAATCCCGGTGGGGGTGAACCGAACATCCACCCCCCGTGGTCAAAAAAAGCCCCGAACAGACATGACGGGACCGGAACCATGGCAGGGAATCGGGCCGGCAGATCACAGACCGGGGCAGTGCAACAGATGTGACACCGATCCCCGGCCGTGATCAAAACACCCAGAATCCACTGGGCAGGGGTGGGACACAGACATGGCCGCCTGAGGGCAAACGAAGCCAAAAGGCACAAAAGGGAACGCCCACACAAGGGGAACGAGAAGGGAGGGGGGAGAGGGAGAAGAGCCAGCCAGGTACCACACACAAAACAGGCACACAGACAACGGGGGCACAGTGGAACACACAGCACAAGCACATGCCCAGGCACACACACACAGAAGGGAAAGGAAGGGAAGGGGGGACACGGGTGCCCAGACAACACACAAGGCACACCGGGCACGGGGGGGGGGGGAGGGGACACGGAACAGGGAAGACGCAGGAAAGGGCACAGGGGCAGGGCAGGACACAGACAACGGCAACCACAACCCCCACAGCAGAAGTATCCACACAGGCACCCCCACAGTAACACAGGCAGTCCCGGATTGGGGGGCCCCAGGAGCTCAGGACCAAGGCACAGCGGGAGCCCACACGGCACAGCGAGCGGGCCAGGAATGGTCCAGGAGGCACATGCAGAACCCACACCCCGGAGAGGGGCTGATGGAGGGCAGGCAGGAGAGTTGGTGCAGCGCAGCAGGTCCAAGGACACACACACACACCCGGAGGAAGGCAGGAGGCGCAGTCCAGGGGTCCCAGAACACCGAGGTCACACAGGCACCCGGGGGGGGGGGCTGGGGCCACAGGTGGCAGCGCTGGTGGGTGAGGACAGTCCGCTGGACACAGGCGGGTTGGTGAGGCCATGCAGAGAGCCGGACACAGGCACCGGGGAAGGCAACCACGGAGGGGAACACCGGGTGCAGAGGCAGATGGGGGGTGGGGGCTGGAGGGGTCCCAGAGCCACAGGCAGGGGCAGCAGCACCCCTGGGAAGCAGGCAGCACAGCAGCACGGCAGAGACATCAGGGAGGGAGCAGCCAGCGGAACCCACACGGGGCCAGGCAACCGGGGGGCCGGGAGGCATACCGGGACTCACAGCCAGCTGCTGGGGGCCACAACGGGCCCAGGGGCCATGTGCCCCACCCGATGAACCAGGTGGGGCCAATGGATCATGCCCCGGCAGTACCCCAACAAGGACATGTGGTGGGGATTCAGGTAGTAGGCCTTGAAGGGATCCTGCATGGACAGCCCCAACTGCACATCCGAACAGGACCACACACCCGACAGCGCCAACAGCTCCGCCGCGGTAGGCTCAGACATGCAGCAGTCATCAGCAGGGGGCCACGGAAGCTGACCCAGCTCCAACAGACGGTGATACACCATCCCACGAGAGTGCTGGTACCCATGGGCCCCGTGAACACAGCCAAAGTAGGACACGGCCAAGGCAGGGCTCCCCTCCACAAGGCAGATCATGTAGGTGGCCAGGTTGCACACAGACAGGGCAGACACGGTATCAGTCATGGACCAGGCCACATGAGAGCACCTCATCTCCAGGATGTGCCCATCGGGGAAGGGAACCAGTCCCAATGTTTCCGCATGCAGCCAGCTATCCCGAGCGCTCGCCTCATAGTTGAAGTAGCGAAGACCAGAGCTCAGGCTCGCATAAGCACCCGACTGGCTGTCCAGGCAGCCCAGGAGCAGCTGCACGGCTGAGGTATGCCACAGGTCACACAGGGACATGGTCTCGCAGAAGGTCTAGCTATGGGGGGCACCATGGGGGCCAGGAAGCGGGAGCCCGGTGGAAGCACAACCAGCCATGGTCCAGCCAGGCAGGGAGAATAACACCAAGGACAGGGGGGCACACATTCCCTCTAGAGCCGGGGGGGGGGGGCTCCGAGGGGTCCCAAGGACAGGCTAGGCGGCCACGGGCCGCAACATTGTATAGCAACAGAGCAAGGCATGGGGTGTGGACACGGCACAGCTGCAGGAAACAAGCACCCAGACAGGACCGCTAATCAGGCCGGCAAGGACACGGTGTTGCAAATGGGAGGGGGAGATGGCAGAAGGCATTCAGCTGCACAAGGAACGTCCAGCCACCCGTGTGTGCTATGCCCCATGCAAGGACAGCAGGCGCACCCAACTGCACGCCCACGGTCACCAGCTTTGCAGTGGGAGGCCTGGGAAGCTGGGGGTGGGGCCCCAGGCCACCCAGGCCATCACCGGCCCAGCATAACTGTCCCCCCAACCCCTAGAGCTGCCACCACCATGGAGTGGGACAGGGCAGCTGCCTACTGGATGCACCTCACGATCGCAGCTGATTGGTACCATGACTACACCGAGCAGCTGCGCATCCTTTCCATGGCACCTGTGTGCCCACCTGTGGGTTTCCATCACCTGGAGTGCTGTACGGTCTCGCAGGGCCCACCATGGGCGCAAGAGAGCCCTGGCCCAGCTCAGGGTGCAGAGGGTGTCTGGGGCAGACCAGCAGGCCGTGAGCCGGGGCCGAAGCCAGCCAGCGGCAATCTGCGAGACGGCTGGGCTCCTCCAATGGGGGAGGGAGACCATGCGCAGGGCAGCCCTGCTCGCTATGCCCATTGACAGGTGGATATGGGTCACGGAGCAGGCACAGGGGTGGTGGCCCAGCTTGCTGGCCCAGTGGAACAAGACAGCCTGGAGGGCCCACTTTAGAATGGACAGCCTCACCTTGCTCTGGCTTGTGGAGCTCCTTACGCCCTGGCTTGAGCGACAGCACACCCCCATGAGGACCCCCATCCCCATGGTCCAGCAGGTGGCTATAGAGGTCTGGACCCTAGCAACGCCCGACTCCTGCCGGTCCGTCTCCCAGCACTTTGGGGTTGGCCTGAGCACCGTTGCCTGTATCCTCCGGGATGTCTGTGAGGCTGTGGAGGGCGTGCTCCTGGACAGAACGATCCAGCTGGTGGACCAGGGGTCTGTGATGGCAGGATTCGTGGCCGGAGGGTTCCCCAACTGCATGGGTGCCGTGGACGGCACCCACATCGAGATCCTCCGTCCCTCCGCAGGGGAGGCTGCAGAGTATGTCAACAGGCATGGGTATCACTCCCTGCAGTTGCAGGTGATTGTGGATCACCGGGGGCGGTTCATAGACATCTTCATGGGCAACTCTGGCCGCAGTCACGATGCCCGGATCATGACCATCTCCCCCTTCTATGCCCGAATGTTCCGGGGGGACTTTGCTGACGTGGGGATGACCTGGATCAAGGGGGTACCGATGCCCTCCTGTATCCTGGGTGACCCTGCCTATCCCCTCACCCGGTGACTAATGAAGGTGTACCCAGTCGCACACAACCCTGTGGAGGTGCTATACAATACCCGCCTGTG